>WNNG01000413.1:0-225398 GCA_018208015.1 Medicago ruthenica
ATTTAGTAATAAGGCTAATTAGATTTCTATTTAGATAATTAATTAATTGATATGGACTCAATATGAGTGGATGTCCGGATGGCCCATTAACGAATAATGGGAAACCCTAATGGTCATCCAATATAAAAGAGGCTATGGTCCCCAATACACCGTACACAGCAAAAACTCTCTCTTCTCCCCATCTGAAGAGAACTTGAGGCATAAGGGTACCGGTTGAGGAAGAACCAAATCAGCCGCCGCTAACTCTATTGTGTGTTCCAGATCATCTCCTCTCTTTGGTTATCCTTGTTGATGAGAGGGTTGCCATCAAAGCTTAATCCAGGTATTCCTAATCCCTAATTCGTATCCTTAATAAATCAAACATGTCGTAGATCCTATCATAATCATGTTCAATGTTTTTTTTGGTTGCTTCCGCTATTGATTTATAATTATTGAACATGTTTTATGTAATCTGTTTGTTAAGACCTAAATTTCCAACAAGTGGTTGTTAGCCCATATTTTTAGAGCTAAGAATATGCTCTAAATATGCATTAAATGCTGAAGGGAATCTTTCAAAGATTCTGTTCAATCAAAGAAGGAAAAAGAATCTTGGTATTGTTCACAGGTTCGAATACAAGGCTAAGGCAGAGAAGGAGGACTTCGAACCAGAAGGCAGATCGAACAAGCGTATGATCGAAGCAACAAAGTTCTGGACTTAGCACAATTCTGACAAACTTTCACAACACTCAGTTCGACTTCGAAAGATGCAACCGTTCCAAGGAGCAGTTAAGTGCATGCAGGGTGTACGTGGCAGGACATTTGGCATTAGTACAGTGTTCGACCGTTAGGGCAGTTTACTTTTCGAAAGTCTATATATAGTAGTTTTTTAGTCAGAAAACTGGTCGCAATTCATTTATACAAAATCCTTGTAAACTCAAAGTACCCACGCTATCGAGAGAAACGAGTGAAATGGGATCCAAGTATGAATCTGTGAACCATCCTTTTATGTAAAGCATCTTTTACAATTCAATGCAATTTACCCTTTCTATGAAATGTATCTTTCCAGCATTCTAAATTTCATGCAAACTTTATTGCGTTTTCTTTAAATTCAGTTTTCTTCATCTGTTTCGATCGAAATAGCACGTTTTATTATTAAAAGTTTATTTCCCTTGTTGCTTGTAATCCAAGTGACTTGTGCATTTAATTTCCCAAAACTACACTAAATGTTTATGCGTAATGGACATTCAAATAATTTAAAGAATTCAATCAAAGCACAATGCTCCTGAGATTCACTAGTTGGTCTCGCAAGCAATTAATCTAGACTAGCGGTTGTTTACCAAATTTGGGAGTAAACAAATTGGCACGCCCGGTGGGACCTGTGCTTTAATTGAATCTTTTCTATCAAAAGTATTTTCGTTTGGATTTGCAAATTTTTATTTGTGCATTCTTTCTGGAAATTGTGTTAGTGCATGTTCTTGAGGAGTGGGAAAATACTCCCTGAAATGGTTAGACCACCACCCAGAAATACAAACACAAATAATATGGAAAATGCAAATGTGAATGATAACAATGTGTCAGCGCCTTCGAGTGCGTTAAACACTTCGAATGTGACTG
Source organism: Medicago ruthenica (assembly GCA_018208015.1). Taxonomy (NCBI): domain Eukaryota; kingdom Viridiplantae; phylum Streptophyta; class Magnoliopsida; order Fabales; family Fabaceae; genus Medicago; species Medicago ruthenica. The sequence goes on from WNNG01000413.1 coordinate 1,594, forward strand.
GAGCGACCATTTCCGCTCCCAGTTCTTCGACATTGGGCGTTACTATGCCTATCATTGCATCAACAACGATGCCCTTTACCACTGCAGGCTCTGCAGTTTCGATACCCGAAAATTTAGGGAGCCAGCCATCCCCAGCAAGAGGAGGAGGCACAATAGGCTCTACGTTCAGTATGCCTTTTTCACAATATACGAATCAAGGCAACAGTAGGAATATACCATATGGTATGCCTACAACGCTGATGCAAGGGCTACAAACCAACCCTTCATTATATTCAGAAACTGTGCCTGGCGTCTATTCGCCTACAAACCAACGATTGGCCTCCAGTTCTGTTAATCGAAATGCAGTGCCACCACTAACTAATACATCCTTGATGTCTTTAAGGCAACAAATGGATGAGAGTAATCATGATATGGTTAATATGTTGACACAACAAATTGGTACAGTGTTTAATCCTTTGATACAAAATACTAACCAGTCTTATCAATTGTTAGCCACCCAGATGGGTAGAATGGCTGATTTCTTTGGGGCTCCACATGTCCCTAATCAACCAGTCCCTCAGATCCAGAATCTAGCACCCATACAAAACATCCAAGTACCAAATGATGCTATGGTGCCTATGCCCAATAACTTAGTGGTACAGCCTAATCAAGGACAATTACAAATGGGTCCAATCGAACCATACGCCCAACCACAAGTACAACCACAAATCGAACCAAATCCAGGGATAGTCCTAGTAAATCGAAATCAAAATGCTGATGAAGTGGTTCGAAATATCCAACAAAATAATTTAGGGGCACAAAACAACATAGCAAATTTGGTCGAAGCTATCTTAGTCCAAAATGGTTTGAATGTAGGTTTACATAGACCAAATTTTGTTTCTGCCTTGTCAGAGTATGTGCTTCAGACTGAATTACCAAGGGGTGTCAAAATCCCAAAATTCACTAAGTTCGCTGGTGACACTAGCGAATCAACTGTTGAGCACATTGCAAGATTTCTGACAGAGGCAGGAGACATAGCCAATAATGAAAATTTAAGGATGAAGTATTTCCCAAATTCTTTAACAAAAAATGCCTTTACATGGTTTACAACCCTCCCTCCACATTCCATACATAATTGGAATCAATTAGAGAGAGTTTTCCATGAACAATTTTACATGGGACAATCGAAAATAAGCCTTAAAGAATTAGCAAGTGTTCGACGTAAAGCGCCTGAGTCAATTGATGATTATCTCAATAGATTCAGACTTCTAAAGGCAAGGTGCTTCACCCAAGTCCCTGAGCATGAATTAGTCGAAATGGCTGCTGGTGGCCTAGACTATTCGATTAGAAAGAAATTAGATACTCAGTATTTGAGGGATATGGCTCAGTTGGCTGATAGAGTTCGACAAGTCGAACGGCTAAAAGCTGAAAAGGCTAGGAATTCTAAATTTCATAAGAGGGAAAAGGTTGCATATGTCGAAGCAAACGACAGTGACCAAGAGTTCGATGTCACTTATGAAGATATCGAAGACAATGAGGTTGATCTAGCAGAATTAAAACCTGGACCTCCTTATGTCTGTAAACTCCTTAAACCTTCGAATGGGAAAAATCCTGTTGAGCCTAAGAATGATAAATTTGTGTCTAAAACTTATACATTTGACATAACCAAATGTGATGAAATATTTGATTTATTAGTTACAGATGGCCAGATTATTGTTCCTAAGGACTTAAAAGTACCCCCAATCGAACAACAGAAGAAAAGGGGTTATTGTAAATTTCATAATTTCCTTGGCCATAAAACCTCACGTTGTATTCTTTTCAGGGATCTGGTCCAAAAGGCTCTCAATGAGGGGAGACTCAAATTTGGTGAGAAACCAAAGACAACTCAGGCAAATGTTGAGGCACCAACAGCTGTTGATACCCTCTATGCGGAACCCCAAGGAGTAATGATGGTCGAAGCCATGGAGGTGTCTGAAGCTGAAAGTTCAAACCATATCTGAATGAAGATTACAAGCGAAAAGATGAAGGTGGTGTATCCTCAAACTGAAGAGGATCTGATCGATTTTCTGAATAGATGCAAACTCGAAAACAAGAATGTAATGCTGTGTCCCCGCTGCAGTGCAGTGTGTGATAGAGAGGCTACTGAGGGCCTCAAGAAGTACCAGGTTGTCAACAAGGGGGCAACGCAAAACCAGCGATTCGATAAAGGCAAGAGGACTATGGTACAGTCGAACAACGGCCAGAAATCTGGTCGAAAGACTACCTTCATTCCTCCTGGTTCGATTCCTGTCGAAAAATGGATGCACCAGGGGCTCATAAGGTTCAACAAAGGAACTATGGAGGTAGGTGGTTCCAGTGGAACGAAGCAAGTTGGCCCACAGGAGGCTAATAAGTATTCTTACCGAAACAATTACAAGGGTAAGAATCCTATGACAAGGACCCAATGGCGCAGGTTTCAGCGTCAAAAGAAATTGGCCGAACAAAATCTGCAAACTGGCCAGTACAAGGATGTGTCCAGGAGGCCTGCAAAAGAAAGACTCTTGCCTCCGGTGAATGAAGATAAGATGGAGGACGAGGATCTACTGGACTCTGAACCTGATTTCGACGTCATCTGCGTGGTGTCCATCTTGCCGTCTGAGTATGATGTCGAATCAGAAGTGACCGAGTTCGAAGGTGAATTCGATCACCTTGATATGGCTGACCCAAAGCCTGTGTGTTACTATGTGATGAACAATGGCTGCATCGAGGAGCAACTAGCCTCTTTCGAAAGGCCAAGTCTAGGGATGAAAAGCCATCTCAAACCCCTTTTCATCAGAGCAAAGGTTGAGAACGTTGGGATCAACAAAGTGCTCATTGATGGGGGAGCAGCTGTCAACTTGATGCCTCAATCTACGCTTTACAGGATTGGGAAGTATGACAGCGATCTATCTGCCCACAACATTGTGCTTTCTAATTATGAAGGCAAAACTGGCTATTCGATGGGAGCCATACAAGTTGATGTTGCTGTGGGCAGCATAGTCCGACCAACTCTTTTCCTGGTGGTTCAATCCAAGGCTAACTATAACTTGTTGTTAGGAAGGGAATGGATCCACGGAGTTGGGGCAGTACCATCCACTCTCCACCAGAAACTGATTGTTTGGAGGGAGGATGGGATCGTTGAAAACATAGAGGCAGATCAAAGCTTCTATAAGTCAGAGGTTGACATTGTCACCCCACAAACCTTTGACAAAAATTTGGCTAATATAGCACCTTGTGGTGACAAGGATTCTGCTTTTGTGCCAAGTGACAATGTCATTCATTCTGTCAAGCTCCACCCTGCCCATGGCTTTATATGGGAGAGAGAAGAAATTAATGATGTTTCTTCTGAAGATGGAGTCATTCCACCAACTGGGTGGAATATACGTGAGAATTACTATGACTGAGGCCACTGCATGGGCCAGGATTACGGCTTATATGGCCGAAAATAGATTAAATACGGCCCTTGAGGCTGAGTTTCAACAAAATATGGCAGTAGAAGCCAAGATCGAAGATCTGGAAGTCAAAGAAACAAAGGATCGAAGACTTGACTGCATCTATGATGATGAGCCGCTGGGGTTCGAGAAGGATCCTATGAGCGAGGCGCCAAAAATGCAAGCACAAGATCCTTTGGAGGAGATCGATATTGGAGATGGCTCGATTAAAAGGCCAACTTATATCAGCGCCAATATCACTTCAAGTCTAAAAGAAAAGTTGGTGTTGCTTCTTAAAGAGTTCAAAGACTGCTTTGCATGGGATTACAACGAAATGCCTGGGTTAAGCAGAGAAATGGTCGAACTGAAGTTACCTATTAAAGAAGGAAAGAGGCCAGTGAAACAACTACCAAGAAGGTTCGCACCAGAAATTATGTCCAAGATCAAGGACGAGATCGAAAGGCTGTTGAGGTGTAAATTCATCAGAACTGCCAGGTATGTCGAATGGTTAGCAAATATAGTCCCTGTTATTAAAAAGAATGGAACTCTTAGAGTATGCATAGATTTTAGAGATTTAAATAATGCTACACCTAAAGATGAATATGCTATGCCAGTGGCAGAAATGTTAGTAGACTCAGCAGCTGGCTTCGAATTTTTAAGTATGCTAGATGGTTATTCTGGTTATAACCAAATATTTATTGCTGAAAATGATGTGTCAAAAACAGCATTTCGATGCCCTGGTGCGTTAGGCACTTATGAATGGGTTGTCATGCCTTTTGGCTTGAAAAATGCTGGGGCCACTTATCAAAGGGCCATGAATTCTATGTTCCATGATTTTATAGACACATTCATGCAAGTTTATATAGATGATATAGTCATCAAATCTTCGTCCGAAGATAGCCATTTGGATTATCTGAGGCAGTCTTTCGAACGGATGAGGAAACATGGATTAAAAATGAATCCATTAAAGTGTGCTTTTTGTGTGCATGCAGGAGATTTCCTTGGTTTTGTGGTGCATAAAAAAGGCATCGAAATAAACCAGAACAAGACGAAGGCTATTCTTGAGACAAAGCCTCCTTCGACCAAGAAACAGCTTCAATCCTTGCTAGGAAAAATCAACTTCTTGAGAAGATTCATTTCGAATTTAAGTGGCAAAGCTCAAGCTTTTTCGCCATTGCTTCGACTCAAGAAAGATGAACCATTCAAATGGGATGAGGAGCATCAAAAGGCTTTCGATGAAATTAAAGAGTATTTGATTAAGCCTCCAGTACTAATGCCTCCGAGTCAAAGTAAAGATATGAAGTTGTACATTGCTGCGTCTGACAATACCATTGGGAGCATGTTGGCTCAGGAAGATGAAAATGGCGTGGAGCATGCAATTTATTATCTTAGTCGTGTATTAAATGATGCAGAAACTAGATATACTGCCATAGAAAAACTTTGTCTTTGTTTGTATTTCTCTTGTAGTAAACTTAAGCAATATATAAAGCCTGTTGATGTCTATGTGTATTCTCATTATGATATTATTAAACACATGTTATCGAAGCCTATTTTACACAGTAGAATTGGGAAGTGGGCTTTAGCATTAACAGAATATTCTTTAACTTACAAGCCCTTGAAATCGGTTAAGGGTCAAATTGTGGCAGATTTTATTGTAGATCACTCAGTGGTCGAAATGTCTCAGGACTATGTAGATACTGAACCTTGGGTTTTGTATTTCGATGGTTCTAAACATAAACATGGAACTGGGATTGGAATCTTAATAATATCTCCCACAAAAGTCCCAACTAAGTTTAAATATAAAGTTAAAGGTCTTTGCTCAAATAATGAGGCTGAATATGAAGCTTTAATCACAGGCCTTGAAATTTTAATTAGCTTGGGGGCAAGAAGTGTTAACATAAGGGGTGATTCAGAGTTAGTGTTGAAACAATTAACACAAGAATACAAATGTGTGAAAGAACACTTAGCGAAATATTTTGCTATAGCAAGTTCTCTGCTGAATCATTTCGATTATATTAACATTGAACATATACCTCGATTAGAAAACCAAGAAGCAAATGATTTAGCCCAAATAGCTTCAGGGTACAAGTTGTCAAAGGAAAAATTAACTCAGTTGATCGAAATAAAAGATAAACTGGTGTTACAAGAGCCGTTGACCAATGCATTATCAATGCCAAAACTTGTGGGGGCAAGTACACCACAAGGTAGTGAAGATGAAAACGTAGATGATCTTCAGGAAAAAATACAAATTTTGGCCATTGACAATATGTTGGATAATGATTGGAGAAAATCCATTGTTGAATATTTGGAAAATCCAACAGGTAATGTGGCTCGTAAGATCAAATATAGGGCTTTGAACTACGTGATTATGGGAAATGAATTATTTAAAAAGACTGCAGAAGGAATTTTATTAAAATGCCTGAGCGAATCAGAAGCATATTTAGCAGTTTCCCATGTTCACAGTGGTGCTTGTGGATCACATCAAGCAGGCCATAAAATGAAATGGCTTTTATTTCGACAAGGTTTATATTGGCCGTCTATGCTAAAGGACTGCATAGAATTTGCTAAAGGCTGTCAAGAATGCCAAAAGCATGCAGGGATACAGCATGTACCTGCTAGTGAGTTACACTCCATAATTAAACCGTGGCCTTTCAGAGGATGGGCTCTGGATTTAATTGGTGAGGTTAAGCCTGCTTCGTCTAAAAACCAACGATATATTTTAGTCGGAATAGACTATTTTACTAAATGGATCGAAGCAGTCCCTTTACCAAATGTCGATCAGGAGGCAGTAATTAGTTTCATTCAAAACCATATTATTTACAGGTATGGTATCCCTGAAACAATCACCACTGATCAAGGTTCAGTCTTTACTGGACGAAAAATGCAAGAATTTGCTCAAGAAACTGGCTTTCGATTGTTAACCTCAACACCATATTACGCGCAAGCAAATGGTCAAGTCGAAGCAGCCAATAAAATTATCATTAACTTGATTAAAAAGCATATTGCCCAAAAACCAAAAAATTGGAACAAAACTTTGGATCAAGTTTTATGGGCATGTAGAAATTCTCCTAAGGAATCAACCGGCACTACCCCATTTCGACTAACGTTTGGTCATGATGCTGTACTTCCAGTCGAGATACATTTGCAATCAGCCAGGATACAAAAACAAATGGACATACCAATTGATCATTATTGGGAAATGATGTCAGATGAGTTGGTTGATTTAGATGAGGAGAGATTAAGAGCATTAGAAGTCTTGACTAGACAAAAGGAAAGGGTTGCAAAGGCTTATAACAAGAAAGTAAAGTCAAAAACTTTTAATGTTGGAGACTTGGTGTGGAAAGTCATCCTGCCCATGGATAGAAAAGATCGAATCCTGGGCAAGTGGTCCCCAAATTGGGAAGGACCATTTAAGATAGTTCAGATTTTTTCGAATGGTGCTTATGAGTTAGAGGAATTAACTCCTGATCAACGTACCTTGAGCATAAATGGTAAGTATTTGAAAAGATATAAACCAGTGTTGCAAGAGGTTCGAATAAATCAAGAATAGTTCAAAAAATAAATAGCTAAAGTGGCAACTAGCGAAGAGGCCATTCGAGTACAACTGCCACATTCGAGAATACCGTAAATTGAACAGTGAAAGTGGTTAAATAAAGTTACTGCCAAAAGAGCATTTAAAGTAATATAACCAAATTGTTCAAGAGAATTCGAAAACAACAAAATAATGATGGGTAGAAAAGCAAGTTAATCTGCTGCCGTCTAAGATTTGTTGACTTGTCTGAAGAGGTAGTATTGCTCCTTGGTGTGATCAAGCTTTCGTTGCAAAACATTGCTCTCATTTGTCAAGCGATCGACTTCGCTGCTAGCAATTAGCCCATCACTGTAATGTTGGAGGCCTGCATGTGCCAGCTCTTCGATTTTGGACCTAGGGACTTCGACAGCTTGAGCAGCGAAACGTTCTTTCATCTTTTCCTCTTGAGCTATCTTGGCCTCCAACTCCCGGATTGCAGCTTTCCATTTCGAAATATTTTCTTCACAGGCAGTCATCTGCAAGAATGCTCCTGCAGACGCGGCTTTGATTTTAGCAGCTTCCTCATTGTAGTGGGTTGCCTGTTTAAAATGGTCTTGCTGAACAGAAAGTTGGGTGTCTCGAAGCTGGGTACTACTCCTCAAGGCATAAAGATTTTTTGCATATTGCTCCAAGAGAGTTTCGGCCTGAGAAACTTGTACGAACAGGTCTTCAGCAGTTTGTGGAGTTTGAAGTTTGCTGAAAAGAGCTTTGATGTTGAAGTAAATTGTGGGTTCTCTTTCGAGGAGTTCTAACATGTCTCCATCAATTACTTCTCGTTGAAACCTTAGTTCATGCTCTGCCTGTTCGAGTTGAAGAGCCTGTTCTCTGGTAACTGCTTTGGGAACTGCTCGAGGTAAATGACGTCATCGTTTAAGAAGATGTAAAGTTTCCATCGAAGGTTACAGTTTTTTCAACATATAGGAAAAAGAAAAAATGTCAACTTCTTCTCTTCCTTCGATCACGAATCGAAGCAGACATTTTTTGGGGGCAATTTGTTAGCCCATATTTTTAGAGCTAAGAATATGCTCTAAATATGCATTAAATGCTGAAGGGAATCTTTCAAAGATTCTGTTCAATCAAAGAAGGAAAAAGAATCTTGGTATTGTTCACAGGTTCGAATACAAGGCTAAGGCAGAGAAGGAGGACTTCGAACCAGAAGGCAGATCGAACAAGCGTATGATCGAAGCAACAAAGTTCTGGACTTAGCACAATTCTGACAAACTTTCACAACACTTAGTTCGACTTCGAAAGATGCAACCGTTCCAAGGAGCAGTTAAGTGCATGCAGGGTGTACGTGGCAGGACATTTGGCATTAGTACAGTGTTCGACCGTTAGGGCAGTTTATTTTCGAAAGTCTATATATAGTAGTTTTTTAGTCAGAAAACTGGTCGCAATTCATTTATACAAAATCCTTGTAAACTCAAAGTACCCACGCTATCGAGAGAAACGAGTGAAATGGGATCCAAGTATGAATCTGTGAACCATCCTTTTATGTAAAGCATCTTTTACAATTCAATGCAATTTACCCTTTCTATGAAATGTATCTTTCCAGCATTCTAAATTTCATGCAAACTTTATTGCGTTTTCTTTAAATTCGGTTTTCTTCATCTGTTTCGATCGAAATAGCACGTTTTATTATTAAAAGTTTATTTCCCTTGTTGCTTGTAATCCAAGTGACTTGTGCATTTAATTTCCCAAAACTACACTAAATGTTTATGCGTAATGGACATTCAAATAATTTAAAGAATTCAATCAAAGCACAATGCTCCTGAGATTCACTAGTTGGTCTCGCAAGCAATTAATCTAGACTAGCGGTTGTTTACCAAATTTGGGAGTAAACAGTGGTATCAGAGCGGGTCTTCATGTTTGAATTATTAGGGTTGTTCTTCCCTAATTTCTTTAATAAACTCTCAATTATTTTACCCGAGAGTTTTTCAATGATTTGTGTTGCAATTTGTTTCACGATGTTTTTAAGTCATCATGACTAATTGTTGGTTTTGTGTAAATCAATTTTCTTTGGTTGTTTGTCCATAAGCCCATGGAACGATTTTTTTTTGTTTGTTTGTTGTTCAAATTAATTTTTGGATATAGAAACGATTATAAGCACGCTTGAATCCAATTTTGTGGTAAAGTTGTTTTTTTTTTCTTTCTTTGCAACCGGAATTCAATTTGGTATTACAGAAATATCGATGAAGATTTCACGCTTGAAGATTAATTTGGTATTAAAACCGGTTTCACGCTAAACTTAATTAGTTTCACGCTTGAATTCAAAATCTTGTTTCACGCTTGAATTCTATTAATCTTCCAAATTTTTTTTTCTTCTGGGCAATCTTACGTGCGATGGCTTGGTTCCAGGAATTGTTTACTCAACTTTTGTGGGACAAATATATGTATGCAATTGATAATTTGATCCAAATTATTTTTGGCTCTTTCTGTTTCTATACTGGTAGAAAAATATTTCAGCATGTGAAAGTTGTTTCTTTCTGTTAAGGGGATTTTTTGGTTCTTTAATTTGCATCATATTTTAATATGTATTGCAAAGTGAAACTTTATTTTGTGTCATGCTGGTAAACAAATTTTTTTTCTTTTAGACCTAGATATCATGCAATTTGTTTTGTTTTCAAATTGTTATGTATATTTGACACTGTCACATTTGTAACCGTGATAAAGATTTGATAATGATTTGATAAATGTTTAATTTGAATTTAAATATGTTTTGGATGTTTTTTTGGTTTTCCTTTCAAATCAAAATCCTTCTGATGTAATTTATCTATACAGTTTTTATGTGGTTAGCGAATAAGTATTTGGATTTGATTTGACATGATTTTTTCAAATATCATTATCATATCTTACAATTTAATTTCTATTTGAAATTAGTTTTGATTCACGAAGATTTTGTACATAAAGTTTGTTTTGAGAAGTAGACAAATAAAGATTAAAATATATTTTTGATATATTTGTTGCCTTTTAATAATGAATCTCAAAATATTATGGACAATTTTTATTTTGTATAGAAAATAAAGTTTTTGATTCTTTAAATTTTGGAAAATATTGATTCTAGTTTTGTTTGTTTATTTATAAACATATAAAGTTTGTTTCCTTATTTGGGAAATAATTAAGTTTAGAGTTATTCATTATTTTATTTAAAGAATCATTACTATATGTGAATCAATTGTGGCATGAATATTTTTGGCATATAAAAATTCAATTTTTTTATTTGATTTGAAATTGAATATTTGGTTTATAGCATGATTGTGATGTTTGAGATTATTGTTATTAAGTTTCTACAATAACATCATTTTTTTTCCTCCAATCATGCATTTTTTGACATATTTCATGCTATTTATGTTTTCGCTATTATGCGATACCTGTAAATGTATTGTCATACACACATTGGTGTGATTTTTGACTTGCATCTTCTTTCAAATCCTTGTGAACTTGTCTTCACACTTAAGGGTTGCTGAGTGGCCTTATGGTCACTTAGCGATATAATGGACTAATTCGGCCTACATTATGTTAGTAGTGTCTTGTAAATTTAAAGACCATTCCCATTTAAAACATTTAATTTATTGTGAAATGCCTAGTAATTGCAGTTGTTTTGGTTGAAGCAACATGTTGCCAAAGTAACCTCTGTTGCGTAGATTTAATTCAAGTGAACTTACAAAAGACGTAGCATGTAATTATTTATGCGAGTTGTCGTCGGCCCCAAGGAAGGCACAACTTGGCCGGATAATTACATGCATGTGATAGCAAATGTGTGGTGATTATAAAGTAATTTTCCATGTAAATAATAGGATACCCTAAGGTGACTATTATTTGACAGGATTTATCACCCCATTTAATATATATTAAAATTATCTAGTAATTGCGGTTGAGTCGGTTGAAACAATAATTGCCCAAGTAACCTCTGTTGCGTAGATTCGACTCAACTGAAGTTACAAAAGATGTAGTGTGTAATTATTTATGCGAGTTGTCGTCGGCCCCAAGGAAGGCACAACTTGGCCGAATAGTTACATACCTGTGGTGGTAAATATGTGGTGTAAATATGTGGTGGTTATAAAGTATTTTTCCATGTGGATAATAGGATGCCCGAAGGTGACTATTATTTGACGGGACTTATCACCAATGTTTGATCATTGCGTTGAGAGTATCGCTTGCAGTTAATTTTTACAATCCGAAGATTGAGAATTAATGTTGCGCTTGATATCTTGTTAAGGTCTTTTATTTACAAATAAAGATGCACGTTTCTATAATATTTTATTGACATGTGTGATAATGTTGTGTGAGTGTAAACTTATTTATACATTTAAGAGTTTACATTCACACGAATATAATGGTAAACATATGACAGTTATAAGAATTTATTCTTTGTCAAAGTAAATTGTCATTGTTTGATCATTGCTGTAAAATACCACTAGCAATTGATATTATTGTTTAAAGACTTGATATCAGTGGTGCATTAGGTATTTTTGTGAGTGTTTTTTTTTTTTTTGCTTCTCTTGTTCTCTTTAAGCTAATACAGTTTATGTATCTGTTAATTTGAGTTAAATTTTTAACTCTTAAAATTTTAACTTTTAGGAATTAAAGAATAATATTAACATTGTTCTTGGATCTAGACCTTATATAAGGGTGGTGAAACTCACATTGTCTTGCAAATTCAGTATCTAATGTGAGAATCAAGTTTGACAAGTGAGTATACAACAAATCTTATAGGTCTTATGCGATCATAAAGTTAAAAGATCAGAAATCCTATCAGTGTTATTTAAGTTGACAATTTTTGTCACATTTTCTTTGCTTAAACTAAGGTGCTTTTAAAGCAATATAGAGAAAGACAATCTCTCATTGGAGAGTGATATTTCATTAAGATTATTAGGCAAAGAAAACATTGAGCACACTATGTAAATATTTAATCTTGCTGAGACATTATAATTTCGACTATCAGATGACTTGTTCGAAAATTCAGTAATTTCGACTATCATATGACTTGTTCGAAAATTCAGCATTTAGTATTCTCTTTGCACAATTAAGTTTATAACTGTTAAAGTTAGAAATGATCCTTTAAAGGATCAATTCATAAAGTGTGCAAATAAAGAAAAGCTGAAGCAAGAGAAAATAAAATAGTGCTCAAACGGAAAATACCTCAAAAGATAAGGGCAAATAAAGAAAGGTAATCTTGACTGACTTATGTCCAATGATGTTGACAGATATATCAATTTAGAATGGACAAAGTCGATAAAGATTGTTTTATTCATTTTTAAACTAATTTTAGATTGTCGTTACTAGCTTATTTTTGTATTTAAAAGACAATTTGGTGAATCATTATTTGAATTAATTTTTGTTTTGATTTCTCTTTGACTAAATCAAGATATTTTGATTTTTATTTTCAAATGATGATTCAATGTGTCTTTTAAGTTTAGTTATTAGAGTCAATTCAGTTATGACTTGTGACATTCTATAATTGTTTAAGGGTTTGAAAACTATAAGTTTTTTCGTCCCACAACGTAAGGAAATGTTTGAGACATAAATTGTTAAGTTTCCTTGAGGATATTGAGTTTGGGGGAGAGACATGGTAATAGAACAAAATTGAATGAGGAAGACTTAGTTCTAAACTAATTCATATAGTTACTATTATTATAGTACATTTGGATCCTCATGAGGACATTATTGTTCTTCCTCTCCATCAAGTTAAGAAGTTAATTCATATAGATCAAACTCAACACCCTCAAGAACTAGGACATCTGGTGTCAATAGAATTGACTAATAAGAGAAATTCCATTTAGTATATTTGAAAAACTCTATTAAGACAGTCATGATACTAGTTTGCTTATTATAATTTTGGAGCTGCATAAGATGGATTTCAATATAGTGTTTCTTAATGGTGACATTAAGGATATAATATGGTGCAACAGAATAAAGCTTTTGTGTCAATTGATACAAAGTAGATAGTTTGCAAAGTCATGAAATCCACTTATAAGTTAAGAAATTTGTCTCTTTAGTGTTACCACAAATTCTCATAAAGTAATCGTCTCATTTGGTTTTGAGATAATATTAAGTAGAGTTGTGGATTTAGTAAGCTCAGTGGGAGTATATTTATATTCCTATTTTAATGTGTCAATTTTATTTTATTTAGTCAACTATGATATATGTTAGTAATGTGAAACCAAGGAAATCTCTAACAAAAGTTAGTGATGAAAGATCCTGGGGACACCTCTTTTGTATTAGGCATTTCAATACTTAGATATTCTTCTCAAGGTATTATTCGGATATCACAAAAGAGTTATATCATTAAAGTTGAAAATAAATTGACATTAAAGTTAATAAATTTTTGGATGACCTCAATCATCGAGAGACTTTTCAGTCTCAAATATTGCCCATTAGGAAATTTATGAATTCAGAAATTTAAGTATTTTCCTACACTTTTCCTATACGATTTTTATGTATGATTTTATTATACGCATTTGGAAATAGCGTATATAATAAGGTAGTTTGGCAGATATTTGAGCAATTCAAAGTTTGAATTGTTGAAAATGCGACCATAAGGATTCTTTAAAGAGTACAAGAGAGTTTATTCCCACATCATGGATCTGACAATTTGGAGATCATTAGTGTGTTAGACTCTGACTTTTGGATGTGTGTATATATTACACATCCTAACCCAGAAAATGACTGTAAGTATTTATGTCACTTGGTTGCATAGTAAAAAGGTATTGAAAAACCATTGAAGTTATATAGTGACATAATGTAGTCATATAATGTTTTAATAACAAAGTTTATAAGGTTCATCCCCTTATAAATTATGGTTGTTAATTGATAGAACATTAGAGACAAACTTTATGCTAGGTGACCCACGAATCAAAGACATGACACATAAAGTCTTTCATATGGTTGTTGTCATTAAGGATGTCTTAGATTAGTGGGAGTCTCTTTTATTCTATGTTCTATACTTCTGTTTTAATATCGATACAGACTTTATGTTATGATTTTCTGCAGAAATAAAGTTCATGAGGTTATGTTTGTTATAACCATTTCTGTATCATTTTGTGCAAATATTGAATTTGCAAACTTCAGTTTGATCTCACTAAAGTTTTCAGTTGGACCAGTTGGAGATAGACATGATTTAGAGATCACATCACATGAAATTTCCATGCCACTCATCCATATCGATCTATGTCATCAAGTGCATTGATATGGTGGTCGTCGGGGTTCCGTCACGTTATACGTCAGTGACGACAGCCGCGGTGGTCCCATTATTAATGTATGAGGTGGACCAGATTGTAAAGTTGAAATCTAAAGATAAATAGCATTCAGATGCGCGCCTAAAGAATTATGGTATAATTATTAAGATATGTAGCCCAAGTGGGAGATTGTTGGAATATTTTATTATTTAATTATATTCCGATATCATTATGTGGGCAAATATCGTAATAATAATTATATTAGCTATTTATCAATTTAGAGCCTTAATTGATTAGTGATCAATTTAAGTAATAAGGCTAATTAGATTTCTATTTAGATAATTAATTAATTGATATGGACTCAATATGAGTGGATGTCCGGATGGCCCATTAACGGAATAATGGGAAACCCTAATGGTCATCCAATATAAAAGAGGCTATGGTCCCCAATACACCGTACACAGCAAAAACTCTCTCTTCTCCCCATCTGAAGAGAACTTGAGGCATAAGGGTACCGGTTGAGGAAGAACCAAATCAGCCGCCGCTAACTCTATTGTGTGTTCCAGATCATCTCCTCTCTTTGGTTATCCTTGTTGATGAGAGGGTTGCCATCAAAGCTTAATCCAGGTATTCCTAATCCCTAATTCGTATCCTTAATAAATCAAACATGTCGTAGATCCTATCATAATCATGTTCAATGTTTTTTTTGGTTGCTTCCGCTATTGATTCATAATTATTGAACATGTTTTATGTAATCTGTTTGTTAAGACCTAAATTTCCAACATCCCTTGCATCCACAACTCTCAATGTAATCTTCCTCAAATTGTAAAGTTAGACTTTCCTAATCTTAGACAACTTTTTATGCAAGATACTCTCTCTACGGTGGCTTTGGAGAACAATTGGCATGGAAAGCTTCTAGTTCTGGAGAACTTTCACTCAAAGATGCTTTTTTATTCAAGTCTCCAACTTGTCAGAACTTGCACTTGGCCAAAACTATATGGTCTTCTGATATTCCTCCTTCCAAGTCTCTCGTGGCTTGGAGAATTATGCAAGACATGGTTCCTACTAATAAAAAAACTCATGGATATAGGATGTATCATGCCATCTATGTGTAGATCTTGATCTTTTAACTCTGAATCTACCTCCCATATTTTCTTTCAATGTGTGGTTTTGGCTTGCAACTATCCTAAATACCACTCCTCAGTTTACTTCTGTTGAAGACATTTGGAAGTTATGTGACGGACAATGGACCCCACAAGAAAAATGGTTATCAAAGCTTACATTATCAATATTCTCAACATCAATATTCTCAACATATTCAATAGAACTCAACTATTAACATGATCATTAGAAATGTATCTCTTTCAGGTAACAAAACAAAGAAAACATCTGCTATCAATATGACTGTGTTTGTACTTTGGGTTTAGGGTTTAGGGTTTAGGGTCATTTGGCATCCTCCTCTTCTCAACTGGAGTTTGTCATTCTCAACTGAATGACTACAAGAGGTGAACGCTCATCCTTCTCTCTATGTGGTTCACTGTCCTCTTTTCCATCCACTACCTCCAAATCTGGTGAATATGGTTGCAACCTTAATTGAAGAAAGGATATATCCAAGCTTCCTCCTCCAAATTCGTCATGGCAACCTTAATTATTTCTAATGTATGCGTTGGTTTTTTTGATTTTTTAGTTTTATATACTTTTTCTTGCTTTTTATTGTTATTTTTAGTTTGTTTCAATTTCATGCTCCATGTGTTTTCTAAAATGTCTCGTCGGTACTATATTTTGAGTATGAGGTTTATGATGGCTATCACATAGTTTAGCACCCTTTCAGTCTTACAAAAGTCTTATCAACAGACAGTGGCGGAACTAAAAATTTTAAGTTGTTGGGGCAATTTTTGACCTATATATAATATCGAAAATATTAATTTTTTAATAAGAATATATATATATATATATATATATATCACAATATTCTTGACCAATTTTTAAATTATGAAAATATATGAATGTTTATGAAAAAATGCAGAATAACAATCATTTCTTACGTTATCATGTTATATTGATTGTATTCTAAAAAAATGTTAAATTGATTGTTGAAATAAAATAAAATCACAATTATAAAAATATTATGATTCAAAATATGAAATATTTAACAAAAATGAGACAAACTTAGCTCATAATCCTTCTCGATAGCAAGCATGAAAACAATCAATTCAACCTTAAAAGCACTATAGACCCCAAGTTATCTATTAATCCACCAAGAAAACACCATTAATTGCAATCCCTAGACAAACCACCTCAGGCCAAGACCCCATAAATTCCCCTAGAAGACACCAACATTACAACATTACTCCTTCTCGAATTACTCTTCTGTTTATTGGATTATCACTCCTTCTACTTAGATCAAATGAAACTCTAATAGGGCTTCTATGTGAGCTTCTGGTGTCTTGGCCTGAGGTGGTTTGCAATTAATGGTGTTTTTCTTGGCAGTTTTGCAGTTATTATGGGGTCTTTAATGTTTTTAAGGCCGAATTTATTGTTGTCATGCTTGGTAGTGAAGGATTATGAACTAGACTGATCTCGTTTTTGTTTAGAATGTGATTCTTGGAATCATGGAGGAGTCTCTCACATTTATTTATATGGAATGTAACATGTAACGCCCTGGATTTTTAATCCAAGACATTACGTCTAGATGGTTTTATTATAGAAAGCTACAATTTGTTTTTAAAAAAAATGAGAGAATATTGAATTACTCAATTAGACTAAATAAATTACATTAAAAATAATGAACTTCAAAAGTTATTTTAAATTACATTTTAAGAAAACCTAAATTTATTCCCCGTGCGCGTGCAAGTTAAACACCATTTTTGCTTCAAATCTTCAAAACTCATCAATACCTAAAATGTTGGTTGTAAGGGGTCAGTATTACTAAACCACAAAAATACAATCATATAGATATAAAAACACAAGATAAGAAAACAGTAAAACACTCACCACATAAAAGTCAAAACCTCAATAGAAATAAAGGAAATTAAAATATGAACTTTATGCAAATAATGCATGAGATGCAACTAGACCATGATCCGGATATTGCCCCAATTGGCACAAGAATAAATCGCCCATTCGGCACAAGAATAAATCGCCATATTTGGCACAAGAATAAATCGCCCATTTGGCACAAGAATAAATCGCCCCATTTGGCAACCTATGACACAACTACATGCCATGCTATGCATGTTATGCACTCTTTAAAATCATCACTACTTTTACCAAATAAAACAAAATTCCAACTTTCTTCCAAAATTTTCATCAAACCTCTTTTCTCAAAACAACAAGCAAAATTACAACATAATGCCATGCTATGCCACAAAGAATGAGACTCTTTCACACTACACATGATATGCCATAAAAATTATTCTCTATCTCTTTATTTATATTAAAGTTTCCACCTCTTATTAGGAAAAGAGTTCTACTACCAACTTAGCCTATGAGTTTATAACTACATGATTGTACGGAATACCGCCCTTACCTTTGAGTGCTTTTCCTTCGACACAAAACGTCCCTAAGATTGATTCTGCACCAAACGCACGAGCAAGTCTTTGACGTTCTCTAGACCAACTACAAGTAGAGTGGATGGAGGCTTAGAATTTTGATGAGCAAGATGATGGTGGGAATGATTATGGGGCGTGAGATTTCTAAATGTAAGAATATTTAGAAGGCTATGTGAGGTTTATTTCTTATTACCTATGGGTGCAATTATTGGTAATGACCACAGGAGTCTTAAATAATAGGAATGTTGTAGAAGAAATGAAAATGTATGACATATTTTAAGAGGGAATAAATTGGAATTAAGAGGAAATAAAAATGGAGGTTATTATAGTATTATGGTTGACTTGATCTAAATCAAGAAGGCATTCAATGACTTCTATTTAGTCAAATTCTTAAGAATGAGAAAAGTCATGCGCTTGTAATGAGGGGGAGAGATTGAATAATTTAAATGGCATCAATTGTTTTTTAATAGGGAGATAGGTTGGAATGAAAAGATGAAAGGGGTTTCTTTGAATTCTAGTTTATGGACAATTAGTAGATAAACCTATGTAATATCCCGCTTAAGCGATACATTTATCAGTGTTATAAGAATTAGAGGAAAGGAGTGGCAAAATTGTAATAAAAGGGAAAAGGACCTATTTGGATATATATGAAGATTTCACATGTTTATCTCACTTTTTCTAGAAAAGAAAATCTGAAATTTTCTTCCCCTCTTCCTCTCATTTTCGTCCCCCATCCTCCCCACCATCATCAGCACCATCATCTTTGAAATCATCATCTCATCTTGTGGAATTTTGGCTAGGAAACTTGGTTTAAGAAGCTAGAGCAAGAGGAAGTTAAGAAAAGGTAAGAATCACTTCAATCTTCCTTTCTCACTTCAATTTTCGTGCCTATTGATTGAGCCTAAACCTCTATTTTATCTTGCATGATGATTCCTGAAGAAGAAGAAGTTATGGGTAGAGATTTGGAGTTGAATTGGAGGAAGTTGGAGAAACCCGTATTTGGGGACAGGGCTCCATTTAAATGGTAAGAACTCTCTCTCTATAACTCCGAATCAAGTGGTCTTTGATGCTATGGAAAGCTAACAAAATTATCTACGTTTTGGTACCAGTTTCGTGAATTTTGGCTGAGTATTGAAGTCTGGGGACGAGTTTGAAGTCAGGGGTCCGAAACTGCAAATCTGCAGAAATCTTGGTTCTTGCTAGTAAGCCTAGTTTTGGGGAAATTTGGAACAAGAAAGTTAAAGGAAAAGCAAGAGATAGAGCAAGGTTGAAGTTAAAGGATTAGCTAGCACCAAATCAAGTTTAAGGTGAGCTCCTAGGGGTTTTAGAACCCACCTTGATCAAGATTTGATTGTTTATAGTTTTTGATCAAATTTTGAGGTTATAGTACCATAAGCTCTTTTGTTAGTGATTCCTTGATTTTACATGTTTATAAGCTGTTTATGTGCCTTAAAATGATGCCTTAAGCTGTATGATGGTTGAGCATGTTTGGTTGTGCCAAAATGGTGAAAAATACATGTTTTGAACTTGCCTATGCTGTCTAACTGCAGGTAAAATCGTGTCACGATTTTACCATCGTGTCACGATTTTATAGGCAGTGAATCACACGATTTCTGGGTAGGAAATCGTGACACGATTTCCAAATCATGTCACGATTTGACAGCTTACAGGGGACACTTTGTTTTTCAACAGCTCTTGCACCATTCTGGCCGATCAACGCTACTTTAAACCCCTCAAGCATCGTGCAATGGCTAGGTATCACTTCTAGGTATTAGATGACTTATTCCTTAGGGAATGTATGAATCATTAGGGAGGGCTTATAGTTTGTTAAGTAGAGACCTTATATTAGGTGATTAAAGTTATAGACGTATCCTTTTGGAATACATAAGCAATGGGAATGCTTTGGCAATCATAGTTACAGATAGGTTTATAGTGTTGGTTCTCTAACGATCATAGGTGGCTTATGAGAACGATAAGCCAAGAATCATAGATTATAGGTCATATGTTACAGGAATGTTATACGATTATAGTACTGATTATATGTTCATATGTTAAAGTTAAAGAATTAAAGATCAAAGATATTGGCGTGCTTGCACGTTTCACAGTCATAGGGCGTGTTCAGCAGACTCCGGGATTCGCCGGATGGGACTTCTCCGAGAGGGTTGTCCACACGTTTCATAGGGAGTCCGGTGTTAGCCTGATTGATAGGAATTTCACCGGGTCATAGGGATGTTGTACTTCGGGGTTACTCCACCCGGATGCACTCCGTAAAATGAACTCAGATTAATTGTTTGTTCAACGCTAACAGCTAACATAAAACTGCTATAGAACTGTTTATATGTTTTATGTTTCATAGTTATAGTCAAAGTTACAGTTATAGTTATAGTCATAGACAGTTAACAGAAAGTGGTCCTAGGTTTCCCCTCGATCACTAAGTTATAGTTACAGGCAGGTATTATAGTTACAGATAGGTTGACAGTTATGGACATAAGTAGATTACAGTTATAGTTATAGGTAGACTCATAGTTATAGTCAGACTTATACCCTTTGTGGTTAAGGATAAAGACTTGGCGATACTAGGAAATCCCCGAGATTGCCAAGGTAGGCATGGCGACCCTAGGTTCCCTGTGGTTGCCAACAGTTGGTTGGGCTGGAGCTCACTGAGACATTATGTCTCATCCCTTTCCTTCTGGTGCAGGTTTATAGGTAAGTCAGAGGTTCGTGAAGAAGTTCTTCATAGAGATGCTGGATGGAGTACAGTTGCTCGTTGTGTATCAGCTCAGGAGCTTAACGGACATTGTATAAGTATTTGTAATATTATTGGATTATTTGTACAAACGAGTATACTTGTATTCATTCATTTGTGATGTATGATTATTGTTATTGAAATTTTTAAATGTATCCAGTATCAGTTTAACGCACATGCTAATATACTAGTTAAAGTTAGTATGGGTGTTACAACCTACCTCACATAATTCCATTTCCTTTTGAAAATAGACCATTAATTTCAGTATAATGGATAGAGAGAACCGTGGGAATGCAATTAAGATAGGAATAATGATTTTCATAGGAGTTTAGCAATAAGAGAAACCCAATTGGTCAAACTAATAGAGATTGAATTGAATAGCTAGCTAGCTGAATGCTTTAGTCATATGAGGAAACATTCAATCAATGACTGAAATTAAGAGAGAGATAGACAAGTTACATCATAAGAGAATTGGTTACTAAAAATAATTATTTTCTAAAGCAAGATAATTAAGAGGTTACTAACAATAGTTCTTTTCTAAGGTGAGAAATATGATGAAGATCATGAAAGGTGGAAGAAGCACATAATGAGGGGGTAAATGAGCTGATGTAGACGTGAGCCAACAAGGATGGAATGGCTCTAATTAGTGTTTAATGTCTAAGGATCAACTGAGTTATACTTTGGTTAGAGGAAATCAATACCAATTAAGTACTCATATTGCTCTTGATCACTTATATCACTAGGTACACTATAAAACCAATTATTTGACTTTTACCACTAACCCGCCAACACTCAGGGATTGACCTCACCAGTCGCAAACACTCACAACCCCAACTAAACCGATTTATTGTTCACATTATTCCTACTTTCTAATTCAAATAAAATACTTAGATTAAACGTACATATAAAATAAATCATTATTTATATATAATAAATCAATAAAATTATTAAGGGAGACTTATATAATGTATATGAAATATTGGGGTGTTACATTATTACCCCCTTAAAATAGTTTCGTCCTCGAAACTAGAAAGATTAGATGATTAGGGTCGAATTCCCCAGTTAAATAAAATCATCGTAGAGTAAGATTGGTAAAAATGACTTCATAAAAGACGAAGTTAAAATATTTTTACACATAAATAAGATAAAACATTTATCTATACATTAAATTGAAAATTCAAGGGTCTTACATTCTACCCACCAAAAAAAAAAATAGTTTCGTCCACGAAACTAGACAATAGCAAAACTATTAAGACATAGTTTACGAAAACATTTAGCAAAAAAAATCATTCCAAATTGTTTTTTTTAAAAGAATAAAATCCACATTTAAAAACTATTTTAAATAATTTTCAAAAGATGGAGATTTTATGTTAATTACTCCTTTGAATGGTTAACAAGATTAGAAAAATTTGAATACTAAAAAAATAAACATTTTAGGAAAAATAAAACTCTACTTTTCCGCTGCGCACTCTTATGTCAAATAAATATGACAAACTTCAGTAAATTTTTCGATCATAAAAAGAAATAAAATAAAAAAAATATCCAGGTTAACACCAACAATTAAATAGTTCCTAAGAATGTAAGTTTTAGATAAGAAAATAATCGATAGAAACTTAAGGAAAATAATACCTTAAGCAAATATAATTTTTCCCTCCATTTTTTTTTTTAAAAAATAAAATGAAAATAAAATAAAATAAAATAAAGGTTATAACAAAATTGCTTCAAGAAGATGAGGTCAAAATAGTTTAAAACACTTTGTATCTAGATTCAAGTCATATCATAAACTTGAGGAATTAATAAGTGAGGAGAGGTCAAACTTTGAAAATTCCATATTAAGGTAAATATTTAAATCCAATTATTGGTCGCCAATCATTTTCACATAAGATGTTATATTATTTCACCCACCTTGACAGTTGTTAAGACTGATCAATTTCAATCACTATGATTCGTCTACTATTAGCAAGAGATTGAGGTGGGCCAGTCCCTCAAGTTGTCAATAGTAAGACATCAATCATAATAATGTTACAGATCATCCTACCACAAATGTCATATCATTTCCTACGTGCAATTAGAGTTTACTAAATTCTCATTAGTCATCAAGACTATTTCCTACTACTCCTTGTAAAAATAATGCGGTATATGACATCTAAGATCAAGACTTCATGACTAGAGCCTAAATCACACACTCATCAACTAAGGAAATCATTTAGACAAGATTCAAGAGGTGTTGGGGCACACACAATCTTTTTAGAAAAATGATGAGTTATCTTATTTATAGATTTTAACCGAGACAAAAAGAAATGTTTCTATAGTCTATAATTAACTCTAGGGTCCGAGCACTATCTAATTTGAATTAGCATCATATCACAACGAGATTAGATAACAAAGTCAATAGAATAGAATCATCAACTACGCAGTAAGCAGAATACACAGACATACAAGACATATCCGAATGGCACAGACTCACAATATCCATTCATACCAAACAACAAACCCTTTTATTTTCTCTTGATCTATCCATGCAAAAATTTAACTTTAACAAGGACTACGTTTCTTTTAATCATCTTAAATTCGTCAACATGTTTCATCATCTTAAAAAAAACATTAATGCTGAAAGATAATCAACCCAATGACAAGAGGCATGCACACATAAGACACAGCTATACAACTTTTTAGATTTCAACAACTCACAATTACAAACATGGTTGGCACGCAGGATATATAATTTTTAATATAATTCGAAAATCAACCATCACAACTTTCACACTTTCAACAACAACATTTCATTGCACAAATTGTACTAGATCCTTTGTTCAATACTTTTCTTTAACCATACCTAAAATCAACTAACAACATTCTTTTACGCTAATTCATAAACTCCATTTCCTCATAATACATATTAAATTCAACTTAAATAAAGAAAGTTACCTTAACTTCTCAAACTTAAAATTTATTTTATCAACTTTTACAATCTATAAAATCCAGAACAAATATCATTAAGAATACAGAATTTAAAAAAATGAATAGTAAACTGAAAATAAATATTCGAGGGGAAAAAATGCAGCAACACTACTATCGGAAAAGAAAGAGAATAATAACGAAAGCATTTTTTTTTTAAATAACAATTGCATCCATTAAAATGATTAGAGTAAAAATAAATTAATTTATACACACACAACCATATTGCAATAGAGAAAAAAGTGGCACACTACTATAGGGAAAACAACAACGACAACATTCTTATCAATAACATTTTTTTCTAACAAAAACAGAAACCAAAACCAACACAATAATTTTAATAAGGAAAATACATAAAAATCGTCTAACACCATATATCTTCATAATTTTTTTCCCTTTTAAACTGCTAATGATTACTTAAGTCAACATTCTTCATTCTAATGACTATATTTACTTATTTATTTATTAAAATAAAACTTTTCATATTTAAAACCCCCACACATTAATATTATTTTCTATCAACTCCCGCTTCCTAAACTTTATTTTCCAGAGTTAAACATTATTTTTCATATAGTTTCATTTTTGACAAAATGAAGGTCCTAACCATTACTTTTAAAATCAAATATATACAAAATAAAATAAAAATAAAATTGAACCATCAAATTACTACAATTTAGTCTAAGTTAGAAAGACTCTAAGTTGTGATCTCAACACTTGGGATATTCACATAGTTACTCTTGTTATTAATAAACAATAAGCTCAGTTCGTAAAGTAAATGGTACACGGAAAGGGGTTCCCAGGAAAGAGAGGTGTGTCACTTGGACCGCTTAAATACCAAGGCTTTCCTTGCCAGAATCCCTCCCACATGACCTCTTTACGATACTACACCTTACTTATGTCCTGGGGGTACCTAGAGTAGTTATAGGGGTTCCTAAAAATTTCTAGGGACAAAATTTGTTCTACTATTCAATACGATAGGTAAAATTTAAACCATATAGTAAAAGAAATAAATTAATTTCACAAATCACATAAGTATGTGTCATTCAAATGAAGCATTGATAATAATTAATTTTTTATATCAACATCGGTTTCTATAGTTCATGGAAATTTATTACTATTAACGTAAGGAATTATTGTTGAGACAAATCACACTATTAAAATCAATTAATCAATATATACCGTTATTATTACTCATAATTACTCAAATAAAGTCAAACAAGTAATTCACAAATTCAAATTAACAATTGAATCATCCATTTTACTAGTGAAATTATGACAACATTAAAAACATTCAAGAAAAATAAATGTATCTTTTCCCAAATAAATAATCAAGTTGAATCCTTTCAAAAAAAATAGTTTTACTATTATTTAAAACATTTATTTTTTTTTCTAAAATAAAAACCACTTGAAAAAATTTTAAATTACAAATAAATTAAATACATACATCACACAAGCATACGTCATACAAGGTCGTCCCACCCCAAAAACATTTGTCCGAGGATTATTGCTCTAATACCATAATGTAACGCCCTGGATTTTTAATCCAAGACATTGCGTCTAGATGGTTTTATTATAGAAAGCTACAATTTGTTTTTAAAAAAAATGAGAGAATATTGAATTACTCAATTAGACTAAATAAATTACATTAAAAATAATGAACTTCAAAAGTTATTTTAAATTACATTTTAAGAAAACCCAAATTTATTCCCCATGCGCGTGCAAGTTAAACACCATTTTTGCTTCAAATCTTCAAAACTCATCAATACCTAAAATGTTGGTTGTAAGGGGTCGGTATTCCTAAACCACAAAATACAATCATATAGATATAAAAACACAAGATAAGAAAACAGTAAAACACTCACCACATAAAAGTCAAAACCTCAATAGAAATAAAGGAAATTAAAATATGAACTTTATGCAAATAATGCATGAGATGCAACTAGACCATGATCCGGATATCGCCCCAATTGGCACAAGAAATAAATCGCCCATTCGGCACAAGAATAAATCGCCCTATTTGGCACAAGAATAAATCGCCCATTTGGCACAAGAATAAATCGCCCCATTTGGCAACCTATGACACAACTACATGCCATGCTATGCATGTTATGCACTCTTTAAAATCATCACTACTTTTACCAAATAAAACAAAATTCCAACTTTCTTCCAAAATTTACATCAAACCTCTTTTCTCAAAACAACAAGCAAAATTACAACATAATGCCATGCTATGCCACAAAGAATGAGACTCTTTCACACTACACATGATATGCCATAAAAATTATTCTCTATCTCTTTATTTATATTAAAGTTTCCACCTCTTATTAGGAAAAGAGTTCTACTACCAACTTAGCCTATGAGTTTATAACTACATGATTGTACGGAATACCGCCCTTACCTTTGAGTGCTTTTCCTTCGACACAAAACGTCCCTAAGATTGATTCTGCACCAAACGCACGAGCAAGTCTTTGACGTTCTCTAGACCAACTACAAGTAGAGTGGATGGAGGCTTAGAATTTTGATGAGCAAGATGATGGTGGGAATGATTATGGGGCGTGAGATTTCTAAATGTAAGAATATTTAGAAGGCTATGTGAGGTTTATTTTCTTATTACCTATGGGTGCAATTATTGGTAATGACCACAGGAGTCTTAAATAATAGGAATGTTGTAGAAGAAATGAAAATGTATGACATATTTTAAGAGGGAATAAATTGGAATTAAGAGGAAATAAAAATGGAGGTTATTATAGTATTATGGTTGACTTGATCTAAATCAAGAAGGCATTCAATGACTTCTATTTAGTCAAATTCTTAAGAATGAGAAAAGTCATGCGCTTGTAATGAGGGGGAGAGATTGAATAATTTAAACGGCATCAATTGTTTTTTAATAGGAAGATAGGTTGGAATGAAAAGATGAAAGGGGTTTCTTTGAATTCTAGTTTATGGACAATTAGTAGATAAACCTACCTCACATAATTCCATTTCCTTTTGAAAATAGACCATTAATTTCAGTATAATGGATAGAGAGAACCGTGGGAATGCAATTAAGATAGGAATAATGATTTTCATAGGAGTTTAGCAATAAGAGAAACCCAATTGGTCAAACTAATAGAGATTGAATTGAATAGCTAGCTAGCTGAATGCTTTAGTCATATGAGGAAACATTCAATCAATGACTGAAATTAAGAGAGAGATAGACAAGTTACATCATAAGAGAATTGGTTACTAAAAATAATTATTTTCTAAAGCAAGATAATTAAGAGGTTACTAACAATAGTTCTTTTCTAAGGTGAGAAATATGATGAAGATCATGAAAGGTGGAAGAAGCACATAATGAGGGGGTAAATGAGCCATGATGTAGACGTGAGCCAACAAGGATGGAATGGCTCTAATTAGTGTTTAATGTCTAAGGATCAACTGAGTTACACTTTGGTTAGAGGAAATCAATACCAATTAAGTACTCATATTGCTCTTGATCACTTATATCACTAGGTACACTATAAAACCAATTATTTGACTTTTACCACTAACCCGCCAACACTCAGGGATTGACCTCACCAGTCGCAAACACTCACAACCCCAGCTAAACCGATTTATTGTTCACATTATTCCTACTTTCTAATTCAAATAAAATACTTAGATTAAACGTACATATAAAATAAATCATTATTTATATATAATAAATCAATAAAATTATTAAGGGAGACTTATATAATGTATATGAAATATTGGGGCGTTACATAACACCTGTGGAAATATAGCTAATTATGATTTTCAAATTGTGGACTTCATTTAGTGAGATTCGTTATCAAGTTTTATCAAAGAATGCTTTTACTTTGAGCTTCATCTTGTTGCTAGTTGTATGTAGAAGTGGTCACTTTTTTCCTTCATCAGATTTTACCCCCACTAGGTTTTCATAGTAATTGTTTTTAATGAAGCAGTGGTCCAATTTGTTTGTTCTCATCTTAAGTTTTGACCTAGTCTCCCATAATGTCTTTTGTATTTTATTATTTTATTTATGGATTAAATATGTTTTTGGTCCAAATAAATATTTCAACTTTTCAATTTAGTTTCCCTAAATCTTCCTTGACATTAAGTCCCCCAAAAGTTTTTAATCACCACTTTGATCCATGCTTCTAAGTCACCTCATGTATATCATTCAAAAATTTTAATTTTTTTCGCAGTCAGGTTTAGTATATTATAGAGTTTTCTCTTGAAAAAGTTTAAATTTTGTCAACAAGGGATGAATTAAATATGAATTTTGATGTTTTTGACGTCTAAAAATTCATATTTAATTCATGCTTTGTTAAAAAATGATAATTTATTTTGGGAGAGATTCTTATAATATTGTAAACATTCTTACAAAAACTCATTCAAGATTTCGATTGATACACATAAGTTAACTTAAAAGCGGTGATTCAAAACTTTTGGGGGACTAAAAGTTGATTTTTTTTAGGGAGACTAGTACGAGAAGTTGAAATATTTATAGAGACCAAAAAGATAACATTTTATTTATCAATACGTTTATTAGGGTACTAGAAATAATAGGAGGTAAATTTAGGATGTCAACCTAATTAAAATGTCAAGTTTATCTTAAGATGCATTGACCCTAAAAAGCAAATTCAAACACCAAATATCTCATCTCCTACTGAAAATAAGAAGTGGAGCCAAAGTTCATTTCTTTATTTACATGTCCTCTCTTATTTTGTTCCAAATATGTAATTTCTTATGCATTCTCTTCTCTTAACAAACCTTATCATTATTAATCAATTTTGTCTTATTTTAAAAGTGTAACACATGTTTGTATCATAACATCTAAGTTTCCAGTAAAATCATGTTTATCCACTATAATTAAATTTGATGATTACTATATGGATCAAACATTTTCATAAAGTCGTTTGTCATATTATTGAGACAATATATAAGTTCTTTCGTATTGCTTAGAATGCACTTTCGTAAGCAAAACACACAAATCAATAATTAAACAAGTGACAATTAAACGTGTTTGAATCCCGGTAAGACCACAATCTGATGCATTACATAACCATATATCATAAATCTAACATGTCTTGTTAAAACCTAATTAACAAGTAGAATAATCAATTACTTGTTACACAAGTAAAACTAAATTACACTAGGGATCCTTTAAGTTTTAGGTTTGTAACATATAGATCCTTTTAAGTTACTTTTTTTCCAATAACCATCTTTTAACTATTAAACTGTTTGCAAATTTAACCTTCTGTTTAATTTCTGTTTAAAAAAATCTGAGTTGGTAGTTAAGTGTATGACATGTCTGTTTAACACGTGTCGTGGCAAAGCTAAGGAAGCAAATTTATGGCTTCATCATCACCTTCATAATCTTCATCTTATTCTTAAAAAAATACAAAAATTCATGTTCTTCATCATCCCAAAAAATTATCATCTTCAACATCTTCATAAACAATCTAACACCAATCTCATCATCAAGAATCCTAAACCACAACAATATCTACATGCATCAATAAATCAGTCTAACATGCACAACAAGTTTTCAAGATCAAGGACCATGTACCAATCTCAACACCAAGATCTTGCATCCCATAAACAAGAGCACTAGCCCCAAACAACCTCTGCATAGTCTCACGACCATACACAACAAGCTGACAACTATGCAGATCTCTTGCAAGTTAGTAGCATCTCCCATACCCATAGCTCCCCTTCAATCTTTTTCCTGATGCTACTATTTTTATCACCACCAAAACTTTGAGAGAGAGATCTACAATTCGTGAGAGAGGAAGATTCAAGTGGTTTTCACTTCAATTTCTAGGTAACCCAGAAAATTCATATATTGCTGGGCGTTAAAAAAACAAGTAACAACTAGTAAACACTCCCAATCAATTTTTGGGTAACCCTAAAAATTCATAAGTTGGGCCTTCATCAATTTTTGGGTAACTCATAAAAAACTTTCCCAAACTAATGTTCTTCATCATCTTCCTTAACACGAAACCAATAACACCAAGGAAACGAAAGTAACAATCTCAGGCAAAAAAAAAAAAGGAAAAAATTGGACCTTAACCCTTAAGAATCAGAATTCAAACCCAAACCTAAAAATTGGACCTAAACCCTTACAAATCGAAAGAGAAAACTTTTTTTGGATCTGATTAGTTGTTGAATTAATTTCTGGATTGTTTTAGATTTTTTTTAAGGTGATGAGCCCTAACTTGATTTGTGTTTTTTTGTTCCAATTTATTGTTGAAGATGATGATGAATAAAGAACTTGAAGAACATGATGAAGATGGTGATTTTAGTTTTTAATTTGATGAATATTGAAAAAGATGATCAAGACAAGGATGATGGAGTTAGAGTTGAATATGAAGAACACAAGTTCTTTTTTATTTTATATTTTTTAATAAAAATCAATTAAAAAAAAAAATAGAATTTGCTTACTTGGATTTGTGACGTAGAATGTTAAATACCCATGTCATTCACTTGATTGTCAACTCAACTTTTTTTTAACAGAAGGTTATGAGAAAAAAATAACTTAAAGGAATTATTTGTTACAAACTCAAAACTTAAAGGATCCCTAGTGTAATTTAGCCAACAAGTAACCAATTATTTTGTAACTAACTTTACTGCTATAGTTAGTTGATGAGTTGTATAGTTAGTTTAGTGACTACGATTGAGTTAAGACAATTAATACTCTATATATAGCCATACTAAATACTGTATAATTCAGATTGGTGAATTAATAAAATTCTATTTCTCAATTCTTCTTGTTCTTCCTTGCTATGTGATCCGGTTGGATCTAAAGAGATGGTTGGTATGTTGAGATCCGCTGTGTAGAGGGATCGAGCTTTAATCTATCTTCTCCACCAGAGGGGATGGTGTACCTACACGTGCTTTGATGCCCAAGTCAGTGGTGGGGGTGGGGGTGGGGGGGGGGGGGGGTACAAGAGTTATGCGACTATAGTATGGGTAAGAAATGTCGACATACCTGACCCCAAGGCTAATGCTTGGGTATAAATAGTGTCCTGGTAGGGCTTGCTGTTAAGCCTTATCTTGACAATTGTACCTTCGGGTACAGAAGTGAATAACTCTTGGTCGAGATGGTGAACTACTCTCAGCCTTCATAGATATGAGAAACCCCCGGAATCGTGGGTAACTCTCAGCCCGTATTGCGATCTCGTGTATTTAGGGCATGTCCACTGTGTGGTATCGCCTTCTTAGTGGATTCGGGTCAGACCCGAGCAGAGCCGGGTTTAGGCCTTGGGCCAGTCCGAAATTGTTACCCCATAAGTTGTAGGTCAAGGAAGTCAGTCTTTAGGTTGATGGAAGCTTCTTCATAAGTCCTCATTATTGGTCAGGAACTACGTTGGGTGCCTTGGCTTTGGATCCTGAAGAATCTCGCTAGACTTTGAAGTATTTCCACGAGGTTCTCCGGGTTTCCGAATCTATGGCTTTCTTGCCCGCCGGTTCGGTATTTTCCAGGTCTTATGGACACTTTGAGTTGTTCTTCGTGGGTAATTTTTGATTTTCTAACTAACGGCCTTGGGGGCCCGTTATCATGGGCATCGCTTTCCCCGTGTTGGTAGGACCGCAGAAGGGGCTTGTGGTCCCTCGACTTGCGTCAACCGCCTTGCTTTCCCACCAGGCATTCATATATCGTTGGTGGTTATTGTGGGCTGGGATGACTTAGGGAAATCCTGGGAGTCACACGCCTTGGATCTGAGTCTTATGCATCGTTATCCGTGATGAGGGTGTTCTGCCATTGGTCTCACTGTTGGAGATGTAATGCTTCACTGACCCCTTTTGACGTGTGTTGCTATGGTCTCTTCTGCTAGACTGGGTCACGTCTTTTCGTCATCCCAAAAAAGATGTAATGATGACCCCTGGAGGTTTAGAGCACGTCATTTTACTATCCTATTTGTTGGGGAATCGTGCCAGTTGGACGGTGTTGGTCTATATGGCAATGTATTATGCACTAGAGGGGGGGGGGTGAATAGCGATTTAAAAAAGATTTTAGAAAACTCGGCGAAAGCGTTTGAAAATCGATTAACTATTGGATTCTTGCTTGAAGAGTAAAACAACAACAAAAATATTAAGACCTTGCACACAACGATTTACAACTGAATTGCGAGATTTAATTATGATAAATCTTAATAGAATCTAATATTATATACAAACAACAAATAGCAAAGCTAGACAAAACTCAAACCAAACCTAACAACAATTAAACAAGCTACTACTAATGAAAACACAAGAATATACACTTGATAATTGAGGTTTGATTGAAAATCAAATGTGATCAAATAGATTTTGAAAAAGGGTTGATTCAATGAATCATGCCAAAACTTACAAGAACAAGTTCAATCACATTCAAATCAATTAAACTCAATTATCACAATTTATATATGAAATTAAACAAAGGAAAAGAGTAAGGGAGAGAGAAGACACCACAATTTTTATAGTAGTTCCCCATTTCGTCCTCGCTTCGGGGTACACCTACTCTTCATGGTGGAAAATGCCTCCACTAGATTATGAATGTTGAATACAATGTGATTACAAGAATTCATTCAAACTACCCTAGCTCTTCAATCCTTATCCAACCACTACCCCAATATATCTTTTGCTTGGTTGCAATTAAGCAAACAATGAACCAAGGTCTGAGGTTCATTATACAAATAGGACAGATGAAGTCTAACGGGAAAACTCTATGATTCAATATAGTTCATGTTGGGATCGCAAGATGCATCACTTGCCAAAGGAAGAATTGGATGTTCACTAGGATTTTAAGTTCCCATACCCAATTCCAAGAATATCTAGGTAAGAGAGGAATTGTCTCTTCATCATTCAACCAACTATATGCAGATTTTGCCAAGTAGACACCATAGGTACAATTATTCCAAATCCAGTTATCAGTGACATCATCCGCCAGATGAGCAGTCGTTTCCGAAATTTTACTTTTAACATCTTGGGGCAGCATGTTATAAATATTTTGTAGGTTACCTCCATCACTAGTAATAATATATCGAATTTGAAGATCAATATCTTTTATTTGAACGAACAACACAAGATGACATAAGGGATCTTTTAGCAACCAAGATTCGTATCACATACTAATGGTAGCATATCCATCCTCCAATACTTTAAGTGCTTTTACAATGGCATTCCAAGTGGGAGAGCCTCTGCTATTTCTCGCAAGGAAAATATTTGATCCTTGAAGTACCTTGCGGAAAGAATTTGAGACCATAACTGATTACTAGGTTTAAACATATCCCACACAAGTTTACCAAGCAACACAATGTTTTGTTTCCTCACAATTCTCACTCCAAGACCCCCATTCTTAGAATTAGTAATTTTTTCCCAACCAACTAGATGCATACCTTTATTTGTAGATCCTTTCCATATAAAGCTATGCACCATTTTGTCAAGATGGTCACACACATACTGCAGAAGCCACTAGATTTGCATGCTATAAGTGGGGATTGCAGTTAAAACAGAGTTAGTAAGAGTCATACGACCTGGTTTGTTGAGAACCCCACCTTTAAAAGATGCTAGCTTAATAGAGATATTATAGGATAATACTTTATAGGATAATACTAGAGACCGGGTTAGACCCATTATTTTCATTAGATGAACCCTTATCAATGGGATTCATATCCAACTCCAACCCATAATTGTTCTTCTTTGAGTACTCAAATTGAAGTTAGACCTAACAGCTATGACCCATTGATGGATTTCTATTGGACCTGGAGCTCAACACTACTGAAACGCTCTTGTTGCTGCAAGCTTTGGATAGTTTAGGAGAAAAGGGGAAAAAGGAAACTGGGTTGAGTTGGGTTATGTTTGTTGGGTTAGTGAGTGAATTGAGAAAATGGAACCATGGAGATTTTGCAATTGAAATGGAAAGTGGGTTTACAACGAGAAAATCAATCATGATATGCGAGAGCTGAACCATGGTGAGTTTGATGAAGATGACGACGACGTTATATATTTTTCTTGTTTTTTTTACTGGATTTAAGTTTGAAAAGGAAGAGAAGATGATGAAGGTTGATGTATGTGAAGAGGAAGAAGATGAAGATCATGGAAATCCTAGAAATATGATTTTTTTTTTATTGAATTGGCCTTGCCACATCATCGTTTAACAACCACATAAGCCTAATTTAACATAGTTAGACGAAAAAGGTTAACGTTGCAAACGTTGTATAAACGTTAAACTTAAAGATCTCTAGAGGTATTTGGCCAAAGAAATAACATGAACCCATAAAAAAGGATAAATACATCACGCGATCCTTTAAGTTTGATGTTAGTAACAAATTAGTCTTTAAGTTTTTTTGTTTCAAATTGGCCCTTTAAATTATTTTTTTTGTTACAAATTGGTCTTTTAAGTCATAGAATATTTACACTGCTACCCATTTTTTCAACCAACTTCGAGAAAAAGTGCTTATGAACCAATTATTATTGAGGTGATATGTTCAAAAGTGGTATCAACCATGTTTACTAACACACTTTTCTGTTTGTTTATGAAAATCTAATTTTACAGATAAACATTTCATTAATAGTATTATAAATCATGTAAACGACCGATTTTGTTTCAAATCAACACTGCATAATTCACATATAAACACTAGTTTTGAGAGCGGTAAATTTGGTCATACTAACTTTAACATTAAACATCAACATAAACACTTTTTAACCGAAATTGATGAGAATAGGATAATGATTTAGATATTTTAGGATTTAAAAGATCAATTTGTAACAACAAAAAAAATCAAAAGACTAACTTGTTATTATCATATAACTTAAAAGACCGCATATCAATTTGTAGCGTTAATGCCCCCGTGTGTTTTTCTTTTGAATTAAGTTTTTTGTTTGGTGTGATTTGAGTTGTTAGTTTTAAATTTGTGTTAGAATTTCCTTTTTTTTAAGGGGGTGTTAAAATCTCATTTAGAATAGAATATTCAAGTATGATTTGTTGAATCTGATAATCGTAAGTAATATATATATATATATATATATATATATATATATATATATATAGAGCCAGGATCCGTTGACACCAAGTGTAAGTCTTGAAATTTACATCAAATCTCAACCATTATTATTAGTTGATCTAATGGTTCATATTATGTCAATAATAAATGGAAAGAAATCACATGATGATTAGAAAAGGAAATTATATCTATGTGAAATATTGCTTGATTCACCTTTAATTATTTTTTCCTCTCATAATATGAAACTATAATTCTTAGTGCTATTGTCATGTCATTTACATCTGCAGTTGCAAGTTTTTTCTGCCAAGTTAGTTTGTTAAAAATAGTTTCATTCTTTGGCAAAAAACAAAGGGGACAACAAGGGGACCATTGTTTTATTTATTTATTTTTTTTTGGGAAAAGGGGACCATTTTTCCTCAATTAAAATAAAAAAGAATGTTTATCTTTAATCTTTGTTAACAAAAAAAAATTTGTTAAAAAAAATTTCGACACACAAAGTGCAATTTTTTGACACAATCGTATTGTTTTCACTGAGAATAAGTCCCATTTTTTTTTAATTTGCAGGTCAGCCATACAAAAAAATATTTGTGTCATATTTTAATAAGAGCGAGAGTAAGAAAATAATTAAGTGCAAATCAAGCAATATCTCTCTGAGATAATTTCCTTTTCTGGTCATTATGCGATTTCTTTCCATTTATTATTGACATTTTATGAGTCGTTAGATCAATTACTTACACCGGTTGAGATTTGGCGTAAGTCTTTTTGACTTACACCGGGTGTCAACGGATCCTGACTCATATATATCATATATATATATATATATATATATATATATATATATATATATATATATATATATATTAAAATACTTGATAAAAAAACATATATCGATATAGTACTTACCGTATATTTTTATGAGTGAAGAAGCAGATTTAAGCTAAGAATATCGTCGAGATACTAATTATTGTATTTCATAATAAGCTTTAGACCGCGTTTAACAACATTTAGTGATGAACAAAATCTCTTCATACAAGATAAATTACTTGAGGACAATAATTAGTCATTCACAAAATTAGAATTAAAAAAGATTCTAAAAAGATATCGAAGACAATCCATGCATTTTATTAATTTTATTGGAGGTAATTGAAGTACTAAATCACATACTACAACTTTATTGCATCATCCTCCATAATATACTCAACAATTCAACCAAAGGTGCAAAATAACATAGCTTAATTTAACTTTAGAAAGAAAAAACAGCTTGAATGACTACAAGAGAGTCATGGATGTAAAGGATGAATTGTGGAGCATGGGTTGCATGGAGGGTGAAATGGAGATTTAGGAGTGCGAGTTGATAAATGATGGTAGCTTTGGTGGTGGGTAGGTGATGGTGAAATCTAAAGGATGAACTATGGAGCATGGCTTGCATGGACCTGGGTAATTTGGCTTGGGAGGGCCATAATCATCCAAGTGAAACTTCTCTTGATCTTTCAGATCTTGGGAAAATATCGTTAAGGAGTTCACCAAGATAAGGATTAATATTGCCAATATTTTGGCCATTGTTGAATAGAGTGACTTGTTGGTGTGTTTACAAGCTTGGAAGGAATAAGTTATTTATAGGAGAAAAAGTTTTGCAACTTTCTCTCATCGAATTCACACTTTAAATTAAAATTTCAAATTTTCCTTTTGTTTTTGGTCAAGTCAAATTTTCTATTATTAGAAATTAGAAATTGTATCATAAAGCGTAAAAGAAAAAAGAAATTGTATAATTTTTTTTCAGAAATTGTATAACTTATAATGAAAATATAATATAAACATATTGGATAAAGACATATTTTCTTCCTAAACCATCAATTACAATAAAATATAATTTTCGTCTTTATGAATCGGAAAATTACTTTTCAACTTTTGTATTTTAGAAAAGATCTATTCAGAAACACATTGTTATTATTATTTCTTTTTTAGAGGAAATCTTGCCCCTTAAGTACAAATCTCGCCTGCTATTAATGTTTATTGTTTAGAGGAAATCTTGCCTTATATGATTATTATTTTTTGAATATATCTTTGCCTTTTATGAACACTGATATAATCAAAATAATTAAAACATAATTGTTGTAATTAAATGTTATTGATTGTATCAATACTAGTATAGTTTTTTTTTTTTTGTTGTGATGTTGGTATAACCACTTATATATAAATCCTAGGCAATTTCTGCTGAGAGTTGAACTCCAGACCAAATTCTGGTAGATCACAATCATTACCACTAGATCACTAAAGTTTTTTATGACTTATAGTTGCTTTCATTTTATTTATCTAGCACAAATGCGAGTTCACTTTAAGTCATTCTCACAACCCTGAATTCCAACATCATTTGAACACGAATTGAACGTCATTCACACACATCATGCGATTCAACTTCATTTTTACCGCCGCCGGTGACCCCAATAACAACATCCCGCCACCGTTGCAACTGCCACTTCAACAACACATGCCGCCGTAACTGCCACCGCCGGAAAATCACTTTCTCTCACTGATCCACACACATCACGCCGCCGCCGCAACTGCCACCTCACCAACAACTGACTGCCGTAAATGTCATTGCCGATAACTCGCTTTCTCTCACCGATTCACACCATCTTTTATCGAATTGACAAAAAATTATGACCAATGTTGATATTGATTGTCTGAATTTTGTTAATTTCGAATCCTTGACATTAGGGTTTGAAAATTATTGATTTTGTTATGTGATTGTGTGAATTTTAACTTTTTCTTCATTATTCTTTTTTTCGTTCGGATGGGGATCGAACCAGGTACCACATGCTTTTAATTCACAACTCTTACCACCAAGGTACTGATGTTTTTTATGACATGTGATTGTTTCAATGTTGTGTATTCAACACAAATTTCGGGTCCTCTTTCTTTCAATCTCACAATTCCTAAATCATTTCTCACTCACTTTCATCTCTCTCACCATCTTGCAATTGAACCTAATAACCATAACACCACCCTTTTTGACGGACCTAATTAATTTTTATGAAAAAAAAAATATGCAAGGAATTGAATCAGATAACACATGAAAATGTCATTTTTTTAAAAGTCACTAACGCCATTGCAATTCCTTTTTTGATAGTAGTTCCTTTTCATTATTAGCGGTTCCTTTTTATTATTATTATTTTTTATTTCAATTACCACGTAACGTTCCTTTTTATTTTTTTTTCTTTCAGTTACTAAATAACAATTCCTTTTCCTTATTTTTTTCTTTCGATTAACAACTTTTGCGGTTAGGATCAATTTCTTGGTGCTAGCTTTTGTATATATTTTTTCTTTTGATTTGTCATTTTTATTGCAGTCCATCTTTTATTTTTGTTACTTTTTGAGATAGTTTGATAACATAATACTGAATATAACTATAAAAGTAATAATATAGTCATTTGATAGTTATATATGAAGCTATACAAAACCCGTGCATCGCACGGGTTAGAGTCTAGTATCTTTACAACTTTATACATCCACATGAGTAAATTTCTTGAGATGAGTTGACACCCATTGCATCTGGCTCGAAATTGATCTCTACAGTTACACGTAAATGATATCTAATTCACACCCACACACAAAGACATGTGCTAAATAGGCGATGACTCTTTCAAATTAAAATACTTTTATTCACTATGTTTTTACTTGTGTAATAATAGTAAAAATTGAATAATTGGGTAAAAAATAAATAAATTTAAATAGAGTTCAACTTTTATTCACTATGTTTTCACATAAAGCAATCACATTAGTGCCACTTTGAGATTAACTTTGTAACTCAAGCGAAAGAGTTCAAATTCCACGTGCGACAGTTGTAATATGGTATTAATACACTTTAATTAATAAAAAAAATCTCCTTTATCAATATTTTTAAAAAAAAATCACATTATTCGAATAAAAAACACATATATTTATATAAAAATTATCAGAGCTTTAAATAAAAAATAAAAAAAGTTATAATATTTGCAAGATTGGTGCATTGTGTTTTGATTTTAAATTAGAATAATAATATTTTAGAACTATATATCGTTCTCTCAAAAAAGAAAAAAGAACTACATATTACCTTTGCAAATAAAAAATACATTTATTGTATTTCTCATCAACAATAATTGGATGTTAAGGTGAGTAAGAGAGCAGGGTGAATTCTGCGAAGTTTCTTCTTTCTGTCTTAAAACCTATGTTCTCATATCTCTTAGTAAATCAGAGTTCGGACGTGAGTTAAATAAAGCTTGACGATTGGTTATTGCAATATAATCGTGAATTAACTTTGATTATCCTAAATGATTTGTCATTTTATGCCAAATAACTTCAATATTAGGTCTTGTCAAAAAAAAACTTCAATATTAGGTAATTAAATATCATGTAATTTGACTAACAATAATTCATATGAATAATGAAATTTATAAAAATATTTTAAGATTTTTTTTTTAGAAAACAATGAAACTTAGATAGATATGCACCAATACAAATGATTTATTTTAGTACTTTTTGCATTATCATAATATATTTTTGGTCAATTTTTTATTTGATTTTTTGCAAAATTAGATTTGTTATTGTATAAAATGTGATGCATTGACATCTCAACTATGTTGACACTCCAATATACCACCAACAACACATCCAAAAGTATTATTCATCGCAAAAAAAAAAAACGTGGGGGAATAAATCAAACCCACCAAAACAAAGTTAACAAAAACGATAATTAGGCAAGCGAAATATATCTCTAAATTAAAAAGGCCGGAGCAATAAGGAAGATATATCCCATCAAACTGATCGATCTACAAAGAAACCAGCATTAGCAATTCTATCATCACAAACATTGTCTTCTTTGTAAATGTGAGAAACTCTAAATCTAAAGTTTGTAATAATTAATATGTAGACAATTTGTTCCACTTATTTTGCAGCTTCCATAGAACAAGACAAGATTAATGTTGAGAAGGCTTGAACAGTGAACAAAGAATCACATTCTATCCATAAATGGTTTCAGCCTTTAGAATTAGCAACATTAATCTTGTTTCAACGTGGAACAGAATTAGCAATACCAATATTAGCCGAAAAAACACTAATAAAAGTTCCAAGTCGACTTCTAAAAATGCCTCCATAAGCATACAAATCCATTTACGGATAGATATGCCGGAGATCCTCTAGAGACCATATCAATGTTACATTTTATCCAATGAATTGGAGGCATAATCCAACTCACCTATTTAATATAGGATAGGAGGATAAGCATAACATTGAATACTAAAATACTTTAGGATAACAAACTATTTAATATATGAGTACATGTGATCTTTGGAATGAATAGCTGAATAATGAACTAAACTTTTAATGATAACCAAATCATGTTCAAATCTCGGAGGGATGTTTTGAAACCGCAATTTATTTCTACAATTCTAAACAATCCAAATAATATAAGTGATGATAGCCGGTATGAGATCATGAAACTGGTCAAAATTTAAATACCAACAACTTTTTTTTTATATGAATATATTTTCATGCATAGGTTTATCTCTTTATGGGGTGATTAATCGCCAAATTTTAATTTAATTTATTTAATTATGAGGTGTTAATAATAATAAAAGTTGTGTTTATTATTGTTTTATGAATGATTATGACCTTAGTCTCATTATTTTTAATTTGGAATTTTGAAATACGACCTGCGTGTCGTGCCTCTCTCTTGAATTATATATGTACATTCTCTTCTCATCCACTCCCTCGTATGTAAAACGAGTTTCTCTTATATGTAATGTAATTAGAATACAAAGAGGTAATAGGACTACTGACGTTAGATTAGCCCTGGAAGTCTAGCTTGGAGAAGCAATGTCGTTTCTAGGATTAGTTTAGATTCTCTCATTGGCTTGAGAGAATCATAGCGTTAATCATGTCACTTTTAATTTGTATGATTGTTATGCATGCTTGAATGATTGGAGTGCGAATATATATATATATATATATATATATATATATATATATATATATATATATTCGCACTCCAATCATTCAAACTAAATAAAATCCTTCAAAGTAATATATTAAGTTTAATGCTTTCCAAAAGGATAACACCCTTCAAGACTAATATCTAATTTGTGGGTTTGCCTTAGTGAGCACATGTTCTATATTTGTAAGTCGCGGTGTGGTATTCAGAGTCATCGGTAACAATACAATACTTTTAGTTTATCAACCAGACTCATATTATACGTTTCGAATCAAAAGTCATCGAGGAAATATATCATCCTTTCAACTTATCAAATTTAGAACCAACTAGGCTCAATTTATACGTTTCGCAACAATGGTCACTGGGGCAATAAATCATTCAGAGTCATCGGTAACACAATCATTTTTTAAGTTTATCAACCAGACTCATTATACATTTCGAATCAAAAGTCATCGAGGAAATATATCATCCTTTCAACTTATAAAATTTAGAACCAATAAGGTTCAAATTATACATTCGCATCATGGGTCATCGGGGAAATATATCTCTCAGGGTCATCAGACACATTATCATCCTTCCAATTTATAAATTTAAGAACCAACTAAGCTCAAATTATACGTTTTGCATCAGTGTCATCGAGGTAATATACCATCCTTCCAACATATGAATTTCAAAACTAACTTGGCCAAAATTATACATTTAGCATCAAAGGTTACCGCGAAAATATATCATTCAAGGTCATCGGACACAATATCATCCTTCCAACTTATCGAATTTAGAACGAACTAAGCTCAAATTATACGGTACATAACAAGGGTCACTAAGGCAAAAAAATCATTCAGAGTCATCGGAAACAATATCATCTTTCCAACTTATCAAATTTAGAACCAACTAGGCTCAAATTATGCGCTTCGCAACAAGGGTCACTGGGGCAACAAATCATTCAGAGTCATAGGTAACATAATCACCGTTCAAGTTTATCAACAAGGCTCATATTATACATTTCACATCAAGAGGCATCAAGGCAATATAGCATCCTTCCAATTTATAGAATTTAGAACCAATTAGGCTCAAATTTACATTCGCATCTAGGGTCACCGGGGCAATATCTCTTTCAGGATCATCAAACATAGTATCATCCTTCCAATTTATCAATTTTAGAAACAACTAAGCTCAAATTATACGTTTTGCATCAAGGGTCATTGAGGCAATATATCATCTTTCATACGCATCAAGTGTCATCGAGGGAATATATCATCCTTCAAACATATGAATTTCAAAACCAACTACGATAAAATTATACCTTTTGCATCAAGGGTAACCGGGACAATATATCATTCATAGTCATCAGACACAATATCATCCTTCCAATTTATCAAATTTAGAACTAACTAGCATCAAATTGTATCCTTCGCAACAAGGGTCATTGGGGCAACAAATCATTCAGAGTCATCGGACACAGTATCATCCTTCCAACTAATCAAATTTAGAACCAACTAGGCTCAAATTATACGCTTCGCAACAAGGGTCACTGGGGCAATAAATCATTTAGAGTCATCGGTAACACAACCATCTTTTTAGTTTATCAACCAGAACCATATTATACGTTTCGAATCAAAAGTCATTGAGGAAATATATCATCCTTTCAACTTATAAAATTTAGAACCAATAAGGTTCAAATTATACATTCGCATCAAGGGTCATCGGGACAATATATCTCTCAGGGTCATCGGACACATTATCATCCTTCCAATTTATAAATTTAAGAACCAACTAAGCTCAAATTATACGTTTTGCATCAGTGTCATTGAGGCAATATACCATCCTTCTTTTTACGCTGAAGTTTGGTAAACAACCGCTAGTCTGGGTTAATTGCTTGCGAGACCAACTAGTGAATCTCAGGAGCATAGTACTTTGTTTGAATTCTTTAAGTTGTTTGAATGTTCATTACGCATAAACATTTATTGTAGTTTTGGGAGAATTAAATATACAAGCCACTTGGATTACAAGCAACAAGGAAAATAAATTTTTAATAAACAAACGCTTTGTTCCGATCGAAACAGGTAAATGACGAGAATTTAAATGAAAGGCAGTAAACTTTGCATGAAATTTAAAGTGCTTGAAAGATAAATTTACATGAAAAGTAAATTGCATAGAATTGTAAAATGTGCTTTACAGAAAAGAATGGTTCACAAATTCATACTTGGATCCCATTTCACTCGTTTCTCTCGATAGCATGGATACTTTGAGTTTTACAAGGATTTTCGTATAAATGAATTGCAACCCTTGCTTCTGACTAAAAAACTACTATATATAGACTTTCGAAAATAAACTGTCCTAACGGTCGAACACTACCCTACTACCAAGTGTCCTGCCACGTACACCCTGCATGCACCTAACTGCTCCTTAGAACGGTTGTCTGTATCGCTCGAAGTCGAACTGAATTTGTGAAGTTTGTCAGAATTGTGCTAAGTTCAGAAATCTGTTGCTTCGATTCGATCATACGCTAGGTCGATTTGTCCAATGGTTCGAAGCCCTCTTTCTTGCCTTAGCCTTGTGTTTGTAAATATTCTCTTGAACCTGTGAATGTTTCCATTAGAATCTTCTTACTCTTCGATTCGATAGAATCTGACAAGATTCTCTTCAGCATTTAATGCGTATTTAGAGCATATTTTTAGCTTATCAAAAATATGGGCTAACAAATTGCCCCCAAAAAATGTCTGCTTCGATTCGTGATCGAAGGAAGATGAGAAGTTGACATTTTTTCTTTTTCTACACGTTTTACTGAAACGGCGTCATGATTGCACGTTTTACTGTGTAACTGTCACCTCGATTCCCACTATCATCATGAGTCCCAACTTTCTAGGTAAAAGTGGGACACGTGTCACACTAGGAAGTCGAAGTGAATCTGATTTGAAAGATTTTTTATTTTTTTTATTTTATTATTACTTTTTTTTATTTTACCCTATAAATAGGCCAAAAATGGCCATTGAAACGTTTTCTCAGACGTTTTGAAAGTTCTTTCCCACTCTCTTGCTTCCCAATCTCCATAGATTCTTGCGAATCAGACCAACCTATTTCTTTCAGATTACTGCTTCTTTTCACAACCGTTTGTTCTTGAATTTCTGGTAAAGAAAACCCTTTTCTTGGAATCAGAAACCCTCAGCACTGATTCAATCAGTCCGCCATTAAAACCTTTTTCATAAGAAACTGTTCATCGTCTTCTTCTTCGACCATGTCTCAAGAAAACCAGGAGGTTCCTATGGCTGGGAAATGGCCAAGCACTATCACCAGTAACGATGGCAAAGAAATGGTGCCTGAACCTCATGGAGACGCAGCAAAGAAAGCTATTTGGGAGTTGAACGTGATGATCCCGTTTTCCGTGAATGGCCAAACTTATGCCTTTGGTGGACCTCTTCCGGACCAGCCAAATCTGTCGAAGGCCATGGATAAGGTATTTCCTTCGTTCACAACCTGCGAACCTAGGATATTCCTGAGTGACCCATATAACTTCAGGTTTCTAAGTAAACCTGGCAAGCTATTTCGATCAGCCCCTTATATAGGCAACCTGGATTATATCACTTGGCTAGATCGAGTCGAAAGTAACTATGGAGAGTTTTGGAAAAGATATGAGATCTTCGACCTTATTCAATTTTCCAGGACTGGTCCAGAGTATCGACCAGAGATGCTCATCGCTGCTCTGCACTTCTTCGAGAGTGCAACCAATACGTTTCAATTTCCTTGTGGTATGCTTACTCCGGCCCTTCTTGACGTAGCTGCTCTTACAGGCCTTAGGCCTACTGGGGATACCTATGACCCCACCATTACTAATGACCATATCAAAGTAGATTTTAAAGAGGCAACGTTTGCTAAGTATATAGCGGAGAACAGGGGTCGTGATGACGAAGTGTCAGACGAAGAACACGTCGCATTTCTAACCTTGTGGCTGTCACATTTTGTCTTTTGTTCGAAGTCCCTGCAGGTGGCAAAAAGATTCATTCCCATGGCCCAGCAGATCGTGTAACACCCCAATTTTATATTTTAAGTAATTCAGTAAAGTTTAATAGGTGTGGTGTGGTGAATATTATTATTAATGCTGTTTTATTTGAATGTGATGTAAATGTTGAGAGGGTTGAATTATATTGGTGAATTAATTTATGATACCAGAATTTAAATAATATAGAAAGAGAATTGAAAAACAAGTAGAAAAGAGTAGGAGGTGTAGAAAATAGGTTTTTAATAAGTGGGGGAGGGGAAAAGCAAAAGAATAGTGAATAGAAGAGGAAAGTTATATGAAGAGTGGCGGGACCAAATATAAATAAGGGTTTTGGGAAATTAGAATTCAGTTTTGCTGAACGTAGAAACAGAGAGAAGAGCAGCAGTCAGAGAAAGGAAAATCTAGCTCAACGAAGTCAAGCCAAACCGGAGATTTCAGAGGAATCGAGGTAAGGGGGAGAATCTTTGCACTTTAGGGTATCTTAATATATGATGGGGGGTGTTTAATTCTTAAGATGATGTTTCTGTTATGATGTGAGATTGTGATGAGAGATTGATGATGGACGAAGGTAAAGACGAGGTTGAA
This sequence comes from Medicago ruthenica, assembly GCA_018208015.1. Taxonomy (NCBI): domain Eukaryota; kingdom Viridiplantae; phylum Streptophyta; class Magnoliopsida; order Fabales; family Fabaceae; genus Medicago; species Medicago ruthenica. The sequence goes on from WNNG01000413.1 coordinate 46,546, forward strand.
TTATTTAAAATTAAGAGAAACTAGTTTACGGTTTACGAATAGAGGATTGACCATGAAGAGAGTGTGTGAATCAGTAGGTTAATGAAAAATTAGTGTTTGAATGATAGGGTAACCGTAGGGTGATGTTTAGGGACGAATTGGGTGAGTTGGGGGGTCGAAATCGGAGCCGGGGAAGCTCCCATGGTGGAAAATTACAAAATTTGCGTTCTGATGCTGACAGAATGGTGACGCGATTTTGGCACAACTTTTTGACCATTTTCAGTTCCGAATTGAGCTTAGCTTTCTTCATAAAAGTTGTAGATATGGATGTTAGCTTTCATGTGGCTTTGGAGTGACCTCATTTAGACAACCACAACTCGATTTATGGTCATATTACTACACAGGGGTCGGCACGGTCGTGCACTCTGCCCAGGTTTAGGAAACGAAACATTTCCACCCCTCTCTGTCCCGAATTGGACTTAGGTCCCTTCATGAAAGTTTTAGATATAGACGTCAGCTTTCATTTCCCTTTGGTTTGAATCCATTTGGATCTCTAGAACTTGATTTATGAATAAAATATTGTACCTGGGTCATGCTGCGATATGAATAGTAAGTCTAAGAAAGCTGTTAGCGTGAAAAGTAAGTGTATACTAGGGTTCCGAACCTATAAACATAAATGAAGGGAGTCTAGTCTGGTGTCTTAAGGGTAGTTCCCCAACCCCTTAACGAATTAATACATGGAAGAACTTTAGGGTGTTAGAGACAAATCCAAGAAGAAATAAAGAGAGGAGTAGGATAGTGAATGGTGAGAATGAAAGCTCTTAGATAATAAAGTTGCTAATGACGTTGACTACTGAATATATAAATATGATGAAGTTGGTGAAGCATACTCGTAATGATGATGTTGATTATATAAATGATGTGAGTGACGATGTATATTCATGATGACAACGTTTTCTTATGTTGATGATGTGAATAACGACGATATGTTTTGTTCCGGTGTTGTGGAAAATAGGAAGAGTTTGCATCTATGACTGTAAGCTTTTGTTGATGTGTTGACATTTAATACTTGATGAGTCTTGAGCCTAAAAAGTTGAAGTAGTTTAAGCAGTAGAAGGAGAAGTGTGAGGGATGTAGATGAGTAGTTCACGGCGGAGTGATAACGACAGGATTAATCCATTGGGGTATTAAAAGGTCTAATATGGTAAGCTGATTAAGAGAGTATCAAATATGAAGAGATAAAGAAGTGAAAAGAGACGATGATAAGAAGGGATATAACGTAGGTGCCTTCCGAGTAAGTGATGAAGTTAAATATAATCTTCTTAAACAAATAATGAGCTTAGGAATATTATTAAGTTGAAGAGTAAAAGAGTCAAGGTAATTAAGGAACTTAAGATGAATGTTAGGTAGGAACATATAAGGTGTGTATTGAGTAGTGAAAGATAATAGGAACGAGGATAGCAGTGAATAAGACGGGAATTGATTAGAAGAGAGCGAGGTGAATAGGAAAGAAGATAAGAGGTAATAGTCATAATGTTTGACGATAATAATAATGACCGGTATCGAGAGAATAAAACCTTAAATTATAATGAAGTTTTAGTGAGGAAAGTTGCTGACGTAGAAATTATCGATAAGGTGAGATAATAACTTTGAATTAGAATGAAGTTAAGATTAGGGGAATGGTCGAGGTTATAGATGACGACAAATGTGAGACGGGGATTAAGGTATAAAGTCGTAATAATGAGAGAGATAAGTAGGATAGAGTTATTGACGATGGTGAGGTGAAACCTAGTTGTATAGAGAGGAGACGTTATATGTAATGTTAATGGAGAAGTAAACATCTTAAAACTAAGAAGGAGGAATAGGGTGTGCTATCAGGATAAAATATCTAGAGAGCCTAGAATAGACGAGAGAATAGAGCATGTCCGTAAGATGAATAATAAAATAAAAGAGAGGGTTGTTGACGTAGAAACGAGTCGTGCTTAAGGGTTGGATTGATGAGGAGATAATGTAGAGATATAGACGGTAATAGAGAGTAATGATGATGAATCATATGACTATGACAAAGAGTGATGACGATTGATATTACATACAAGTGTATAAATAAATATGATGAGAAATGATGATACTTGCGTTAATATGATGATGAGAGTGATGATGTTTAAATTATAATGACGATGAGAATGATGATGTTTATATTATAATGATGATGAGAATGACGATGTTTAAATTATAATGACGATGAGAATGATGATGTTTATATTATAATGATGATGAGAACGACGATGTTTAAATTATAATGACGATGAGAATGATGATGTTTATATTATAGTGATGATGAATGACGAAGTCTATATTATTATGATGATGAGAATAATGATGTTTATTTATGAAGACGATGAGAATGACGACGATGTGTTTTGCATTGATGTTGTGCATATTAGGGAGAGTCTTGCATTTATGATTGTGAATTCCTGATGATGTGATGATGTGTAATATTTGATGAGTCTGTCACCATGCATGCATATAGAGTTGTGTCTAGGAATTATGAAGATGAAATGACGACGAAAGTCCAGTAATATATCTCTGGCAAATTATGACGACGAAAGTCCAGTAACATATCTCTGGCAAATTATGACGACGATAGGTGTGGTACCACATTCATATAGGTCATAGGATGGAGTTCATATGCATGTAAATGATGATGTTTTATACTTGGTGTTTATTTGTGAAATGGTGTGAGACGATGGTATGTGTGATTTGTTGAGAAGAAACTATTTGTTGATGTTCTTACGAAGACGGAATATTATTGTCATTATTTAATATTGTGCGTGATTTTTCCTAATAATATGTTATGGCTAGATTTCTCACCCCTTTGCTTGTTTTTTGTATTTATGGTGTCTGTACTCGTGGGGTACAGACACTCAGGACGAAGAGATCTAATTGCGGGACGCTTAGAAGGTGGCGACAGGAAATGTCTTCTGTCAATTTTAATTTAGTAGTGATTAGACATGTAGTCGCACACAAGCTCTGATATGTAACACTAGGGTCGGGGTGACTATTTGATTTTCATATTTTGAAGTTTGAAGTATTTTGAATTTTGAAAACATATTTATGAAAGTTGAGACTTGATCTATTTTCTGTTGCGAATGATGAATTTTCCGCTGCTGAATTTAAGACTCTATTTTATGAAATGATAAAAAGTGAACACGTGTAACACCTATTTATCTTATTTACATTTGGTGTTTTATTTATTAAAAGTTGGGGTTTTAGGGTGTTATATAGTTGGTATCAGAGCAGGTCGGTCCATCCGGCCTAGGTGTTATAATTTTGTTATGTCCCCACTGGCGGCATGTGTGCAGACACTGTCAATGCCTGATTCTGTTAATAGTTGTTTAGTTGTTAATGGTACATAAGAGGATGGTTAGATGGAGATAGTCGAGCGAAGTCTTCCACTACAAGAGTACTAGAGAGGAGGAAGGTAATAATTAGAAGTGTAGTAAGCCTTGTAAGGTTCCGGCTGATGAGGGAGAGTGGAAGTTTCAACGGAAGGTTGCAGGTAGGAAAAGAAACAAATGGGGGAGACACTCCGGCTTCTCGGAAATGTTTCGCAGGTGGTGCCGCTTCAGAAGAGAAGTTTAGTCTTCGGGGTGAGATGTTAAACGTTATGGTGATAACCTCCGAGTTAGATTAGTGCTAGATATAGGTTGAAGGAATATGGGGCATGAGTTCAGTATTGATGCTTGACAAGTTAGGATGGGGGTATGATATGAGAATTTTTGGTTCGACCTTGTAAGTGTAATTGTGGGTGAATAAGTTGTAGCAGAATGATGGATGTGGTTTAGATTAGTTATTAGCTGGGATGAAAATCATTTGGCGGGACGTGTTTTAGATGGATAGTCATAAGATGTTAAAGAGAAGGATATTTTTGGAGGACGTAGATTAGATGGTATTCACTTACAAATGAGGAATATGAGTTTAGATCAGTTGAATTATCCTAGTAGGAGTGAAGTGTAGACGACCTTTAGTTGTATTTTAAGCTTTCATATGAATTATTAAAGGATAAGTTGAGCGGTTGGTTAGGGTATGTCAAGAATAGACCAAAGGGTGTACTATAGGGCCACATGAATGTTCGAAGGATTTAATATGTAACAGGTAACAATTGTATGTTGAGGATGGATGACGCATGAAGGTGTAGACGGTAGCTAGTTGATTTTTATTAGTTTAGGGTCTGGATTTCTAAGACTAAATATGAACTGGAGGAGTAAAGAATGAGTATAGAAGGGTAGAATCGGATGAGGAAGTTTTATCCAGAGCTGTTACCTTCGAGTAATTTTCGAGGACGAAAATCTGTTAAGTGGGGGAGAGTTGTAACACCCCAATTTTATATTTTAAGTAATTCAATAAAGTTTAATAGGTGTGGTGTGGTGAATATTATTATTAATGCTGTTTTATTTGAATGTGATGTAAATGTTGAGAGGGTTGAATTATATTGGTGAATTAATTTATGATACCAGAATTTAAATAATATAGAAAGAGAATTGAAAAACAAGTAGAAAAGAGTAGGAGGTGTAGAAAATAGGTTTTTAATAAGTGGGGGAGCGGAAAAGCAAAAGAATAGTGAATAGAAGAGACAAGTTATATGAAGAGTGGCGGGACCAAATATAAATAAGGGTTTTGGGAAATTAGAATTCAGTTTTGCTGAACGTAGAAACAGAGAGAAGAGCAGCAGTCAGAGAAAGGAAAATCTAGCTCAACGAAGTCAAGCCAAACCGGAGATTTCAGAGGAATCGAGGTAAGGGGGAGAATCTTTGCACTTTAGGGTATCTTAATATATGATGGGGGGTGTTTAATTCTTAAGATGATGTTTCTGTTATGATGTGAGATTGTGATGAGAGATTGATGATGGACGAAGGTAAAGACGAGGTTGAATTATTTAAAATTAAGAGAAACTAGTTTACGGTTTACGAATAGAGGATTGACCATGAAGAGAGTGTGTGAATCAGTAGGTTAATGAAAAATTAGTGTTTGAATGATAGGGTAACCGTAGGGTGATGTTTAGGGACGAATTGGGTGAGTTGGGGGGGTCGAAATCGGAGCCGGGGAAGCTCCCATGGTGGAAAATTACAAAATTTGCGTTCTGATGCTGACAGAATCGTGACGCGATTTTGGCACAACTTTTTGACCATTTTCAGTTCCGAATTGAGCTTAGCTTTCTTCATAAAAGTTGTAGATATGGATGTTAGCTTTCATGTGGCTTTGGAGTGACCTCATTTAGACAACCACAACTCGATTTATGGTCATATTACTACACAGGGGTCGGCACGGTCGTGCACTCTGCCCAGGTTTAGGAAACGAAACATTTCCACCCCTCTCTGTCCCGAATTGGACTTAGGTCCCTTCATGAAAGTTTTAGATATAGACGTCAGCTTTAATTTCCCTTTGGTTTGAATCCATTTGGATCTCTAGAACTTGATTTATGAATAAAATATTGTACCTGGGTCATGCTGCGATATGAATAGTAAGTCTAAGAAAGCTGTTAGCGTGAAAAGTAAGTGTATACTAGGGTTCCGAACCTATAAACATAAATGAAGGGAGTCTAGTCTGGTGTCTTAAGGGTAGTTCCCCAACCCCTTAACGAATTAATACATGGAAGAACTTTAGGGTGTTAGAGACAAATCCAAGAAGAAATAAAGAGAGAGGAGTAGGATAGTGAATGGTGAGAATGAAAGCTCTTAGATAATAAAGTTGCTAATGACGTTGACTACTGAATATATAAATATGATGAAGTTGGTGAAGCATACTCGTAATGATGATGTTGATTATATAAATGATGTGAGTGACGATGTATCATGATGACAACGTTTTCTTATGTTGATGATGTGAATAACGACGATATGTTTTGTTCCGGTGTTGTGGAAAATAGGAAGAGTTTGCATCTATGACTGTAAGCTTTTGTTGATGTGTTGACATTTAATACTTGATGAGTCTTGAGCCTAAAAAGTTGAAGTAGTTTAAGCAGTAGAAGGAGAAGTGTGAGGGATGTAGATGAGTAGTTCACGGCGGAGTGATAACGACAGGATTAATCCATTGGGGTATTAAAAGGTCTAATATGGTAAGCTGATTAAGAGAGTATCAAATATGAAGAGATAAAGAAGTGAAAAGAGACGATGATAAGAAGGGATATAACGTAGGTGCCTTCCGAGTAAGTGATGAAGTTAAATATAATCTTCTTAAACAAATAATGAGCTTAGGAATATTATTAAGTTGAAGAGTAAAAGAGTCAAGGTAATTAAGGAACTTAAGATGAATGTTAGGTAGGAACATATAAGGTGTGTATTGAGTAGTGAAAGATAATAGGAACGAGGATAACAGTGAATAAGACGGGAATTGATTAGAAGAGAGCGAGGTGAATAGGAAAGAAGATAAGAGGTAATAGTCATAATGTTTGACGATAATAATAATGACCGGTATCGAGAGAATAAAACCTTAAATTATAATGAAGTTTTAGTGAGGAAAGTTGCTGACGTAGAAATTATCGATAAGGTGAGATAATAACTTTGAATTAGAATGAAGTTAAGATTAGGGGAATGGTCGAGGTTATAGATGACGACAAATGTGAGACGGGGATTAAGGTATAAAGTCGTAATAATGAGAGAGATAAGTAGGAAAGAGTTATTGACGATGGTGAGGTGAAACCTAGTTGTATAGAGAGGAGACGTTATATGTAATGTTAATGGAGAAGTAAACATCTTAAAACTAAGAAGGAGGAATAGGGTGTGCTATCAGGATAAAATATCTAGAGAGCCTAGAATAGACGAGAGAAGGATAAAATATCTAGAGAGCCTAGAATAGACGAGAGAATAGAGCATGTCCGTAAGATGAATAATAAAATAAAAGAGAGGGTTGTTGACGTAGAAACGAGTCGTGCTTAAGGGTTGGATTGATGAGGAGATAATGTAGAGATATAGACGGTAATAGAGAGTAATGATGATGAATCATATGACTATGACAAAGAGTGATGACGATTGATATTACATACAAGTGTATAAATAAATATGATGAGAAATGATGATACTTGCGTTAATATGATGATGAGAGTGATGATGTTTAAATTATAATGACGATGAGAATGATGATGTTTATATTATAATGATGATGAGAATGACGATGTTTAAATTATAATGACGATGAGAATGATGATGTTTATATTATAATGATGATGAGAACGACGATGTTTAAATTATAATGACGATGAGAATGATGATGTTTATATTATAGTGATGATGAATGACGAAGTCTATATTATTATGATGATGAGAATAATGATGTTTATTTATGAAGACGATGAGAATGACGACGATGTGTTTTGCATTGATGTTGTGCATATTAGGGAGAGTCTTGCATTTATGATTGTGAATTCCTGATGATGTGATGATGTGTAATATTTGATGAGTCTGTCACCATGCATGCATATAGAGTTGTGTCTAGGAATTATGAAGATGAAATGACGACGAAAGTCCAGTAATATATCTCTGGCAAATTATGACGACGAAAGTCCAGTAACATATCTCTGGCAAATTATGACGACGATAGGTGTGGTACCACATTCATATAGGTCATAGGATGGAGTTCATATGCATGTAAATGATGATGTTTTATACTTGGTGTTTATTTGTGAAATGGTGTGAGACGATGGTATGTGTGATTTGTTGAGAAGAAACTATTTGTTGATGTTCTTACGAAGACGGAATATTATTGTCATTATTTAATATTGTGCGTGATTTTTCCTAATAATATGTTATGGCTAGATTTCTCACCCCTTTGCTTGTTTTTTGTATTTATGGTGTCTGTACTCGTGGGGTACAGACACTCAGGACGAAGAGATCTAATTGCGGGACGCTTAGAAGGTGGCGACAGGAAATGTCTTCTGTCAATTTTAATTTAGTAGTGATTAGACATGTAGTCGCACACAAGCTCTGATATGTAACACTAGGGTCGGGGTGACTATTTGATTTTCATATTTTGAAGTTTGAAGTATTTTGAATTTTGAAAACATATTTATGAAAGTTGAGACTTGATCTATTTTCTGTTGCGAATGATGAATTTTCCGCTGCTGAATTTAAGACTCTATTTTATGAAATGATAAAAAGTGAACACGTGTAACACCTATTTATCTTATTTACATTTGGTGTTTTATTTATTAAAAGTTGGGGTTTTAGGGTGTTATAGATCGGAGAAGGCAGAATATTTGGACTTGGGCGCCTTTTGCTGGCCGTTCTATATGACTCGATCGGGGAAGCCTGCGATGACCTGAAGAAATCGAAGGATGGTTCTTCCTTCCTAGTATCCAGCCCAATGTGGCTTCTTCAGTTGTGGCTTAATGCCACTTTTGAAAAGGAAATGGGACTGATCATCCCACAAGATTATGCTGAAGAAGTTGCCAACCGTTCTATCGAGGGCCAGAGGACACTTCGACTGACGCCCAAGACCTTAGAACAGAGCCCACAGAGGCTCTTCCTCAAGTATATGAAGGTCTTCCTGGACTTCAAGCATTTTCTTCCTCAACATGCCCCTTTCCATGAGAGACAGTTCGGCCCAGCCTGGTTTACAGAAGATTTCCCAACCATCGACCCAGACAACGAAGACGAAGTGAATGAAGTATGGTCAGCTTACCTGGATCCTTCCATACTTTCATGCAGAACTGGGGTGAAGTCGAACTACTTAGGCTTGGTAGGGTACCAACCTAATTTAGTGTCAAGACAATTTGGGCTTTCCCAACTTCGACCCAAGAGTATGTTTTCAGACCCCAAACATGTTTTGAGGGGAGCTAACCTCTCAGATAAGCTTTTTAAGAAATACCTTAAGTCATCTGGAGAGCTTTTGTTCGAATTGCATCCATTCGAATACAATGCTTCGTTCTTCTGTACTATAAAATTCACAAAATGGTGGGAGAAGTATTTTTTTAGTCATTCAGTTGGAGACACTAAAGCTATGATCTCCAGGTTAGAAAGTGGCTTTTCCCAGCCAATTATTGAGAACATACGTTCGAAGCTCCCTGCTCGAGGTACCAAACTCACTTTTTTGTCACTTATTGATATATGCTAGTTTTATTTATTTATGCCTTTCGATTTCATTAGGCAAAGCACCGGTGACAAAGAAGGGTGCAGAATCGTCTCGAGCTGGGGAAAAATCCAAGAGGCCGACTGACATAAAGATCCAGGAGGTAAAGAAGGAAAAACAAGAAAAGGTAACTGATTTTATTTACCTTGTTTTAATTTCCAACATTTTCTAACTTCTTTCTACTTCGATTATGGCAGAGTCGGAAGAGAGATAATAGTTCTGAGACTACTACAACCTCTAAGAAGTCAAAACCCAAGGTCATCTATGTTGTAGATGAAGAAGAAGTAAGTCCATTCAAATGTCCTTTACCTACCTTACTTCTTGATCTAATGTCAATCCCTTTAGTCATTTCTTATCTTTTCTTTGACAACAGGAAGAGGAGGAAATTCCTCTTATTAGGAAACGGAAAACGCCCCCTAGCTCAACACCCACCAAGTCTGTCGAACAGACGGGTCTAGGTAGTTCTCAGGCTCAGGGGCCTAAAGAGAAGAAAAAGAAGAAAGACAAGAAAAGCAGACCTGAAATTGCTGCAGATCGAAAAGCAGAGGAGCCTGTTGAGAAGAGGAAGAAGAAAAAATCTTCTAAGTCTTCAGAAGATCAACCAAAGGCAACTCCTTCTGAATCTCAGCCTGCTTCGACCGAGGTTGATAATAAGGCTGACCATGAGAATAAAGATAAAGAGGATGCTGGAGGCGTTAAGACTCCTGAAGAATTTAATCCAAATCCCGTAATTGTAGAGATCGAGGTACGGGTTTCTCCACAAACCTCTTTTCTTTTTATGACTTAGATTGCCTTTGCTAGCATCCTTTTTTATTTCGTCTATATTTCGAATCAGGTGGAAGGTCATGTTGCAGAGGGCGCTCCTGCATGGGCGGAGAAAATTCCAAGCCCCCTTATTGAAGAGCCTATCAGTCCTGTAGAAACAGAAACTGCTGCTGAGGCAGATCAACAGAAAGAAGATCAAACAGTTGCGTCTGAAAGTCCTCGTGGTCGGAAGGGAACATTTGTCGAATCTGAAACTGAGCAACCAGAGGCTGCTGTTTCTACTGAATCGAGCAAGGGTTATTCGCCCTCTCCTGAGAAGTACCAATTTGATGATGAAGCTATCCAAGAGGCTGAGGTAGGAGGGTCAGAAATCTTGCCGGAGTCTTCAACTTCGAAGCTCTCTGCCAGCTTAGGGTTGCCTGAAGAAGAATTCGTGAATATGCAAAGTTCAAACCCTGCAGCTACTCTTCGACTTCTTCTTACCAAGCAAACCCCTCCTCCAACTTCAAGTGATAGGGCCAGTGATTTGACTCAGTCAGCAGAAGAAATCAACTCATCCGTACGTCAAGACTCACTTCTGTTGAAACTGACTACAAATTTTGTGATGAAAGATGTGCCTAGCATAATTAAAGCAAATCCCTCCACTGCTTTTGGACATTTCAACTTTCTGAAGAAACTCCACAATCCCTTAACCACTGACGAGACTTTAGGGAAGGTTCTTCAGATCGAATCGATCATTGACCAACTGGCCAAAACTGTGCAACATGATGAGGACAGTGCAATGAGGCTCGCTGCTCAGAAGCGAACACATCACCTTTTGCTCGAAAGAGCGAAAACTGCACAAGCTGAAGTTGATCGATTAGCAAATTTCGCCAAAGAAGCGCATCCTGATATCAAGGTTTGCAATGACAACATCTCTGATTGGGAGAATCATATCATTGTATTGCAGTCGCAGATTGACAGCTATAGGCAGAAAATTGCTGAAGAGGAAACCAAACGCAACAAACTCGAAGAGGATGTTAACAATTCGATTAAGGCTCTAATTGATGAGAAGGGATGAGAAGGCCTTAAGGCTTACAGTGCTTCTGCAGTAATCCTTGACGAGGTAAAGAGCTTGGAGAGTGCCCGCCAGGTCTTCGATAAAGAGATCAACAGCTTGACCAAATTGTACTGGGAGTCTGTCAAACATTTGTAATACCTTAGTTTTTATTTTATAAGTTTCGAACATCTTTAGTATATTTTGGTTGTAATGTTCAAGACATGCCCAATTTGTGGCAATTTCTTTTAACTGCCATTTCGAATTTCTTTGAAGTTTTATTCTGCGCTTATCTTTACTTCGAGTAACGTTGGTTTATACTTTTTCAAATACTTACCATTTATACTCAAAGTACGTTGATCAAGAGTTAACTCCTCTAACTCATAAGCACCGTTCGAATAAATCTGAACTATCTTAAATGGCCCTTCCCAATTTGGGGACCACTTGCCCAAGGTTCGATCTTTTCTATCTATGGGCAGAATGACTTTCCACACCAAGTCTCCAAGATTAAAAGTTTTTGACTTCACTTTCTTGTTATAAGCTTTTGCAACTCTTTCCTTTTGCTTAGTCAAGACTTCTAATGCTCTTAATCTCTCCTCATCTAAATCAACCAACTCATCTGACATCATTTTCCAATAATGATCAATTGGTATGTCCATTTGTTTTTGTATTCTGGCTGATTGCAAATGTATTTCGACTGGAAGTACAGCATCATGACCAAACGTCAATCGAAATGGGGTAGTGTCAGTTGATTCCTTAGGAGAATTTCTACATGCCCATAAAACTTGATCCAACGTTTTATTCCAATTTCTTGGTTTTTGGGCAATATGTTTTTTAATCAAGTAAATGATAATTTTATTGGCTGCTTCGACTTGACCATTTGCTTGCGCGTAATATGGTGTTGAGGTTAATAATCGAAAGCCAGTTTCTTGAGCAAATTCTTGCATCTTTCGTCCAGTAAAAACTAAACCTTGATCAGTGGTAATTGTTTCAGGAATACCATACCTATAAATAATATGGTTTTGAATGAAACTAATTACTGCCTCCTGATCGACATTTGGTAAAGGCACTGCTTCGATCCATTTAGTAAAATAGTCTATTCCAACTAAAATATATCGTTGGTTTTTAGACGAAGCAAGCTTAACCTCACCAATTAAATCCAGAGCCCATCCTCTGAAAGGCCAAGGTTTGATTATGGAGTGTAACTCACTAGCAGGTACATGCTGTATCCCTGCATGCTTTTGGCATTCTTGACAGCCTTTAGCAAATTCTATGCAGTCTTTTAACATAGAAGGCCAATATAAACCTTGTCGAAATAAAAGTCATTTCATTTTATGTCCTGCTTGATGTGATCCACAGGCACCACTGTGAACATGGGAAACTGCTAAGTATGCTTCTGATTCATTTAGGCATTTTAATAAAATTCCTTCTGCAGTCTTTTTAAATAATTCATTTCCCATAATCACGTAGTTCAAAGCCCTATATTTGATCTTTCGAGCCGCGTTACCTATTGGATTTTCCAAATATTCAACAATGGATTTTCTCCAATCATTATCCAACATGTTGTCAATGGCAAAAATTTGAATTTTTTCCTGAAGATTATCCACGTTCTCATCCTCATTATTTTGTGGTGTACTTGCCCCCACAAGTTTTGGCATTGACAATTTAGTGCTCAATGGCTCATGTAACACCAGTTTATCTTTTATTTCGATCAACTGAGTTAACTTTTCCTTCGACATTTTGTACCCTGAAGCTATTTGGGCTAAATCATTTGCTTCTTGGTTTTCTAGTCGAGGTACATGTTCAATATTAATATAATCGAAATGATTCAGAAGAGAACTTGCTATAACAAAATATTTTGCTAAGTGTTCTTTCACACATTTGTATTCTTGTGTTAATTGTCTCAACACTAACTCTGAATCACCCCTTATGTTAACATTTCTTGCCCCCAAGTTAATTAAAATTTCAAGGCCTGTGATTAAAGCTTCATATTCAGCCTCATTATTTGAGCAAAGACCTTTAATTTTATACTTGAACTTAGTTGGGATTTTTGTGGGGGATTTTATTAAGATTCCAATCCCAGTTCCATGTTTATGTTTCGAACCATCGAAATACAAAATCCAAGGTTCAGTATCTACATAGTCTTGAGGCATTTTGATCACTGAGTGATCCACAATAAAATCTGCCACAATTTGGCCCTTAATAGATTTCAAGGGCTTGTATGTTAAAGAATATTCTGTTAATGTTGAAGCCCACTTTCCAATTCTACTGTGCAAAATAGGCTTCGATAACATGTGTTTAATAATATCATAATGAGAATACACATAAACATCAACAGGCTTTATATATTGCTTAAGTTTGATACAAGAGAAATACAAACAAAGACAAAGTTTTCTATGGCGGTATATCTAGTTTCTGCATCATTTAATACACGACTAAGATAATAAATTGCATGCTCCACGCCATTATCATCTTCCTGAGCCAACATGCTCCCAATGGTCTTGTCAGACGCAGCAATATACAACTTCATAGCTTTGTTTCGACTAGGAGGCATTAGTACTGGAGGCTTAATCAAATACTCTTTAATTTCATCGAAAGCCTTTTGATGCTCTTCATCCCATTGGTATGGTATTCCTGAAACAATTACCACTGATCAAGGTTCAGTTTTTACTGGACGAAAGATGCAAGAATTTGCTCAAGAAACTGGCTTTCGATTATTAACCTCAACACCATATTACGCGCAAGCAAATGGTCAAGTCGAAGCAGCCAATAAAATTATCATTAACATGATTAAAAAACATATTGCCCAAAAACCAAGAAATTGGAATAAAACGTTGGATCAAGTTTTATGGGCATGTAGAAATTCTCCTAAGGAATCAACTGACACTACCCCATTTCGATTGATGTTTGGTCATGATGCTGTACTTCCAGTCGAAATACATTTGCAATCAGCCAGAATACAAAAACAAATGGACATACCAATTGATCATTATTGGAAAATGATGTCAGATGAGTTGGTTGATTTAGATGAGGAGAGATTAAGAGCATTAGAAGTCTTGACTAAGCAAAAGGAAAGAGTTGCAAAAGCTTATAACAAGAAAGTGAAGTCAAAAACTTTTAATGTTGGAGACTTGGTGTGGAAAGTCATTCTGCCCATAGATAGAAAAGATCGAACCTTGGGCAAGTGGTCCCAAAATTGGGAAGGGCCATTTAAGATAGTTCAGATTTATTCGAACGGTGCTTATGAGTTAGAGGAGTTAACTCCTGATCAACATACTTTGAGTATAAATGGTAAGTATTTGAAAAAGTATAAACCAACGTTACTCGAAGTAAAGATAAGCGCAGAATAAAACTTCAAAGAAATTCCAAATGGCAGTTAAAAGAAATTGCCACAAATTGGGCATGTCTTGAACATTACAACCAAAATATACCAAAGATGTTCGAAACTTATAAAATAAAAACTAAGGTATTACAAATGTTTGACAGACTCCCAGTACAATTTGGTCAAGCTGTTGATCTCTTTATCGAAGACCTGGCGGGCACTCTCCAAGCTCTTAACCTCGTCAAGGATTACTGCAGAAGCACTGTAAGCCTTAAGGCCTTCTCGTCCCTTCTCATCAATTAGAGCCTTAATCGAATTGTTAACATCCTCTTCGAGTTTGTTGCGTTTGGTTTCCTCTTCAACAATTTTTTGCCTATAGCTGTCAATCTGCGACTGCAATACAATGATATGATTCTCCCAATCAGAGATGTTGTCATTGCAAACCTTGATATCAGGATGCGCTTCTTTGGCGAAATTTGCTAATCGATCAACTTCAGCTTGTGCAGTTTTCACTCTTTCGAGCAAAAGGTGATGTGTTCGCTTCTGAGCAGCGAGTCTCATTGCACTGTCCTCATCATGTTGCATAGTTTTGGCCAGTTGGTCAATGATCGATTCGATCTGAAGAACCTTCCCTAAAGTCTCGTCAGTGGTTAAGGGATTATGGAGTTTCTTCAGAAAGTTGAGATGTCCAAAAGCAGTGGAGGGATTTGCTTTAATTATGCTAGGCACATCTTTCATCACAAAATCTGTAGTCAGTTTCAACAGAAGTGAGTCTTGACGTACGGATGAGTTGATTTCTTCTGCTGACTGAGTCGAATCACTGACCCTATCACTTGAAGTTGGAGGAGGGGTTTGCTTGGTAAGCAGAAGTCGAAGAGTAGCTGCAGGGTCTGAACTTTGCATATTCACGAATTCTTCTTCAGGCAACCCTAAGCTGGCAGAGAGCTTCGAAGTTGAAGACTCCGGCAAGATTTCTGACCCTCCTACCTCAGCCTCTTTGATAGCTTCATCATCAAATTGTTACTTCTCAGGAGAGGGCGAATAACCCTTGCTCGATTCAGTAGAAACAGCAGCCTCTGGTTGCTCAGTTTCAGATTCGACAAATGTTCCCTTCCGACCACGAGGACTTTCAGACGCAACTGTTTGATCTTCTTTCTGTTGATCTGCCTCAGCAGCAGTTTCTGTTTCTACAGGACTGATAGGCTCTTCAATAAGGGGGCTTGGAATTTTCTCCGCCCATGCAGGAGCGCCCTCTGCAACATGACCTTCCACCTGATTCGAAATATAGACGAAATAAAAAAGGATGCTAGCAAAGGCAATCTAAGTCATAAAAAGAAAAGAGGTTTGTGGAGAAACCCGTACCTCGATCTCTACAATTACGGGATTTGGATTAAATTCTTCAGGAGTCTTAACGCCTCCAGCATCCTCTTTATCTTTATTCTCATGGTCAGCCTTATTATCAACCTCGGTCGAAGCAGGCTGAGATTCAGAAGGAGTTGCCTTTGGTTGATCTTCTGAAGACTTAGAAGATTTTTTCTTCTTCCTCTTCTCAACAGGCTCCTCTGCTTTTCGATCTGCAGCAATTTCAGGTCTGCTTTTCTTGTCTTTCTTCTTTTTCTTCTCTTTAGGCCCCTGAGCCTGAGAACTACCTAGACCCGTCTGTTCGACAGACTTGGTGGGTGTTGAGCTAGGGGGCGTTTTCCGTTTCCTAATAAGAGGAATTTCCTCCTCTTCCTGTTGTCAAAGAAAAGATAAGAAATGACTAAAGGGATTGACATTAGATCAAGAAGTAAGGTAGGTAAAGGACATTTGAATGGACTTACTTCTTCTTCATCTACAACATAGATGACCTTGGGTTTTGACTTCTTAGAGGTTGTAGTAGTCTCAGAACTATTATCTCTCTTCCGACTCTGCCATAATCGAAGTAGAAAGAAGTTAGAAAATGTTGGAAATTAAAACAAGGTAAATAAAATCAGTTACCTTTTCTTGTTTTTCCTTCTTTACCTCCTGGATCTTTATGTCAGTCGGCCTCTTGGATTTTTCCCCAGCTCGAGACGATTCTGCACCCTTCTTTGTCACCGGTGCTTTGCCTAATGAAATCGAAAGGCATAAATAAATAAAACTAGCATATATCAATAAGTGACAAAAAAGTGAGTTTGGTACCTCGAGCAGGGAGCTTCGAACGTATGTTCTCAATAATTGGCTGGGAAAAGCCACTTTCTAACCTGGAGATCATAGCTTTAGTGTCTCCAACTGAATGACTAAAAAAATACTTCTCCCACCATTTTGTGAATTTTGTAGTACAGAAGAACGAAGCATTGTATTCGAATGGATGCAATTCGAACAAAAGCTCTCCAGATGACTTAAGGTATTTCTTAAAAAGCTTATCTGAGAGGTTAGCTCCCCTCAAAACATGTTTGGGGTCTGAAAACATACTCTTGGGTCGAAGTTGGGAAAGCCCAAATTGTCTTGACACTAAATTAGGTTGGTACCCTACCAAGCCTAAGTAGTTCGACTTCACCCCAGTTCTGCATGAAAGTATGGAAGGATCCAGGTAAGCTGACCATACTTCATTCACTTCGTCTTCGTTGTCTGGGTCGATGGTTGGGAAATCTTCTGTAAACCAGGCTGGGCCGAACTGTCTCTCATGGAAAGGGGCATGTTGAGGAAGAAAATGCTTGAAGTCCAGGAAGACCTTCATATACTTGAGGAAGAGCCTCTGTGGGCTCTGTTCTAAGGTCTTGGGCGTCAGTCGAAGTGTCCTCTGGCCCTCGATAGAACGGTTGGCAACTTCTTCAGCATAATCTTGTGGGATGATCAGTCCCATTTCCTTTTCAAAAGTGGCATTAAGCCACAACTGAAGAAGCCACATTGGGCTGGATACTAGGAAGGAAGAACCATCCTTCGATTTCTTCAGGTCATCGCAGGCTTCCCCGATCGAGTCATATAGAACGGCCAGCAAAAGGCGCCCAAGTCCAAATATTCTGCCTTCTCCGATCTGCTGGGCCATGGGAATGAATCTTTTTGCCACCTGCAGGGACTTCGAACAAAAGACAAAATGTGACAGCCACAAGGTTAGAAATGCGACGTGTTCTTCGTCTGACACTTCGTCATCACGACCCCTGTTCTCCGCTATATACTTAGCAAACGTTGCCTCTTTAAAATCTACTTTGATATGGTCATTAGTAATGGTGGGGTCATAGGTATCCCCAGTAGGCCTAAGGCCTGTAAGAGCAGCTACGTCAAGAAGGGCCGGAGTAAGCATACCACAAGGAAATTGAAACGTATTGGTTGCACTCTCGAAGAAGTGCAGAGCAGCGATGAGCATCTCTGGTCGATACTCTGGACCAGTCTTGGAAAATTGAATAAGGTCGAAGATCTCATATCTTTTCCAAAACTCTCCATAGTTACTTTCGACTCGATCTAGCCATGTGATATAATCCAGGTTGCCTATATAAGGGGCTGATCGAAATAGCTTGCCAGGTTTACTTAGAAACCTGAAGTTATATGGGTCACTCAGGAATATCCTAGGTTCGCAGGTTGTGAACGAAGGAAATACCTTATCCATGGCCTTCGACAGATTTGGCTGGTCCGGAAGAGGTCCACCAAAGGCATAAGTTTGGCCATTCACGGAAAACGGGATCATCACGTTCAGCTCCCAAATAGCTTTCTTTGCTGCGTCTCTGTGAGGTTCAGGCACCATTTCTTTGCCATCGTTACTGGTGATAGTGCTTGGCCATTTCCCAGCCATAGGAACCTCCTGGTTTTCTTGAGACATGGTCGAAGAAGAAGACGATGAACAGTTTCTTATGAAAAAGGTTTTAATGGCGGACTGATTGAATCAGTGCTGAGGGTTTCTGATTCCAAGAAAAGGGTTTCTTTACCAGAAATTCAAGAACAAACGGTTGTGAAAAGAAGCAGTAATCTGAAAGAAATAGGTTGGTCTGATTCGCAAGAAGCTATGGAGATTGGGAAGCAAGAGAGTGGGAAAGAACTTTCAAAACGTCTGAGAAAACGTTTCAATGGCCATTTTTGGCCTATTTATAGGGTAAAAAAACAATAATAATAAAATAAAAAAAAATCTTTCAAATCAGATTCATTTCGACTTCCTAGTGTGACACGTGTCCCACTTTTACCTAGAAAGTTGGGACGCATGATGATAGTGGGAATCAAGGTGACAGTTACACAGTAAAACGTGCAATCATGACGCCGTTTCAGTAAAACGTGTAGAAAAAGAAAAAATGTCAACTTCTCATCTTCCTTCGATCACGAATTGAAGCAGACATTTTTTGGGGGCAATTTGTTAGCCCATATTTTTTATAAGCTAAAAATATGCTCTAAACACGCATTAAATGCTGAAGAGAATCTTGTCAGATTCTATCGAATCGAAGAGTAAGAAGATTCTAATGGAAACGTTCACAGGTTCAAGAGAATATTTACAAACACAAGGCTAAGGCAAGAAAGAGGGCTTCGAACCATTGGGCAAATCGACCTAGCGTATGATCGAATCGAAGCAACAGATTTCTGGACTTAGCACAATTCTGATAAACTTCACAAATTCAGTTCGACTTCGAGCGATACAGACAATCGTTCTAAGGAGCAGTTAGGTGCATGCAGGGTGTACGTGGTAGGACACTTGGTAGTAGGGTAGTGTTCGACCGTTAGAACAGTTTATTTTCGAAAGTCTATATATAGTAGTTTTTTAGTCAGAAACAAAGGTCGCAATTCATTTATACGAAAATCCTTGTAAAACTAAAAGTATCCATGCTATCGAGAGAAACGAGTGAAATGGGATCCAAGTATGAATCTGTGAACCATTCTTTTCTGTAAAGCACATTTTACAATTATGTGCAATTTACTTTTCATGTAAATTTATCTTTCAAGCACTTTAAATTTCATGCAAAGTTTACTGTCTTTCATTTAAATTCTCATCATTTACCTGTTTCGATCGAAACAAAGCGTTTGTTCATTAAAAATTTATTTTCCTTGTTGCTTGTAATCCAAGTGGCTTGTATATTTAATTCTCCCAAAACTACAATAAATGTTTATGCGTAATGAACATTCAAACAACTTAAAGAATTCAAACAAAGTACTATGCTCCTGAGATTCACTAGTTGGTCTCGCAAGCAATTAACCTAGACTAGCGGTTGTTTACCAAACTTCAGCGTAAACAAATTGGCACGCCCATTGGAATGGTTCGTCTTTCTTGAGTCGAAGCAATGGCGAAAAAGTTTGAGCTTTGCCACTCAGATTCGAAATGAATCTTCTCAAGAAGTTGATTTTTCCTAGCAAAGATTGAAGCTGATTCTTGGTCGAAGGAGGCTTTGTCTCAAGAATAGCCTTTGTCTTGTTTTGGTTTATCTCGATGCCTTTTTTATGCACCACAAAACCAAGGAAATCTCCTGCATGCACACAAAAAGCACACTTTAATGGATTCATTTTTAATCCATGTTTCCTCATTCGTTCGAAAGACTGCCTAAGGTAATCCAAATGGCTATCTTCAGATGAGGATTTGATGATTATATCATCTATATAAACTTGCATGAATGTGTCTATAAAATCATGGAACATGGAATTCATGGCCTTTTGATAAGTGGCCCCAGCATTTTTCAAACCAAAAGGCATAACAACCCATTCATAAGTGCCTAATGCACCAGGGCATCGAAATGCTGTTTTTGACACATCATTTTCAGCAATAAATATCTGGTTATAACCAGAATAACCATCTAACATACTTAGAAATTCAAAGCCAGCTGCCGAATCTACCAACATTTCTGCTACTGGCATAGCATATTCATCTTTAGGTGTAGCATTATTTAAATCCCTAAAATCTATGCATACTCTAAGAGTTCCATTCTTTTTAATAACAGAGACTATATTTGCTAACCATTCGACATACCTGACAGCTCTGATGAATTTACTCCTCAGCAGCCTCTCGATCTCTTCCTTGATCTTGGACATGATTTCTGGTGCGAACCTTCTTGGTAATTGTTTTACTGGCCTCTTTCCTTCTTTAATAGGTAATTTCAGTTCGACCATTTGTCTGCTGAACCCAGGCATTTCGTTATAATCCCAAGCAAAGTAGTCTTTGAATTCTTTAAGAAGAAGCACCAGCTTTTCTTTTAGACTTGAAGTGATATTGGCACTGATATAAGTTGGCCTTTTGATTGAGCCATCTCCAATATCGATCTCCTCCAAAGGATCTTGTGCCTGCATCTTTGGCGCCTCACTCATAGGATCCTTCTCAAAACCCAGTGGCTCATCATCATAAATGCAGTCAAGTCTTCGATCCTTTGTTTCTTTGATTTTCTGATCTTCGATCTTGGCTTCAACTGCCATATTTTGTTGAAACTCAGCCTCAAGGGCCGTATTTAATCTATTTTCGGCCATATAAGCCGTAATTCTGGCCCATGCAGTGGCCTCAGGCATAGTAATCTTCATATATATTCCACCCAGTTGGTGGAATGACTCCATTTTCAGAGGAAACAGCATCAATTTCTTCCCTCTCCCATATAAAGTCATGGGTAGGATGGAGCTTGACAGAATGGATAACACTGTCACTTGGCTCGAAAGCAGATTCCTTGTCACCACAAGGTGCTATATTAGCCAAATTTTTGTCAAAGGTTTGTGGAGTAACATTGTCAACCTCTGACCTATAAAAGCTTTGATCTG
The DNA here is from genome assembly GCA_018208015.1 of Medicago ruthenica. Classification (NCBI taxonomy): domain Eukaryota; kingdom Viridiplantae; phylum Streptophyta; class Magnoliopsida; order Fabales; family Fabaceae; genus Medicago; species Medicago ruthenica. Next base: position 67,443 of record WNNG01000413.1, read on the forward strand.
CCTCTATGTTTTCAACAATCCCATCCTCCCTCCAAATAATAAGTTTCTGGTGGAGAGTAGATGGTACGGCCCCAACTCCATGGATCCATTCCCTTCCTAATAGCAGGTTAAAGTTAGCCTTGGACTGTATCACCAGGAATAGAGTTGGTCGAACTATACTGCCTACAACAACATCAACTTGTATGGCTCCCAAAGAATAGCCAATTTTGCCATCATAATTAGAGAGCACAATGTTGTGGGCAGATAGATCAGTGTCATGTTTCCCGATCTTGTAGAGCATAGATCGAGGCATCAAGTTGACAGCTGCTCCCCCATCTATGAGCACTTTGTTGATCCCAACATTTTCAACTTTTGCTCTGATGAAAAGAGGTTTGAGATGGCTTTTCATCCCAAGGTCTGGCTTCTCGAAAGAAGCTAATTGTTCTTCAACGCAGCCATTGTTCATAATATAGTAACATACTGGCTTTGGGTCAGCCATATCAAAATGATCGAATTCACCTTCGATCTCAGTAACCTCAGATTGGACATCATACTCAGATGGCAAGATAAATACCACACAGATGACATCGAAATCAGGTTCAGAATCCAGCGAATCCTCGTCTTCCATCTTGTCCTTGTCCACTGGAGGGAGGAGTCTTTCTTTTGCTGGCCTTCTAGACACTTCTTTATATTGGCCAGTCTGCAGATTCTGTCGGGCCAATTTGTTTTGACGGTGAAACCTGTGCCATTGGGTCCTTGTCATAGGATTCTTACCCTTGTAATTGTTCCTATAAGAATACCGATTAGCCTCCTGTGGGCCAATTTGTTTCATTCCACTGGACCCACCCACTTCCATTGCTCCTTTGTTGAACCTTATGAGTCCCTGGTGCATCCATTTTTCGACAGGAATTGAACCAGGAGGAACAAAAGTATTCTTTCGACCAAATTTCTAGTTGTTGTTCGACTGCACCATAACCCTTTTACCTTTATCGAAACGCTGGTTTTGCTTTGCCCCCTTGTTGACAACTTGGTACTTCTTGAGGCCCTCAGTAGCCTCTCTATCACATACTGCACTACAGCGAGGACATAGCATTACACTCTTGCTTCCGAGTTTGCATCTGTTCAAGAAATCGATCAAATCCTCTTCAGCCTGACGATACACAACTTTCATCTGTTCGTTGTAGTCTTCTTCAGATATATCTTGAACTTGCACCTGAGATGTAACACCCCGATTTTTAAATATTAATTTATTGGTATTATTGTTATATAATATAAGTAATATTAATATTATTATGAATTATCTGTTTGGTGTTTTCCAAATAAGTTTTTGGATTGTGGGTATTGAGCGAATAGCTGAGTTAATTAGTTGTTGAAAAATAGAAGATTAAGAGAAATTAAAGAGAAAGGGATGTTTTTAGAAGAAAAAAAATAAGAGCAGTGGTGTAATAGTAAAGAGAGGAGGTTTAAGTAAGTAAATAAGTAGTGTTTTAATTAAATAGGAAAGAAGGAAGTGTAAATAGTGGAGAATAAACTGGTGTAAAAGTTATGAGAAGAACCTAGCCCAATTAAAAGATTATAAATAGAAGGAAGTCACAAGAGAATTAGGTTACAAAACACAAAGATCAGAATTGAGAGGAGGCAAGGAAACTAGGGTTGTGAAGAGAAGGGCAAGGAGAGAAGCTTAGAAAGAAACCTAGCCGTAGAAGTTGCTTATTCTGCTGAATTAAGGTAAGGGGGGTCTCTATTCACCATAAGGGTTGTATGAATGTTTGGGTAGTGAAGGGTTTGTGTTTATTTTTCTTGTTTTCATGATCTTTTTATGAATCCATGTTAAATTCGTGCTCTAATTTGCTGCTGTGATTTTGGGTATATTCTTGTCTCTAAATTCATTATTTTCATGTGCTAAATTCGCAATTGATCGATGATTATGTTCTGTTTTGATTTCTTATGTATCAAAGTGTGAAAAGTCATTAATTCGAATTTGATTTATTCCTAACGATGAGTATATGATGATATATCCATAGTTGTGTTTTGAGTCGTATTATTTCGATTCAGTGATATTTCTTGATCTTCTTGCCTACAGGATTCTTTTATTTTTATATGTCAAAAGTGTTTTAAAAGTGAGATATATGTTGATATATTTTTAAAATTGATTCATAAGCATATGGTAATTAATCGGTACAGTAGCGGACATTCATGATAGCTTTTACTAGGCAGCAGCACATTGCTTTGAGGTTATTTCATAGGATGTTGTTAATAAATATAGCTACCATTTGCGATTTGTTCTTGAAATAGTTATATTTTTTTAAAAATTGATCACTAGAAAGGGACAATTGGCAATTTGATTGTTAATTGGTTTAAGAATTCAATCTTGCTGGGAACTTTTCGTTTTATTAATAGAACAAAAGTATCAATTTTTGTCATTAAAATTAAAATTCATGAGTATAAAATATTGATTTAATGATGGGTAATTGATGTATTATTTTAAGATGTGTAGCTAAATGTAGTATTTGACGAAGTCTTATATAAAGATGTGCAACGATCTATTATTTAAAGATGTGTGGTTTAATGATGTGTTATATAAAGATGTGTTATTTAAAGATGTGTGATTTAATGATGTGTTATATAAAGATGTGATATTTGAAGATGTGTAATTTAAAGACGTGTTATATAAAGATGTGTTATATAAAGATGTGTTATTTGAAGATGTGTGATTTAAAGATGTGTTATATAATGATGTGTTGTTTGAAGATGTGTTATTTAAAGATGTGTTATTTGAAGATGTGTAATTGTTGAGTCATATAAAGATGTGCATTGTTGAGTCATTATTTGATGTTCATGCATTCATGGTCAGTCCGATTTAAAGATGTGATTTAAAGATGGGGATAAATCAGTAACATACCTCTGATATCCAAAACCGGTACCACATGCATATAGAGTCGAGTTAGGGACATTGCATACATAACTGCAAGTCTATTTGAAGATGTGTAATTAAAAGATGTGTTATTTTAAGATGTGTAACTATTTAAAGATGTGATATTTAATGATGTGCTCCTATATGATTATGTGTGAATGATCAGTGTTTTTGTTAATGACTACTTAATGTTATTACTTGTTTTTGAAGCTTACTTGTTATTATAAGATGTTGAATTGATGCCTATTGATTGTATTTTAAAGAATGTATATGTTATAAATGTGAATATTACCTGGCTGCAATGTATACATGCCTAACTGCAATTGATGATTATTTTATCTGAATCTACACATGTGTTTGTACCTCTCTTGTGTTGGATATATTCTCACCCTCTTAAATTGGACTGTACTCTCGTCGGGTACAGATTCGCAGGAAGAAGATAATTAGTAGCAGTGAGTCTCGGAGGATGGCGTTGGAGCCTTCTCTTTTTATCGCTTTTGGGAGTCTTTATCGAGTCGATGCTCTGATTAGTAACACTAGGGATTGGGAGCTTATTTTTATTTAAGACTTGTTTTAGAATTCATTTTGAATTCGGTTTGATGTTGATTTCATGATGTGACAATTACTTTGAATACTTTGAAATTTATTCCGCTGCGACGTTTTCGATATTAAATGAAGGATTTTTGGATTGATTAAGATGTGTGACACCCTTGCATGTTTAATTATTTATTTCATTTTATTAGAAAATAAAATGTGGGGTTTAGGGTGTTACAAGTTGGTATCAGAGCAGGTCGGTCCAGTCAGGCCAAAACTTTTTTTTATTCCCTTGTATGCGACATGTATGTAAGTACTGTCGATACTTGTTTCGTTCTATTGGGTGGGTCTAAGCAAAGTGGGGGAGAAGCAAGAAGCTTCAAGTGTGGGTAAGATTGGGTGGGTCTAAGCAAAGTGGGGGAGAAGCAAGAAGCTTCAAGTGTGGGTAAGACTGTTTTCTTTAGGCAATTTTCGAGGACGAAAATTCTTTAAGTGGGGGAGAATTGTAACACCCCGATTTTTAAATATTAATTTATTGGTATTATTGTTATATAATATAAGTAATATTAATATTATTATGAATTATCTGTTTGGTGTTTTCCAAATAAGTTTTTGGATTGTGGGTATTGAGCGAATAGCTGAGTTAATTAGTTGTTGAAAAATAGAAGATTAAGAGAAATTAAAGAGAAAGGGATGTTTTTAGAAGAAAAAAAATAAGAGCAGTGGTGTAATAGTAAAGAGAGGAGGTTTAAGTAAGTAAATAAGTAGTGTTTTAATTAAATAGGAAAGAAGGAAGTGTAAATAGTGGAGAATAAACTGGTGTAAAAGTTATGAGAAGAACCTAGCCCAATTAAAAGATTATAAATAGAAGGAAGTCACAAGAGAATTAGGTTACAAAACACAAAGATCAGAATTGAGAGGAGGCAAGGAAACTAGGGTTGTGAAGAGAAGGGCAAGGAGAGAAGCTTAGAAAGAAACCTAGCCGTAGAAGTTGCTTATTCTGCTGAATTAAGGTAAGGGGGGTCTCTATTCACCATAAGGGTTGTATGAATGTTTGGGTAGTGAAGGGTTTGTGTTTATTTTTCTTGTTTTCATGATCTTTTTATGAATCCATGTTAAATTCGTGCTCTAATTTGCTGCTGTGATTTTGGGTATATTCTTGTCTCTAAATTCATTATTTTCATGTGCTAAATTCGCAATTGATCGATGATTATGTTCTGTTTTGATTTCTTATGTATCAAAGTGTGAAAAGTCATTAATTCGAATTTGATTTATTCCTAACGATGAGTATATGATGATATATCCATAGTTGTGTTTTGAGTCGTATTATTTCGATTCAGTGATATTTCTTGATCTTCTTGCCTACAGGATTCTTTTATTTTTATATGTCAAAAGTGTTTTAAAAGTGAGATATATGTTGATATATTTTTAAAATTGATTCATAAGCATATGGTAATTAATCGGTACAGTAGCGGACATTCATGATAGCTTTTACTAGGCAGCAGCACATTGCTTTGAGGTTATTTCATAGGATGTTGTTAATAAATATAGCTACCATTTGCGATTTGTTCTTGAAATAGTTATATTTTTTTAAAAATTGATCACTAGAAAGGGACAATTGGCAATTTGATTGTTAATTGGTTTAAGAATTCAATCTTGCTGGGAACTTTTCGTTTTATTAATAGAACAAAAGTATCAATTTTTGTCATTAAAATTAAAATTCATGAGTATAAAATATTGATTTAATGATGGGTAATTGATGTATTATTTTAAGATGTGTAGCTAAATGTAGTATTTGACGAAGTCTTATATAAAGATGTGCAACGATCTATTATTTAAAGATGTGTGGTTTAATGATGTGTTATATAAAGATGTGTTATTTAAAGATGTGTGATTTAATGATGTGTTATATAAAGATGTGATATTTGAAGATGTGTAATTTAAAGACGTGTTATATAAAGATGTGTTATATAAAGATGTGTTATTTGAAGATGTGTGATTTAAAGATGTGTTATATAATGATGTGTTGTTTGAAGATGTGTTATTTAAAGATGTGTTATTTGAAGATGTGTAATTGTTGAGTCATATAAAGATGTGCATTGTTGAGTCATTATTTGATGTTCATGCATTCATGGTCAGTCCGATTTAAAGATGTGATTTAAAGATGGGGATAAATCAGTAACATACCTCTGATATCCAAAACCGGTACCACATGCATATAGAGTCGAGTTAGGGACATTGCATACATAACTGCAAGTCTATTTGAAGATGTGTAATTAAAAGATGTGTTATTTTAAGATGTGTAACTATTTAAAGATGTGATATTTAATGATGTGCTCCTATATGATTATGTGTGAATGATCAGTGTTTTTGTTAATGACTACTTAATGTTATTACTTGTTTTTGAAGCTTACTTGTTATTATAAGATGTTGAATTGATGCCTATTGATTGTATTTTAAAGAATGTATATGTTATAAATGTGAATATTACCTGGCTGCAATGTATACATGCCTAACTGCAATTGATGATTATTTTATCTGAATCTACACATGTGTTTGTACCTCTCTTGTGTTGGATATATTCTCACCCTCTTAAATTGGACTGTACTCTCGTCGGGTACAGATTCGCAGGAAGAAGATAATTAGTAGCAGTGAGTCTCGGAGGATGGCGTTGGAGCCTTCTCTTTTTATCGCTTTTGGGAGTCTTTATCGAGTCGATGCTCTGATTAGTAACACTAGGGATTGGGAGCTTATTTTTATTTAAGACTTGTTTTAGAATTCATTTTGAATTCGGTTTGATGTTGATTTCATGATGTGACAATTACTTTGAATACTTTGAAATTTATTCCGCTACGACGTTTTCGATATTAAATGAAGGATTTTTGGATTGATTAAGATGTGTGACACCCTTGCATGTTTAATTATTTATTTCATTTTATTAGAAAATAAAATGTGGGGTTTAGGGTGTTACATGAGACACCTCCATTGCTTCGACCATCATTATTCCTTGAGGTTCTGCATAGAGAGTTTCAACAGCTTTAGGTGTTTCAGCATTCGCCTGAGTGGTCTTTGGTTTCTCACCAAATTTGAGTCTCCCTTCATTGAGAGCCTTTTGAACCAAATCCCTGAAAAGAATACAACGTGAGCTTTATTGCCAAGGAAATTATGAAATTTACAATAAACCATTTTCTTCTACTGCTCGATTGGGGGTACTTTTAAGCCCTTAGGAACAATAATCTGGTCATCTGTGACTAATAGATCAAATATTTCATCACATTTGGTTATGTAAAATGTATAAGTTTTAGACACGAATTTATCATTTTTAGGTTCAACAGGATTTTTCCCATTCGAAGGTCTAAGGAGTTTACAGACATAAGGAGGTCCAGGTTTTAATTCTGCTAAATCAACCTCATTGTCTTCGATATCTTCATAAGTGATATCAAACTCTTGGTCACTGTCATCTGCTTCGACATATGCAACCTTTTCCCTCTTATGAAATTTAGAATTTCTAGCCTTTTCAGCTTTTAGCCGTTCGACTTGTCGAACTCTATCAGCCAACTAAGCCATGTCCCTCAAATACTGAGTATCTAATTTCTTTCTAATCGAATAGTCTAGGCCACCAGCAGCCATTTCGACTAATTCATGTTTAGGGACTTGGGTGAAGCATCTTGCCTTTAAAAGTCTGAATCTATTCAGATAATCATCAATTGATTCAGGTGCTTTACGTCGAACACTTGCCAACTCTTTAAGGCTTATTTTTGATTGTCCCATGTAAAACTGTTCATGGAAAATTCTCTCTAATTGATTCCAATTATGTATGGAATGTGGAGGGAGGGTTGTAAACCATGTAAAGGCATTTTTTGTTAGAGAATTTGGGAAGTACTTCATCCTTAAGTTTTCATTGTTTGCTATGTCTCCTGCTTCTGTCAGAAATCTTGCAATGTGCTCAACAGTTGATTCGCTAGTGTCACCAGCGAACTTGGTGAATTTTGGGATTTTGACACCCCTTGGTAGTTCAGTTTGAAGCACATATTCTGACAAGGCAGAAACAAAGTTTGGTCTATGTAAACCTACATTCAGACCATTTTGGACTAAGATAGCTTCGACCAAATTTGCTATGTTATTTTGTGCCCCTAAGTTATTTTGTTGGACATTTCTAACCACTTCATCAGCATTTTGATTTCGATTTACTAAGACTAACCCTGGATTTGGTTCGATTTGTGGTTGGACTTGTGGTTGGACGTGTGGCTCGATTGGAACCACTTGTAATTGTCCTTGATTAGGTTGTACCACTATGTTATTGGGCATAGGCACCATAGCATTATTCGGTATTTGGACGTTTTGTATGGGTGCTAGATTCTGAATCTGGGGGACTGGTTGATTAGGAACATGAGGAGCCCCGAAGAAATCAGCCATCCTACCCATCTGGGTGGCTAACAATTGATAAGTCTGGTTAGTATTTGTATCAAAGGATTAAACACTGTACCAATTTGTTGTGTCAACATATTAACCATATCATGATTACTTTCATCCATTTGTTGCCTTAAAGACATCAAGGATGTATTAGTTAATGGTGGCGCTGCATTTCGATTAACAGAACTAGAGGCCAAACGATGGTTTATAGGCGAGTGAACGCCAGGCATAGTTTCTGAAAATAATGAAGGGCTAGTTTGTAACCCTTGCATCAGTGCTGTAGGCATACCATATGGCATATTCCTACTGTTGCCTTGATTCATATATTGTGAAAAAGACATACTGAACGTAGAGCCGATTGTGCCTCCCCCTCTTACTGGGGATGACTGGCTCCCTACATTTTGGGGTATCGAAACTGCAGGGTCAGCAGTGGTGAAAGGCATCGTTGTTGACACATTGATAGGCATAGTAACACCCATTGTCGAAGAACTGGGAGCGGATGTGGTTGCTCCAGTCACATTCGCAACAACTTCACTCACTGTTGAGGAGACAACAACATTTGCTGCGCTCGAAGTGTTCGTTGCACTCGAAGGCGCGGACGTATTATTGTTATCATTCATATTTGCATTTTCCATATTATTTCTGTTTGTATTTCTGGGTGGTGGTCTAACCATTTCAGGGAGTATTTTCCCACTCCTCAAGAACATGCACTAACGCAATTCCCAGAAAGAATGCAGAAATAGAACTTGCAAATCCAAACTAAAATATTTTTTAGAAGAGATTCAAATAAAGCACAGGTCCCACCGGGCGTGCCAATTTGTTTACGCTGAAGTTTGGTAAACAACCGCTAGTCTGGGTTAATTGCTTGCGAGACCAACTAGTGAATCTCAGGAGCATAGTACTTTGTTTGAATTCTTTAAGTTGTTTGAATGTTCATTACGCATAAACATTTATTGTAGTTTTGGGAGAATTAAATATACAAGCCACTTGGATTACAAGCAACAAGGAAAATAAATTTTTAATAAACAAACGCTTTGTTTCGATCGAAACAGGTAAATGACGAGAATTTAAATGAAAGGCAGTAAACTTTGGATGAAATTTAAAGTGCTTGAAAAATAAATTTACATGAAAAGTAAATTGCATAGAATTGTAAAATGTGCTTTACAGAAAAGAATGGTTCACAGATTCATACTTGGATCTCATTTCACTCGTTTCTCTCGATAGCATTGATACTTTGAGTTTTATAAGGATTTTCGTATAAATGAATTGCGACCCTTGCTTCTGACTAAAAAACTACTATATATATACTTTCGAAAATAAACTGTCCTAACGGTCGAACACTACCCTACTACCAAGTGTCCTGTCACGTACACCCTACATGCACCTAACTGCTCCTTAGAACGGTTGTCTGTATCGCTCGAAGTCAAACTGAATTTGTGAAGTTTGTCAGAATTGTGATAAGTCCAGAAATCTGTTGCTTCGATTCGATCATACGCTAGGTCGATTTGCCCAATGGTTCGAAGCCCTCTTTCTTGCCTTAGTCTTGTGTTTGTAAATATTCTCTTGAACCTGTGAACGTTTCCATTAGAATCTTCTTACTCTTCGATTCGATAGAATCTGACAAGATTCTCTTCAGCATTTAATGCGTATTTAGAGCTTATTTTTAGCTTATCAAAAATATGGGCTAACACCTTCCAACATATGAATTTCGAAACTAACTTGGCCAAAATTATACATTTAGCATCAAAGGTCACCAGGAAAATATATCATTCAGGGTCATCGGACACAATATCATCCTTCCAACTTATCGAATTTAGGACCAACTAAGCTCAGATTATACACTACGCAACAAGGGTCACTGGGGCAAAAAAATCATTCAGAGTCATCGGAAACAGTATCATCCTTCCAACTTATCAAATTTAAAACCAACTAGGCTCAAATTATGCGCTTCGCAACAAGGGTCACTAGGGCAACAAATCATTCAGTCATAGGTAACAGTATCACCGTTCTAGTTTATCAACAAGGCTCATATTATACATTTCGCATCAAGAGCCTTCAAGGCAATATAGTATCCTTCCAATTTATAGAATTTAGAACCAATTAGGCTCAAATTTACATTCGCACCTAGGGTCACCACGGCAATATCTCTTTCAGGGTCATCGAACATAGTATCATCCTTCCAAGTTATCAATATGAGAAACATCTAAGCTCAAATTATACGTTTTGCATCAAGGGTCATTGAGGCAACATATCATCTTTCAAACCCATCAAGTGTCATCGAGGGAATATATCATCGTTCAAACATTATTTCAAAACCAACAACGATAAAATTATACATTTTGCATCAAGGGTAACAGGGACAATATATCATTCAGAGTCATCGGACACAATATCATCCTTCCAACTTATCAAATTTAGAACCAACTAGCATCAAATTGTATCCTAAACAACAAGGGTCACTGGGGCAACAAATCATTCAGAGTCATCGGACACAGTATCATCCTTCCAACTTATCAAATTAAGAACCAACTAGGCTCAAATTATACGCTTCGCAACAAGGGTCACTGGGGCAATAAATCATCTTTTTAGTTTATCAACCAGACCCATATTATACGATCGAGGAAATATATCATCCTTTCAACTTATAAATTTAGAACCAATAAGGTTCAAATTATTCATTCGCATCAAGGGTCATCGGGGTAATATATTTCTCAGGGTCATCAAACACACTATCATCCTTCCAATTTATAAATTTAAGAACCAACTAAGCTCAAATTATACGTTTTGCATCAGTGTCATCGAGGCAATATACCATTCTTCCAACATATGAATTTCAAAACTAACTTGGCCAAAATTATACATTTAGCATCAAAGGTCACCGGGAAAATATATCATTCAGGGTTATCGGACACAATATCATCCTTCCAACTTATCAAATTTAGAACCAACTAAGCTCAAATTATACACTACGCAACAAGGGTCACTGGGGCAACAAATCTTTCAGAGTCATCAGACACAGTATCATCCTCCAACTTATCAAATTTAGAACCAACTAGGCTCAAATTATACGCTTCGCAACAAGGGTCACTGGGGTAATAAATCATTCAGAGTCATCAGTAACAATACAATATTTTTAGTTTATCAACCAGACTCATATTATACGTTTCGAATCAAAAGTCATCAAGGAAATATATCATCCTTTCAACTTATCAAATTTAGAACCAACTAGGCTCAATTTATACGTTTCGCAACAATGGTCACTGGGGCAATAAATCATTCAGAGTCATCGGTAACAATCATTTTTTAAGTTTATCAACCAGACTCATATTATACATTTCGAATCAAAAGTCATCGAGGAAATATATCATCCTTTCAACTTATAAAATTTAGAACCAATAAGGTTCAAATTATACATTCGCATCAAGGGTCATCGGGACAATATATCTCTCAGGGTCATCGGACACATTATCATCCTTCCAATTTATAAATTTAAGAACCAACTCAGCTCAAATTATACGTTTTGCATCATTGTCATCGAGGCAATATACCATCCTTCCAACATATGAATTTCAAAACTAACTTGGCCAAAATTATATACATTTAGCATCAAAGGTTACCGCAAAAATATATCATTCAAGGTCAACGGACACAATATCATCCTTCCAACTTATCGAATTTAGAACCAACTAAGCTCAAATTATACGGTACACAACAAGGGTCACTGGGGCAAAAAAATCATTCAGAGTCATCGGAAACAATATCATCTTTCCAACTTATCAAATTTAGAACCAACTAGGCTCAAATTATGCGCTTCGCAACAAGGGTCACTGGGGCAACAAATCATTCAGAGTCATAGGTAACATAATCACCGTTCAAGTTTATCAACAAGGCTCATATTATACATTTCACATCAAGAGGCATCAAGGCAATATAGCATCCTTCCAATTTATAGAATTTAGAACCAATTAGGCTCAAATTTACATTCGCATCTAGGGTCATCGGGGCAATATCACTTTCAGGATCATCGAACATAGTATCATCCTTCCAATTTATCAATTTTAGAAACAACTAAGCTCAAATTATACGTTTTGCATCAAGGGTCATTGAGGCAATATATCATCTTTCAAACGCATCAAGTGTCATCGAGGGAATATATCATCCTTTAAAACATATGAATTTCAAAACCAACTACCATAAAATTATACATTTTGCATCAAGGGTAACCGGGACAATATATCATTCATAGTCATCGGACACAATATCATCCTTCCAACTTATCAAATTTAGAACCAACTAGCATCAAATTGTACGCTTCGCAACAAGGGTCAGTGGGGCAACAAATCATTCAGAGTCATAGGTAATAGTATCACCGTCTAGTTTATCAACAAGGCTCATATTATACATTTCGCATCAAGAGGCATCAAGGCAATATAGTATCCTTCCAATTTATAGAATTTAGAACCAATTAGGCTCAAATTTACATTCGCACCTAGGGTCACCGGGGCAATATCTCTTTCAGGGTCATCGGACATAGTATCATCCTTCCAATTTATCAATATTAGAAACAACTAAGCTCAAATTATACGTTTTGCATCAAGGGACATTGAGGCAACATATCATCTTTGAAACCCATCAAGTGTCATCGAGGGAATATATCATCCTTCAAACATGAATTTCAAAACCAACTACGACAAAATTATACATTTTACATCAAGGGTAACTGGGACAATATATCATTCAGTCATCGGACACAGTATCATCCTTCCAACTTATCCAATTTAGAACCAACTAGCATCAAATTGTATCCTTCGCAACAAGGGTCACTGGGGCAACAAATCATTCAGAGTCATCGGACACAGTATCATCCTTCCAACTTATCAAATTTAGAACCAACTAGGCTCAAATTATACGCTTCGCAACAAGGGTCACTAGGGCAATAAATCATTCAGAGTCATCGGTAACACAACCATCTTTTTAGTTTATCAACCAGACCCATATTATACGTTTCGAATCAAAAGTCATCGAGGAAATATATCATCCTTTCAACTTATAAATTCAGAACCAATAAGGTTCAAATTATACATTCGCATCAAGGGTCATCGGGGCAATATATCTCTCAGGGTCATCGAACACATTATCATCCTTCCAATTTATAAATTTAAGAACCAACTAAGCTCAAATTATACGTTTTGAATCAGTGTCATCGAGGCAATATACCATCCTTCCAACATAAGAATTTCAAAACTAACTTGGCCAAAATTATACATTTAGCATCAAAGGTCACCGGGAAAATATATCATTCAGGGTCATCGGACAGAATATCATCCTTCCAACTTATTGAATTTAGAACCAACTAAGCTCAAATTATACACTACGCAACAAGGGTCACTAGGGCAAAAAAATCATTCAGAGTCATCGAAAACAGTATTATCCTTCCAACTTATCAAATTTAGAACCAACAAGGCTCAAATTATGCGCTTCGCAACAAGGGTCACTGGGGCAACAAATCTTTCAGAGTCATAGGTAACAGTATCACCGTTCTAGTTTATCAACAAGGCTTATATTATACATTTCGCATCAAGAGGCATCAAGGCAATATAGCATCCTTCCAATTTATAGAATTTAGAACCAATTAGGCTCAAATTTACATTCGCATCTAGGGTCACCGGGACAATATCTCTTTCAGGGTCATCGAACATAGTATCATCCTTCCAATTATCAATTTTAGAAACAACTAAGCTCAAATTATACATTTTGCATCGGGGGTCATTGAGGCAATATATCATCTTTCAAACGCATCAAGTGTCATCGAGGGAATATATCATCCTTCAAACATATTAATTTCAAAGCCAATTAGGATTAAATTATACATTTTGCAGCAAGGGTAACCGGGACAATATATCATTCAGAGTCATCGGACACAGTATCATCCTTCCAACTTATCAAATTTAGCATCAAATTATACGCTTCGCAACAAGGGTCACTGGGGCAACAAATCCTTCAGTCATCAGACACAGTATCATCCTTCCAACTTATCGAATTTAGAACCAACTAGGCTCAAATTATACACTTCGCAACAAGGGTCACTGGGGCAATAAATCATTCAGAGTCATCAGTAACAGTACCATCTTTTTAGTTTATCAACCAGACTCATATTATACATTTCGAATCAAAAGTCATCGAGGAAATATATCATCCTTTCAACTTATAAAATTTAGAACCAATAAGGTTCAAATTATACATTCGCATCAAGGGTCATCGGGACAATATATCTCTCAGGGTCATCGAACACATTATCATCCTTCCAATTTATAAATTTAAGAACCAACTCAGCTCAAATTATACGTTTTGCATCATTGTCATCGAGGCAATATACCATCCTTCCAACATATGAATTTCAAAACTAACTTGGCCAAAATTATATACATTTAGCATCAAAGGTTACCGCGAAAATATATCATTCAAGGTCAACGGACACAATATCATCCTTCCAACTTATCGAATTTAGAACCAACTAAGCTCAAATTATACGGTACACAACAAGGGTCACTGGGGCAAAAAAATCATTCAGAGTCATCGGAAACAATATCATCTTTCCAACTTATCAAATTTAGAACCAACTAGGCTCAAATTATGCGCTTCGCAACAAGGGTCACTGGGGCAACAAATCATTCAGAGTCATAGGTAACATAATCACCGTTCAAGTTTATCAACAAGGCTCATATTATACATTTCACATCAAGAGGCACCAAGGCAATATAGCATCCTTCCAATTTATAGAATTTAGAACCAATTAGGCTCAAATTTACATTCGCATCTAGGGTCATCGGGGCAATATCTCTTTCAGGATCATCGAACATAGTATCATCCTTCCAATTTATCAATTTTAGAAACAACTAAGCTCAAATTATACGTTTTGCATCAAGGGTCATTGAGGCAATATATCATCTTTCAAACGCATCAAGTGTCATCGAGGGAATATATCATCCTTTAAAACATATGAATTTCAAAACCAACTACCATAAAATTATACATTTTGCATCAAGGGTAACCGGGATAATATATCATTCATAGTCATCGGACACAATATCATCCTTCCAACTTATCAAATTTAGAACCAACTAGCATCAAATTGTACGCTTCGCAACAAGGGTCAGTGGGGCAGCAAATCATTCAGAGTCATAGGTAATAGTATCACCGTCTAGTTTATCAACAAGGCTCATATTATACATTTCGCATCAAGAGGCATCAAGGCAATATAGTATCCTTCCAATTTATAGAATTTAGAACCAATTAGGCTCAAATTTACATTCGCACCTAGGGTCACCGGGGCAATATCTCTTTCAGGGTCATCGGACATAGTATCATCCTTCCAATTTATCAATATTAGAAACAACTAAGCTCAAATTATACGTTTTGCATCAAGGGACATTGAGGCAACATATCATCTTTGAAACCCATCAAGTGTCATCGAGGGAATATATCATCCTTCAAACATGAATTTCAAAACCAACTACGACAAAATTATACATTTTACATCAAGGGTAACTGGGACAATATATCATTCAGTCATCGGACACAGTATCATCCTTCCAACTTATCCAATTTAGAACCAACTAGCATCAAATTGTATCCTTCGCAACAAGGGTCACTGGGGCAACAAATCATTCAGAGTCATCGGACACAGTATCATCCTTCCAACTTATCAAATTTAGAACCAACTAGGCTCAAATTATACGCTTCGCAACAAGGGTCACTAGGGCAATAAATCATTCAGAGTCATCGGTAACACAACCATCTTTTTAGTTTATCAACCAGACCCATATTATACGTTTCGAATCAAAAGTCATCGAGGAAATATATCATCCTTTCAACTTATAAATTCAGAACCAATAAGGTTCAAATTATACATTCGCATCAAGGGTCATCGGGGCAATATATCTCTCAGGGTCATCGAACACATTATCATCCTTCCAATTTATAAATTTAAGAACCAACTAAGCTCAAATTATACGTTTTGAATCAGTGTCATCGAGGCAATATACCATCCTTCCAACATAAGAATTTCAAAACTAACTTGGCCAAAATTATACATTTAGCATCAAAGGTCACCGGGAAAATATATCATTCAGGGTCATCGGACAGAATATCATCCTTCCAACTTATTGAATTTAGAACCAACTAAGCTCAAATTATACACTACGCAACAAGGGTCACTAGGGCAAAAAAATCATTCAGAGTCATCGAAAACAGTATTATCCTTCCAACTTATCAAATTTAGAACCAACAAGGCTCAAATTATGCACTTCGCAACAAGGGTCACTGGGGCAACAAATCTTTCAGAGTCATA
Organism: Medicago ruthenica; assembly: GCA_018208015.1. NCBI lineage: Eukaryota > Viridiplantae > Streptophyta > Magnoliopsida > Fabales > Fabaceae > Medicago > Medicago ruthenica. The sequence goes on from WNNG01000413.1 coordinate 83,633, forward strand.
GGTAACAGTATCACCGTTCTAGTTTATCAACAAGGCTTATATTATACATTTCGCATCAAGAGGCATCAAGGCAATATAGCATCCTTCCAATTTATAGAATTTAGAACCAATTAGGCTCAAATTTACATTCGCATCTAGGGTCACCGGGACAATATCTCTTTCAGGGTCATCGAACATAGTATCATCCTTCCAATTATCAATTTTAGAAACAACTAAGCTCAAATTATACATTTTGCATCGGGGGTCATTGAGGCAATATATCATCTTTCAAACGCATCAAGTGTCATCGAGGGAATATATCATCCTTCAAACATATTAATTTCAAAGCCAACTAGGATTAAATTATACATTTTGCAGCAAGGGTAACCGGGACAATATATCATTCAGAGTCATCGGACACAGTATCATCCTTCCAACTTATCAAATTTAGCATCAAATTATACGCTTCGCAACAAGGGTCACTGGGGCAACAAATCCTTCAGTCATCAGACACAGTATCATCCTTCCAACTTATCGAATTTAGAACCAACTAGGCTCAAATTATACACTTCGCAACAAGGGTCACTGGGGCAATAAATCATTCAGAGTCATCAGTAACAGTACCATCTTTTTAGTTTATCAACCAGACTCATATTATACATTTCGAATCAAAAGTCATCGAGGAAATATATCATCCTTTCAACTTATAAAATTTAGAACCAATAAGGTTCAAATTATACATTCGCATCAAGGGTCATCGGGACAATATATCTCTCAGGGTCATCGGACACATTATCATCCTTCCAATTTATAAATTTAAGAACCAACTCAGCTCAAATTATACGTTTTGCATCATTGTCATCGAGGCAATATACCATCCTTCCAACATATGAATTTCAAAACTAACTTGGCCAAAATTATATACATTTAGCATCAAAGGTTACCGCGAAAATATATCATTCAAGGTCAACGGACACAATATCATCCTTCCAACTTATCGAATTTAGAACCAACTAAGCTCAAATTATACGGTACACAACAAGGGTCACTGGGGCAAAAAAATCATTCAGAGTCATCGGAAACAATATCATCTTTCCAACTTATCAAATTTAGAACCAACTAGGCTCAAATTATGCGCTTCGCAACAAGGGTCACTGGGGCAACAAATCATTCAGAGTCATAGGTAACATAATCACCGTTCAAGTTTATCAACAAGGCTCATATTATACATTTCACATCAAGAGGCACCAAGGCAATATAGCATCCTTCCAATTTATAGAATTTAGAACCAATTAGGCTCAAATTTACATTCGCATCTAGGGTCATCGGGGCAATATCTCTTTCAGGATCATCGAACATAGTATCATCCTTCCAATTTATCAATTTTAGAAACAACTAAGCTCAAATTATACGTTTTGCATCAAGGGTCATTGAGGCAATATATCATCTTTCAAACGCATCAAGTGTCATCGAGGGAATATATCATCCTTTAAAACATATGAATTTCAAAACCAACTACCATAAAATTATACATTTTGCATCAAGGGTAACCGGGATAATATATCATTCATAGTCATCGGACACAATATCATCCTTCCAACTTATCAAATTTAGAACCAACTAGCATCAAATTGTACGCTTCGCAACAAGGGTCAGTGGGGCAGCAAATCATTCAGAGTCATAGGTAATAGTATCACCGTCTAGTTTATCAACAAGGCTCATATTATACATTTCGCATCAAGAGGCATCAAGGCAATATAGTATCCTTCCAATTTATAGAATTTAGAACCAATTAGGCTCAAATTTACATTCGCACCTAGGGTCACCGGGGCAATATCTCTTTCAGGGTCATCGGACATAGTATCATCCTTCCAATTTATCAATATTAGAAACAACTAAGCTCAAATTATACGTTTTGCATCAAGGGACATTGAGGCAACATATCATCTTTGAAACCCATCAAGTGTCATCGAGGGAATATATCATCCTTCAAACATGAATTTCAAAACCAACTACGACAAAATTATACATTTTACATCAAGGGTAACTGGGACAATATATCATTCAGTCATCGGACACAGTATCATCCTTCCAACTTATCCAATTTAGAACCAACTAGCATCAAATTGTATCCTTCGCAACAAGGGTCACTGGGGCAACAAATCATTCAGAGTCATCGGACACAGTATCATCCTTCCAACTTATCAAATTTAGAACCAACTAGGCTCAAATTATACGCTTCGCAACAAGGGTCACTAGGGCAATAAATCATTCAGAGTCATCGGTAACACAACCATCTTTTTAGTTTATCAACCAGACCCATATTATACGTTTCGAATCAAAAGTCATCGAGGAAATATATCATCCTTTCAACTTATAAATTCAGAACCAATAAGGTTCAAATTATACATTCGCATCAAGGGTCATCGGGGCAATATATCTCTCAGGGTCATCGAACACATTATCATCCTTCCAATTTATAAATTTAAGAACCAACTAAGCTCAAATTATACGTTTTGAATCAGTGTCATCGAGGCAATATACCATCCTTCCAACATAAGAATTTCAAAACTAACTTGGCCAAAATTATACATTTAGCATCAAAGGTCACCGGGAAAATATATCATTCAGGGTCATCGGACAGAATATCATCCTTCCAACTTATTGAATTTAGAACCAACTAAGCTCAAATTATACACTACGCAACAAGGGTCACTAGGGCAAAAAAATCATTCAGAGTCATCGAAAACAGTATTATCCTTCCAACTTATCAAATTTAGAACCAACAAGGCTCAAATTATGCGCTTCGCAACAAGGGTCACTGGGGCAACAAATCTTTCAGAGTCATAGGTAACAGTATCACCGTTCTAGTTTATCAACAAGGCTTATATTATACATTTCGCATCAAGAGGCATCAAGGCAATATAGCATCCTTCCAATTTATAGAATTTAGAACCAATTAGGCTCAAATTTACATTCGCATCTAGGGTCACCGGGACAATATCTCTTTCAGGGTCATCGAACATAGTATCATCCTTCCAATTATCAATTTTAGAAACAACTAAGCTCAAATTATACATTTTGCATCGGGGGTCATTGAGGCAATATATCATCTTTCAAACGCATCAAGTGTCATCGAGGGAATATATCATCCTTCAAACATATTAATTTCAAAGCCAACTAGGATTAAATTATACATTTTGCAGCAAGGGTAACCGGGACAATATATCATTCAGAGTCATCGGACACAGTATCATCCTTCCAACTTATCAAATTTAGCATCAAATTATACGCTTCGCAACAAGGGTCACTGGGGGCAACAAATCCTTCAGTCATCAGACACAGTATCATCCTTCCAACTTATCGAATTTAGAACCAACTAGGCTCAAATTATACACTTCGCAACAAGGGTCACTGGGGCAATAAATCATTCAGAGTCATCAGTAACAGTACCATCTTTTTAGTTTATCAACCAGACTCATATTATACATTTCGAATCAAAAGTCATCGAGGAAATATATCATCCTTTCAACTTATAAAATTTAGAACCAATAAGGTTCAAATTATACATTCGCATCAAGGGTCATCGGGACAATATATCTCTCAGGGTCATCGAACACATTATCATCCTTCCAATTTATAAATTTAAGAACCAACTCAGCTCAAATTATACGTTTTGCATCATTGTCATCGAGGCAATATACCATCCTTCCAACATATGAATTTCAAAACTAACTTGGCCAAAATTATATACATTTAGCATCAAAGGTTACCGCGAAAATATATCATTCAAGGTCAACGGACACAATATCATCCTTCCAACTTATCGAATTTAGAACCAACTAAGCTCAAATTATACGGTACACAACAAGGGTCACTGGGGCAAAAAAATCATTCAGAGTCATCGGAAACAATATCATCTTTCCAACTTATCAAATTTAGAACCAACTAGGCTCAAATTATGCGCTTCGCAACAAGGGTCACTGGGGCAACAAATCATTCAGAGTCATAGGTAACATAATCACCGTTCAAGTTTATCAACAAGGCTCATATTATACATTTCACATCAAGAGGCACCAAGGCAATATAGCATCCTTCCAATTTATAGAATTTAGAACCAGTTAGGCTCAAATTTACATTCGCATCTAGGGTCATCGGGGCAATATCTCTTTCAGGATCATCGAACATAGTATCATCCTTCCAATTTATCAATTTTAGAAACAACTAAGCTCAAATTATACGTTTTGCATCAAGGGTCATTGAGGCAATATATCATCTTTCAAACGCATCAAGTGTCATCGAGGGAATATATCATCCTTTAAAACATATGAATTTCAAAACCAACTACCATAAAATTATACATTTTGCATCAAGGGTAACCGGGATAATATATCATTCATAGTCATCGGACACAATATCATCCTTCCAACTTATCAAATTTAGAACCAACTAGCATCAAATTGTACGCTTCGCAACAAGGGTCAGTGGGGCAGCAAATCATTCAGAGTCATAGGTAATAGTATCACCGTCTAGTTTATCAACAAGGCTCATATTATACATTTCGCATCAAGAGGCATCAAGGCAATATAGTATCCTTCCAATTTATAGAATTTAGAACCAATTAGGCTCAAATTTACATTCGCACCTAGGGTCACCGGGGCAATATCTCTTTCAGGGTCATCGGACATAGTATCATCCTTCCAATTTATCAATATTAGAAACAACTAAGCTCAAATTATACGTTTTGCATCAAGGGACATTGAGGCAACATATCATCTTTGAAACCCATCAAGTGTCATCGAGGGAATATATCATCCTTCAAACATGAATTTCAAAACCAACTACGACAAAATTATACATTTTACATCAAGGGTAACTGGGACAATATATCATTCAGTCATCGGACACAGTATCATCCTTCCAACTTATCCAATTTAGAACCAACTAGCATCAAATTGTATCCTTCGCAACAAGGGTCACTGGGGCAACAAATCATTCAGAGTCATCGGACACAGTATCATCCTTCCAACTTATCAAATTTAGAACCAACTAGGCTCAAATTATACGCTTCGCAACAAGGGTCACTAGGGCAATAAATCATTCAGAGTCATCGGTAACACAACCATCTTTTTAGTTTATCAACCAGACCCATATTATACGTTTCGAATCAAAAGTCATCGAGGAAATATATCATCCTTTCAACTTATAAATTCAGAACCAATAAGGTTCAAATTATACATTCGCATCAAGGGTCATCGGGGCAATATATCTGTCAGGGTCATCGAACACATTATCATCCTTCCAATTTATAAATTTAAGAACCAACTAAGCTCAAATTATACGTTTTGAATCAGTGTCATCGAGGCAATATACCATCCTTCCAACATAAGAATTTCAAACCTAACTTGGCCAAAATTATACATTTAGCATCAAAGGTCACCGGGAAAATATATCATTCAGGGTCATCGGACAGAATATCATCCTTCCAACTTATTGAATTTAGAACCAACTAAGCTCAAATTATACACTACGCAACAAGGGTCACTAGGGCAAAAAAATCATTCAGAGTCATCGAAAACAGTATTATCCTTCCAACTTATCAAATTTAGAACCAACAAGGCTCAAATTATGCGCTTCGCAACAAGGGTCACTGGGGCAACAAATCTTTCAGAGTCATAGGTAACAGTATCACCGTTCTAGTTTATCAACAAGGCTTATATTATACATTTCGCATCAAGAGGCATCAAGGCAATATAGCATCCTTCCAATTTATAGAATTTAGAACCAATTAGGCTCAAATTTACATTCGCATCTAGGGTCACCGGGACAATATCTCTTTCAGGGTCATCGAACATAGTATCATCCTTCCAATTATCAATTTTAGAAACAACTAAGCTCAAATTATACATTTTGCATCGGGGGTCATTGAGGCAATATATCATCTTTCAAACGCATCAAGTGTCATCGAGGGAATATATCATCCTTCAAACATATTAATTTCAAAGCCAACTAGGATTAAATTATACATTTTGCAGCAAGGGTAACCGGGACAATATATCATTCAGAGTCATCGGACACAGTATCATCCTTCCAACTTATCAAATTTAGCATCAAATTATACGCTTCGCAACAAGGGTCACTGGGGCAACAAATCCTTCAGTCATCAGACACAATATCATCCTTCCAACTTATCGAATTTAGAACCAACTAGGCTCAAATTATACACTTCGCAACAAGGGTCACTGGGGCAATAAATCATTCAGAGTCATCAGTAACAGTACCATCTTTTTAGTTTATCAACCAGACTCATATTATACATTTCGAATCAAAAGTCATCGAGGAAATATATCATCCTTTCAACTTATAAAATTTAGAACCAATAAGGTTCAAATTATACATTCGCATCAAGGGTCATCGGGACAATATATCTCTCAGGGTCATCGGACACATTATCATCCTTCCAATTTATAAATTTAAGAACCAACTCAGCTCAAATTATACGTTTTGCATCATTGTCATCGAGGCAATATACCATCCTTCCAACATATGAATTTCAAAACTAACTTGGCCAAAATTATATACATTTAGCATCAAAGGTTACCGCGAAAATATATCATTCAAGGTCAACGGACACAATATCATCCTTCCAACTTATCGAATTTAGAACCAACTAAGCTCAAATTATACGGTACACAACAAGGGTCACTGGGGCAAAAAAATCATTCAGAGTCATCGGAAACAATATCATCTTTCCAACTTATCAAATTTAGAACCAACTAGGCTCAAATTATGCGCTTCGCAACAAGGGTCACTGGGGCAACAAATCATTCAGAGTCATAGGTAACATAATCACCGTTCAAGTTTATCAACAAGGCTCATATTATACATTTCACATCAAGAGGCACCAAGGCAATATAGCATCCTTCCAATTTATAGAATTTAGAACCAATTAGGCTCAAATTTACATTCGCATCTAGGGTCATCGGGGCAATATCTCTTTCAGGATCATCGAACATAGTATCATCCTTCCAATTTATCAATTTTAGAAACAACTAAGCTCAAATTATACGTTTTGCATCAAGGGTCATTGAGGCAATATATCATCTTTCAAACGCATCAAGTGTCATCGAGGGAATATATCATCCTTTAAAACATATGAATTTCAAAACCAACTACCATAAAATTATACATTTTGCATCAAGGGTAACCGGGATAATATATCATTCATAGTCATCGGACACAATATCATCCTTCCAACTTATCAAATTTAGAACCAACTAGCATCAAATTGTACGCTTCGCAACAAGGGTCAGTGGGGCAGCAAATCATTCAGAGTCATAGGTAATAGTATCACCGTCTAGTTTATCAACAAGGCTCATATTATACATTTCGCATCAAGAGGCATCAAGGCAATATAGTATCCTTCCAATTTATAGAATTTAGAACCAATTAGGCTCAAATTTACATTCGCACCTAGGGTCACCGGGGCAATATCTCTTTCAGGGTCATCGGACATAGTATCATCCTTCCAATTTATCAATATTAGAAACAACTAAGCTCAAATTATACGTTTTGCATCAAGGGACATTGAGGCAACATATCATCTTTGAAACCCATCAAGTGTCATCGAGGGAATATATCATCCTTCAAACATGAATTTCAAAACCAACTACGACAAAATTATACATTTTACATCAAGGGTAACTGGGACAATATATCATTCAGTCATCGGACACAGTATCATCCTTCCAACTTATCCAATTTAGAACCAACTAGCATCAAATTGTATCCTTCGCAACAAGGGTCACTGGGGCAACAAATCATTCAGAGTCATCGGACACAGTATCATCCTTCCAACTTATCAAATTTAGAACCAACTAGGCTCAAATTATACGCTTCGCAACAAGGGTCACTAGGGCAATAAATCATTCAGAGTCATCGGTAACACAACCATCTTTTTAGTTTATCAACCAGACCCATATTATACGTTTCGAATCAAAAGTCATCGAGGAAATATATCATCCTTTCAACTTATAAATTCAGAACCAATAAGGTTCAAATTATACATTCGCATCAAGGGTCATCGGGGCAATATATCTCTCAGGGTCATCGAACACATTATCATCCTTCCAATTTATAAATTTAAGAACCAACTAAGCTCAAATTATACGTTTTGAATCAGTGTCATCGAGGCAATATACCATCCTTCCAACATAAGAATTTCAAAACTAACTTGGCCAAAATTATACATTTAGCATCAAAGGTCACCGGGAAAATATATCATTCAGGGTCATCGGACAGAATATCATCCTTCCAACTTATTGAATTTAGAACCAACTAAGCTCAAATTATACACTACGCAACAAGGGTCACTAGGGCAAAAAAATCATTCAGAGTCATCGAAAACAGTATTATCCTTCCAACTTATCAAATTTAGAACCAACAAGGCTCAAATTATGCGCTTCGCAACAAGGGTCACTGGGGCAACAAATCTTTCAGAGTCATAGGTAACAGTATCACCGTTCTAGTTTATCAACAAGGCTTATATTATACATTTCGCATCAAGAGGCATCAAGGCAATATAGCATCCTTCCAATTTATAGAATTTAGAACCAATTAGGCTCAAATTTACATTCGCATCTAGGGTCACCGGGACAATATCTCTTTCAGGGTCATCGAACATAGTATCATCCTTCCAATTATCAATTTTAGAAACAACTAAGCTCAAATTATACATTTTGCATCGGGGGTCATTGAGGCAATATATCATCTTTCAAACGCATCAAGTGTCATCGAGGGAATATATCATCCTTCAAACATATTAATTTCAAAGCCAACTAGGATTAAATTATACATTTTGCAGCAAGGGTAACCGGGACAATATATCATTCAGAGTCATCGGACACAGTATCATCCTTCCAACTTATCAAATTTAGCATCAAATTATACGCTTCGCAACAAGGGTCACTGGGGCAACAAATCCTTCAGTCATCAGACACAATATCATCCTTCCAACTTATCGAATTTAGAACCAACTAGGCTCAAATTATACACTTCGCAACAAGGGTCACTGGGGCAATAAATCATTCAGAGTCATCAGTAACAGTACCATCTTTTTAGTTTATCAACCAGACTCATATTATACATTTCGAATCAAAAGTCATCGAGGAAATATATCATCCTTTCAACTTATAAAATTTAGAACCAATAAGGTTCAAATTATACATTCGCATCAAGGGTCATCGGGACAATATATCTCTCAGGGTCATCGGACACATTATCATCCTTCCAATTTATAAATTTAAGAACCAACTCAGCTCAAATTATACGTTTTGCATCATTGTCATCGAGGCAATATACCATCCTTCCAACATATGAATTTCAAAACTAACTTGGCCAAAATTATATACATTTAGCATCAAAGGTTACCGCGAAAATATATCATTCAAGGTCAACGGACACAATATCATCCTTCCAACTTATCGAATTTAGAACCAACTAAGCTCAAATTATACGGTACACAACAAGGGTCACTGGGGCAAAAAAATCATTCAGAGTCATCGGAAACAATATCATCTTTCCAACTTATCAAATTTAGAACCAACTAGGCTCAAATTATGCGCTTCGCAACAAGGGTCACTGGGGCAACAAATCATTCAGAGTCATAGGTAACATAATCACCGTTCAAGTTTATCAACAAGGCTCATATTATACATTTCACATCAAGAGGCACCAAGGCAATATAGCATCCTTCCAATTTATAGAATTTAGAACCAATTAGGCTCAAATTTACATTCGCATCTAGGGTCATCGGGGCAATATCTCTTTCAGGATCATCGAACATAGTATCATCCTTCCAATTTATCAATTTTAGAAACAACTAAGCTCAAATTATACGTTTTGCATCAAGGGTCATTGAGGCAATATATCATCTTTCAAACGCATCAAGTGTCATCGAGGGAATATATCATCCTTTAAAACATATGAATTTCAAAACCAACTACCATAAAATTATACATTTTGCATCAAGGGTAACCGGGATAATATATCATTCATAGTCATCGGACACAATATCATCCTTCCAACTTATCAAATTTAGAACCAACTAGCATCAAATTGTACGCTTCGCAACAAGGGTCAGTGGGGCAACAAATCATTCAGAGTCATAGGTAATAGTATCACCGTCTAGTTTATCAACAAGGCTCATATTATACATTTCGCATCAAGAGGCATCAAGGCAATATAGTATCCTTCCAATTTATAGAATTTAGAACCAATTAGGCTCAAATTTACATTCGCACCTAGGGTCACCGGGGCAATATCTCTTTCAGGGTCATCGGACATAGTATCATCCTTCCAATTTATCAATATTAGAAACAACTAAGCTCAAATTATACGTTTTGCATCAAGGGACATTGAGGCAACATATCATCTTTGAAACCCATCAAGTGTCATCGAGGGAATATATCATCCTTCAAACATGAATTTCAAAACCAACTACGACAAAATTATACATTTTACATCAAGGGTAACTGGGACAATATATCATTCAGTCATCGGACACAGTATCATCCTTCCAACTTATCCAATTTAGAACCAACTAGCATCAAATTGTATCCTTCGCAACAAGGGTCACTGGGGCAACAAATCATTCAGAGTCATCGGACACAGTATCATCCTTCCAACTTATCAAATTTAGAACCAACTAGGCTCAAATTATACGCTTCGCAACAAGGGTCACTAGGGCAATAAATCATTCAGAGTCATCGGTAACACAACCATCTTTTTAGTTTATCAACCAGACCCATATTATACGTTTCGAATCAAAAGTCATCGAGGAAATATATCATCCTTTCAACTTATAAATTCAGAACCAATAAGGTTCAAATTATACATTCGCATCAAGGGTCATCGGGGCAATATATCTCTCAGGGTCATCGAACACATTATCATCCTTCCAATTTATAAATTTAAGAACCAACTAAGCTCAAATTATACGTTTTGAATCAGTGTCATCGAGGCAATATACCATCCTTCCAACATAAGAATTTCAAACCTAACTTGGCCAAAATTATACATTTAGCATCAAAGGTCACCGGGAAAATATATCATTCAGGGTCATCGGACAGAATATCATCCTTCCAACTTATTGAATTTAGAACCAACTAAGCTCAAATTATACACTACGCAACAAGGGTCACTGGGGCAAAAAAATCATTCAGAGTCATCGAAAACAGTATTATCCTTCCAACTTATCAAATTTAGAACCAACAAGGCTCAAATTATGCGCTTCGCAACAAGGGTCACTGGGGCAACAAATCTTTCAGAGTCATAGGTAACAGTATCACCGTTCTAGTTTATCAACAAGGCTTATATTATACATTTCGCATCAAGAGGCATCAAGGCAATATAGCATCCTTCCAATTTATAGAATTTAGAACCAATTAGGCTCAAATTTACATTCGCATCTAGGGTCACCGGGACAATATCTCTTTCAGGGTCATCGAACATAGTATCATCCTTCCAATTATCAATTTTAGAAACAACTAAGCTCAAATTATACATTTTGCATCGGGGGTCATTGAGGCAATATATCATCTTTCAAACGCATCAAGTGTCATCGAGGGAATATATCATCCTTCAAACATATTAATTTCAAAGCCAACTAGGATTAAATTATACATTTTGCAGCAAGGGTAACCGGGACAATATATCATTCAGAGTCATCGGACACAGTATCATCCTTCCAACTTATCAAATTTAGCATCAAATTATACGCTTCGCAACAAGGGTCACTGGGGCAACAAATCCTTCAGTCATCAGACACAGTATCATCCTTGCAACTTATCGAATTTAGAACCAACTAGGCTCAAATTATACACTTCGCAACAAGGGTCACTGGGGCAATAAATCATTCAGAGTCATCAGTAACAGTACCATCTTTTTAGTTTATCAACCAGACTCATATTATACATTTCGAATCAAAAGTCATCGAGGAAATATATCATCCTTTCAACTTATAAAATTTAGAACCAATAAGGTTCAAATTATACATTCGCATCAAGGGTCATCGGGGCAATATATCTCTCAGGGTCATCGGACACATTATCATCCTTCCAATTTATAAATTTAAGAACCAACTAAGCTCAAATTATATGTTTTGCATGACATGTCATCGGGGCAATGTACCATCCTTCCAACATATGAATTTCAAAACCAATTTGACCAAAATTATACATTTAGCATCAAGAGTCACTGGGAAAATATATCATTCAGAGTCATCAGACACTATATCCTTCCAACTTATCGAATTTAGAACCAAATAGGCTCAAATTATACGCTACGCAACAAGGGTCACTGGGGCAAAAAATAATTCAGAGCCATCGGAAAAAGTATCATCCTTCCAACTTATCAAATTTAGAACCAACTAGGCTCAAATTATACACTTCGCAACAAGGGTCACTGGGCAACAAATCATTCAGCGTCAGGTAACAGCATTCATTCATTTCTTTCTACATAAATATATATTTTTTATGGGTTAAATATGTTTTTTGTCCCTATAAATATACAAACTTTTCGTTTTAGTGCCTCTAAAATTTTTCTTCAATTTTTAGTTTCCTAAAAGTTTTCCATCTTCACTTTGGTCCTCCTTTTGAGTAAATTCATTTGTAGAATTCACATTTTTGAATAAAATTTTGCAAAAAAGTTTATAATACTGAAAGAATTTGCCCCAAAAAAAATTAGAATTGTTTAAGAAAACATGAATTAAATATGAATTTTTATATTTTTTGCGGTTAAAAATTTTATTTAATTCATGTTTTGTTAAAAAATTCTAATTTTTTTTGAAAATTTTTACAATAATATTATACACATTTCTGCTCACTTTCGTTGAAAAATACAAAGACTACTCATGATTTGACTTAAAAATAGAGACCAAAAGTTGTGATTGAAAATTTTATAGGGACCAAAAATATATTTAACCCATTTTTTAATAAATAATTGTTGTTTTCAATAAAAAGTTATTTCCAGTTAGTTTAATATATGCAATATTGCAAATGTTAAACCAACTCATTTAACAATGACCTAAATTCTTATCTTTTTAAAACTGTTTACCTGGCAATGATCGCGGAGAAAAATCCATACTCGAACTGAGTTCTCCATTCCATTAGATCTTATCGTGAAATGAATCTGCAGTTGACATATCTTCCATTAATTCAGGTTTTGTTAATTTTATAACAGTGACGGAATACAAGTTCATCTATGAAGGAAAAAAAATGTCTTCTTAATTTTAATTACCTTTAATAGATTTTAATAGATTGAAAATCTAGGTCATCAACACTGATATCATCAAACGCAGTAACTATATAGCCAGTAATACAACTGGAGCAATCCTGTGTTTTGGATTTTTGGAAGACAAAGAAAACCATTTTTAGTGGAAACCACGCAAACCTAAACAAACACTTGACCTCTAAATCAATTCCTGGAAATGTAGCTACACTCGTAATGCTTTAGGAACTAACCTTTCTAGAGAGAATTTAATTTAACTAGCCACTTAACAAATTCTCTTCCGGTACATAATTCATTAGCTTCCACAGTATCTTCAATTATCTAGACAAATCAGCACAAACCACAATTACAACTCCATTGAAGAGTTCACAAAGCATATCTATGATGGAGAGAATAAATTACAAAAACATATCGCATATAAGCACTAAGCAGTACAAATTATAGTCACACAATACTTTTGACATGTTGTGAACCACGAATTGGTACGTATGTACCCGTTCATGGTAATTTTGCAAATTGGTTCACACAAATTCCCCTCGAATTCCTTGAAACCGACTAACCGAGAGAAGTGGGTGAAGATTGAAGAAAGAGGACGAAGAGGTTGAGTTAAGATAAAAGAGAGGAAAATCTATGATGGAGAAAATAACTTTTGCAGGAAAGCATTTTTCAAGCCTGGAGAAAGAGAAGTCTCCTCCAAAATAACACTGACAAAAAAAAAAAATGGGAAACAAAAGTGAATATAAAAAATAGTTTTGAGAAGTGGGCACTATTTTGTTGCAGCTGGCTATTATAATCCTTCTACATTTTTGCGCTATTAATTAATTTAATTAATTAAATATTAAAAGAAGTACCAAAGTGAGATAGAGTTGAACAGTTGGAAAGACTCACATTGGGATGTAAATATATAGTGATTACTATTAAATTTTAAGTTTTGTTTAAAAATTCTAGTAAAAAAAAATAAAATCATTTTCTCAAAAGATTTATTGATAGCTTACTATACTTAATTAGGTAGTACTAGTATTACAAACCAACGCATACTGAAGCTCTATACCCCCGTACATACCGAATTCTTCGCGTACCACGAACCTGTACCTGTACCGCGTATCAAAGCGAATTGTGAATTACGTTACTTTGGTACAAATTTATGCATATAATCATTGAGCAGTACATATTTCTGCATATGCACGCGCGCGCACACACATAAACCAGAATTCTAGAAACAAACCTGTAACTTTTCTAAAACTTGGTAATGCTTCTTAAAAACAAAATATCAAACTATTGCAACAATTAAAAATATCTTGAATTAGAATAACATGATTCGTTAAAATTGGACAAAATAAAATTTAATGTTCATAAAACATATAAAATAGTACTTGAGAGCAATGCTTAGATCCTGATAGTTCTAAAAGCATTCAGGCAAATGATAACCAAAACATTAAGGACAAGGGTTAAGGTATCAAAGCTATAAAGTTTTACTAAAAAGTTAGCATTTATCATTACCAATATGTTTACCTTTTGACAAAAGCTATCTATTCTTTGATCTAATGATAAAAAATATCCTAGTAACAAAGATAATGATAAAAGCTATACCTTGATAATGTTCAGTGTTGAAGATTATTACAAAATCTGTGTGATTAATACAGAATCAATGTGACTTTGGTCAATGTGATTCTGGTCTTTGTACAGCTAATTAGGACTTTATGCAAATTAATTTAGCAGTTATTTCCTGTCATCACTATATTTGAGACTAGTCATTTATAGGAAGAATATTTTCCATGATTTCTAGGCTAGACTTGTGCTCTCTTCTCTGCCCTCAGTATTCTATATATACCTCTTGTATCATTGATCAAATTACTGAAATAAAAAGAATATTTCTGCATACAGCTCAACAAAATAATAGATAACCTTTATCTTTCACTAGCGCTTGGAGGTTTAAAATTAGGTTCAGGTCTCTTGAACAAGTAAAATGTTTACCCAATTTGTTGATGTGCTTAATAGTTTAAAAATCCATGCGAAAGCCAAATAGCAAACGAATATGTACATACTAAATCAGGAGTATGATAATGCACATGAAACCATGCCTCAAATATGAAACATTACTTCTATGTCTTATTAATAAGTAACTGAACCATTTCACACATGCTTTAAAAACCAAATTCAAGTGAAGTACATCAAGGAAGAACAATATTCATATATTTTTTTCCTATATCATAATGTCAATCGTATAAAAGATAACAAGACATGTCAAAATATTTAACAAAACAAGTCTATCAACGCACTTAAATAATGATATTAATGGTTCATGCACACCAAATATCTACTATTATCCTCCTCCATGTTCCTAGAAACATGCACTTAATTTCCCAAAGCGACGACATATACACAAAAGCTTAAGGAAACCGTGAAAGAAACTAACCTGAAGCATGATAATTTTGCAGATATCAGCAACAATATCGTCCGCTTTTGACTCCAATGTGATCCCAATGCTGATAAATCCATTATGCTCTTCACAAAATCAAAATAATCAAGCACACCATTAGATTTGTTGTATGTGTAAACCCTACACTAGTATGAAAGGGGCCTATAAAAGCATGAAGAAGAGCATCAAGTTTTCTTTGACCAACAATTCAGACTACATACGTTTAGTTCAATCTCCAAGGGAGAAACAATGATAGCTCAATCCCATGGCTCGTAGAAGGTAAGGTAACTTGCAGCTACCATTGCTCAAAGATCATATAAAATCATCTCCACTAGGATGTATACCAGTAGCCTTGATCACCAAATGGACCAAAATCTGACCTATAAAAGTAGGGCAACAATTAAAAAGTTAATAATGCCTGAAAAGATAAGTTTCCAAAGCAATATTAGGCTAAAAACATCCCATGAATGAGTAAAGTAGAGGTATTAAAAATCCGAGTAGGATTAAAATGAGTAGAGTTCAGACTCGTATGCAACCCCACTCGCCAAATGCAACAGCGCACAAGGTACTTGAACAAGGTTAGCAAACAAAATTCCAATAGTGACATTGAGTACTGTTAAGATGCAATTTTATTGGGTCAAACGAATTGGAACCTTATATAGCTTATAAAAAAAATTTGACTTGTAAACAAATTGAGTATATTACGGATAATCTTTAGATAAAAGAGGACAGAAATGAAAAGATAAATAAAAATAAAACATTATTGGTCTTTCAGGGGACCAAGTAATTGACCATAGAAAATTGCATCCAGGTGTAAGAAAGTGTCCATACCTCAAATTTGACGGTGTCACTTGAAGTTGAAGGCTGACGAACTGTGTTCCTAACTGGTTAACCAACCTGTTCACATATAATTTTCTACACGATTATGCATAAATCAGTAGGCAGTAACCACTAGAAATCTATGGAAATGGCTAATAAATTTTAATCTCATGACAGCGATTCAACTTTCAAGTAAGCAGTGCAGAAAACACTTTGTAATTCGGGTAAAAATCGAGGTTCCGCGCCTGACTTAATAGTAGACGACATAACAAGTTTTTATGTGTTAAGTTGGTTCAAAGAGCCGACTTAATCTTGTTAGGTAGGGTAAATTAGAACGACTTAAGAAGTCTTAGCCTTCAAAAATTTGAATGACATTTAAACCAGAATTAAAAAACTCACTTATTAAGTCGGATAATCTTAACCGACCTAAGAAGCATGTTATTTTTGCTGCATAAATCCAGAATATACAGCCCAGACCATAAATTTGTTTCAAATTTCAACCAGAATTCAAAAGATCCATGCACAAAATTATAGAGTACTGATCAAAACATAACCATAAAACTATAGCCGTTAAAAAAAAATAACCATAAAACTATATATAATACAGTTTAGGTGTCTCATCCATTTATCGTAGCTTGAAATCATTAAAGACTTAAAAAAGTTGAATCATTCCAATTTAACCGTCCAAAAAATGCAAATATCATAAATTAATCAAACATCAACTGACCAAATTTAGAAACAATACCATGTTGTTGCGGCTAAGTCTTTAAATTACAGTATAACAATACACTTTGCTTTACCACCCCATGTTCCAATCCTCAGATTCTCCATTATGCAGTAGTCATTCACAAATATATATATATATATATATATATATATATATATATATATATATATAAGAAAAAACATATGAAGTATAAAAGTAAATCTAAGAAAAAGTATCACCACTCCATCTATGATTACTATTCCTAGTTCTAAGTAGAGCATATATTGTTGCAATTGCTATCATCACCACTCCCCCTATGTACAATTGGAAATGTATAAAAAAACGTTTGATAATGAAATATAAAACCACCATACCTTTATGCAATAAGAAAACATAGGGGATAAATCATTCTATATTTTCTCAAACAGTTTCATTTCTCTTTCCCCATCGCCCCACATCTATCATTCCTTAATATTATCTGTTTCAATCCAAGAAGAAATCAAAAGGGAAAAAAGAAACTGTATAATATGGGAACTTAAAAAAAAAACAAAGTTGAATAGAATTAAGTATAAGTGATCCACATAGGTAATTAGAGTTTATTAGAAATTAAACACTGATCATTCAAGATATGGGAACTTACAGAGGTGGACAATTTAAGAATTGCAGAAATCCCTCAGCTTGTCCTCCTTCCATGCAGGATGACATTCCACTTGATTGACAGTAGGAGGAACACAAGCAGCTTCGATCAAATCACTAGCTGCCTCATAAATCCCAATAAGCTGCCCCATCATTTGGCATTAAGTTCATATTTTTATATTTTATTATGACTGAAATGAATATACGCAAGTGCAAATAGGTTACTGATTGCATATGATTAATATAGAAAGAAAACATAAATATGTTACTTAAACAACTTGCCATTATTTAGAAGTAAGGGAGTAGATTCTTATTACTCTACTTGTTCATGTTCCAAATATCTATAATTCATGTTGCATGAACTAATACACCTTTCCTAGTGTAATTACCTTTTAACAATTGTGCCCTTGATATTTTCTTCTTATGGGCTAAATCATATGACTGCCTTGGCTTTCGCTTCTCTGCATCTTAGTGTGCTTCAATCTCTTCGTCACTGACATCTTTCTCCGGTATAGTGATATCTAATAACATACAATAGTTAGAATAGATTCTTAACCACAAAAATTCTGCATTCTCAACAAATTGAAATTATTTGTAGAGAATTCAAAACTTTAAACCAAAGTTACAAGCTGTAACAGGTTAAGATATTATCTCAACCTCAAATCACATGGAGAGAATGGTGAGAAATGTAGTAGAGGGAAAACATTACTAACCTTGTGATAGATGCATGCCCAAATAAGAAACAACATATGCATCCCCAAATAAGATCGAAGCAGCAACAGAAATGCAACATCACTTGTAGCAGAAATAAGCAGATACTAACACATGAGTTTAAACATTCAACCACATGAATAAAAACTAAAGTGCCCTATCAAGTAAGCAGGAAAAAGTGTTTCAGTTCCAATTAAACGTACGATACCAACATCATGAAGAGAATTAAGAATGTACCTTAAAAATCTAATTCACCAAATCGAAATTTAAAGAGGCCAACACCAATTAAACACCTTACCTGATCACTACCAAACAAATGACAGAAACAAAAGTAAATACACAATGATACGGCTAAGATATGGTTCTTTAATAATTGAAAAAAAAATACTAAACCATGTCCCTACTTTAGAGAGGAGATGCTCCTATATTCGCAAAAAAATATATAATAAATCTTCAAATTCCTAAACAAATTACTACAGTTTCTAGAAATATACACTATATTCAACTTAAAATCCCTCAAACCTTGTAGTTTGTACTACCAAAATCACTACAATTTCTCTACTTACACATTTTCATCTTATTTCCTCTCAAATGTTGGGGAACACGCAAAATTGCTTCAACTCACTTGATTTTGAAAATACCCCACTATTCTCCAAATCGACAAAAGCACGAAAAGAAAGGAAATAAACAATTTTCACAAGGGGTAAAAAAAGCTGACAATTTTCAAAGGAAATAAATCAATTAGAAACCTCTAATCCCTAAATATAAGAAGAGGTATAAATGTGATGAAAAAATAGATTAGGCAAAACGAGATTCACTTACTATTGTATAATCTGACATATCAGAGCTCCAAGAGATGTCTCTCACAATTTGAAGTCGACTGCGTCGATACCTTCGAAAATTGCCTTCATCGCAGAGCTCTGAAGTAAAATTAATATTAAGAACATGTAGACTGCCTTCTAATTATTTTTATTAAATCTTAATCTCATTGTTTGCTTAATGTACTACTATGAATCTATTTGGTAATTTACATATATTTCTTTCACCAATCCCAATCACATCAAAATTGAAACACCATCAAGTGGCCGCACAAGATTTCAATGTTCACTAACATACTTATCTAAAGAATTATGCTCCCCCTCTTCAACTTCATCAATCCAATCACAAGAAGAAACAATATATATATATATATATATTCCACTAACAAACTTGATAAAATTGAATCAGTTGACGTCAATAATTTTCTTTCCCACGACAGTATTAAAAACTTACACTTTAGTAGGAGACGGGATTTTCTTGTACTCTTAAGTATTCTAAATATATCCAAGTAACAAAAACTGGAATAACACCGAGCAAGAAAGACACCTGAACGCATAATAAACAAAGCTCCATCAGAAAATTGGCAGCATCATCCCAAATACTATCATAAATATTAAACGAATAACATTAAACAGGGAAAGAATCCTCTCACATCATTCATACAAATAAAAGCTTTGGATCTAAATCATCTAATTTTTTTATACACCACGTGAATATGCTCAAAGTTGAGTTGAACATCACAGAATTTCACATGCATACAATATATATATATATATAATCTGCTATGATAAAATTAGATAACATAGCTTCTTAGATGCCATACTCTCTATGCCTATTTAATCTGCTATGATCATTCCACTGTACACAGACATGACAACTAATATGCTGCAAGTGCAAATGAACAACAAAATAGGATTAAAATAAATGCCATAGGTTCAAATGTTGCACTTACAGTACCTCAAGAAATGAATATTATTTAGCAGGACAATTGTGCGCTTAGAATATTATTATAAAAATGCTTCTTGTGCACCCAATAAATCTATGTCCATTCATGATCAAGACACTCATCCAAATCATTAGAAACTTCAAAATGTATTTAAGACCTTTCTGTATCTTTAAGAAAAGAAAATTTTGTTGCTTCTGAACACAAATATGAAACCAACTCAAAATTTAACTTACTCATGCAAAAAGATGTGAACCTGAAAAATAACTTTCCAGTCCTCCCACAGACACATCACATGCAGAATCCCATTCTTATAAAAAAAAACATGTACGCATAACAGATTAAATCATGATGAAATTTTTTTAAATTTCTAAAGAACACACCTCTCTCATATAAACTTGTTGTATTCAAGATTGGTAATTTAAGAATGCCCCACACAAACACTATTGAATAACAACAATTAGATTGTATATATTGACACCACATAGTAATTAAAAATGCATCTTATATCACAGCCATTTTCAATGACGAATACTCAACAAAAGAAAGATAAAAAGAAATTGAAAAACAAAGATGGTAACTACCACAAAATTTATTGAAACAAACAACCAAATTCCTTAAACTACATTTTGTATTTTTTTTAGAAACATTTTTGTAAACAAAATTTGAGTACTCCCATCACAGTCAGTCATATGTTAAGATTTCAAATCACTTTTATACTTCAACCCAAACATCACAAGTTAGCAACATATTAAAGAAGGATCTGAAAGTTAACAAATTGAACACGGTTTCATGAACTCTGGAGGATCTTGGATCCACAGATTTGCCCAGTGGGCCAAGGCTTCAATAACTTTAGCTCAAGCCAAGAGGTTGAGCTAGCTTGGTGGTACTCCAATGACAACACCAACAATTGCACATGCTGAAATATAATGGAAAATTTCAAACAAGAAGAAGCATGAAACTTGTAATATTGGTGGGAGTATTTCAAAACCAAACTTCTGCTACTATTATAAATGTTCTGCATTATACATTACTTTAACTACAATCTATATATACTGTAATCAATTTCAAAAAGAAATATCTAAAACACAATTGTAAATCTAAATAAATAAATTGGTAAACTCACTCAAGTGCAAACGTTGTAAAGGAACTAATTCCACCAACATAAGTTCTCCCATCTTCCTCTCAAAAAATAAAAAATTCTCCCATCTTGAGGGATCATAGTGATTTGAGGTCACTCCTGAAAACGTTTCAGAAAGAATTACTCTTTACTACTATTTGCGTGTAACTCATTTTTTGGAACAGAGAATACACACCAAACAATGATTTAAGAAATTTAAGGGAGTGGAAAATGAGCAAGCATATGCTATTACCAACATAACAATTCTTCCATTGTCATATATGCTCCATAATGTC
Organism: Medicago ruthenica; assembly: GCA_018208015.1. Classification (NCBI taxonomy): domain Eukaryota; kingdom Viridiplantae; phylum Streptophyta; class Magnoliopsida; order Fabales; family Fabaceae; genus Medicago; species Medicago ruthenica. Next base: position 105,368 of record WNNG01000413.1, read on the forward strand.
ACTCTACATTATTTTATTGCCAACTTTACAACCACCAATTTGAATGAATAAGGCAATCTTTGAAATAAAATTCAATTATGTTCAGGTATTGGTTAAAGTCATATGCATAATGAAGAAAATAGGACTACAAATTATTGGAATAAAGATGCAGATGCTACCAAAATATTGTTACTATACATTATTTGTATTAGAAAATTAACATTTTTTTAGTGAAACAACATATAGCATGGTAATGCTCAGAGTTACTTCAGAACTAGAAGTACCAAAATTGCAGTTACATCAAATATCTCAAATCTCAAACCATTGCAAGACCAGCCCCGGCTTTACTGGTGGACTGTTGATGATTCAGAGCATATAAAACACTAAATATATAATATAAAAATTAACTTATCGTCAACCAACAGCAAATAACAAAAGTGAACCATCAAGCCTATATGAAGCACAGACACTCCTCGGATTAGGCGTGTCCCGGTGTCGGACACGTGTCGTGTCCAACACCAACACGACACCGACACATATAATTACACTAAATTATGTGATTTTTCTCAAATTATTAGCGGTGTCGGCGTGAAATGTTCCGGTGTCTATATCCGTGCTTCATAGAGCCCAACTTTTAGGATATCCAGCAAATAATGAATACTGACATTCTATGAAGCCCCGATACCTGACACGATACGGATACGATACGATGCCGATACGACGATACGAGAAATTTTTCAAAACTCCCGATACGATACGTCCTCGATACGTTATTAAAAAATTAAATTTAAAACTAATAATATAAGTGCACAATGTATAAACATAACTAAAAATGATAATACACAAACATCCACATCAATAAAAATGATCAAAACAAGTGACAATTACATATTTTTTCTGCACAAATTTAAATATAGTTAAACATCATTAGTATTATCCAATTTATGGAGAACATCATTAGTACTATCGAAAAAAAACATCATTGTCTGATGTTGACTACTTAATAGTTAACACTATTTGAGATTGAAAACAAATAATTTAAAAACAACATTTTTCCCCAATTAGAGAGAAGAACAAAAGAAGAGAAGAAGATATTATAGGGAGAAGAACATAAAAAACATAGCATTAGAGAGAAGAGAATAACTATCGTTCAGTGGTTGACGAGAAAACCTATTTTTTTTGGGGTTAGAAGAGACAAATGTTTTTGATAGCGTTGTCGGTTTAATGTATTTTTGTTTCTTATTCTTTTATTTTTTAAAAATGAAATAGGTAAGAGAAGTATCGGTGTCGGAGTATAAGTTAGCCGTATCGGAGTATAAGTTAGCCGTATCCGACACGTATTCGTCATTTTTTTTCAAAAAAATAAATATTAATTGGCCGATACTTCTCCGATACGCGTATCAGGACGTATCGGTATCGGATACGTGTCGGACACGATTCTTCACCATTTTTGGAGTATCGGGAGCAGGGTAATGCTCAAAGTTACTTCAGAACTAGAAGTACCAAAATTGCAGTTACATCAAATATCTCAAATCTCAAACCATTGCAAGACCAGCCCCGGCTTTACTGGTGGACTGTTGATGATTCAGAGCATATAAAACACTAAATATATAATATAAAAATTAACTTATCGTCAACCAACAGCAAATAACAAAAGTGAACCATCAAGCCTAGATGAAGCACAGACACTCCTCGGATTAGGCGTGTCCCGGTGTCGGACACGTGTCGTGTCCAACACCAACACGACACCGACACATATAATTACACTAAATTAGGTGATTTTTCTCAAATTATTAGCGGTGTCGGCGTGACATGTTCCGGTGTCTATATCCGTGCTTCATAGAGCCCAACTTTTAGGATATCCAGCAAATAATGAATACTGACATTTCATTCTATAAAGTGAACTGTTCTGAATCATGCGACAAACATCACTCTTAACAATCAAAAAACAAAAACCGTTTGCTCAAATGATTCAAAAACAAAAACCTAATGATTCAAAAACAAAACCCTATTTGCTCATGATTCAAAAACGAAAACCAATCAATAAAGAGAAGGACCTGAAAATAGCGTTTGTGATTGAATGTTGAGAATCGCGCTTGGAAATCCTAGCAGTGAACTTGCAGAATCGGGTTTCAGAATGCAGAATCGCACCTTCACATTCAGAATCGCGTTTGGTTAGGAATTTCCATGCAAAATCGCGTTTCAGAGTCACTTTTCAGAATCACATTTGGAAACCCTAGCGGTTGTTGACCTGAAAATAGCATTTGTTGAGAATCGCGTTTGTGAACTTGAAGATCGGGTTTCCGAATGCAAAATCGCATAGAATTTCGTTTGGTTAGGAATTACATGCGAAATCGGATTTCAGAATCACTTTTGGACTAGAAAATTGCGTTTGGCGCCTTCACCTTCGGAATCGCGTTTCAGAATCGCACATTCAGAATGCGTTTGGATGGAAACCCTAACGATAGTAGCAAAGGAGCGTTTGAACTTTTAAAAATCAGAACGCCATTTTGTGTCTATCCGGGCGAGTTATGGGTATGGATCAAAACCCGTTACCCATACAAGTTAACCAAAGTTACCAAACCATTTTTTTTTTAAGCTTAAATGCAGTTTAATCCGGTATATTTACCAATTGTTCAAATTTGGCTCCAAAATTTCAATTATGTGACACTCAAATTTATCCCTTTTTTGATTTATTAGCCCGAGTCAAATCTTGGCCAAAATATGTTGATGTGGCAAAATTTTAACACGTGTTTATTGGCCAAAGAAAAAATGAATAAATTAATTAAAAAAACAACAAATCATCCTTCTTCTTCTCCCTTCCGCACCTTTGGAACGCATCCAAACCAAAACAACAATACATTACGTTACATTCCAGAAATCACTCTACAAATCAAAGTACTCAAAAACAAATTGATGAAAGTCATATTCATATTCAACAAAAGAACACAAGTTGATTTTATACTTTATCAATAGAAAACAAATAAATTGTGGTTCGACCACTTTGTAACAATAATAAGCAATGTGAGTAGTTAATATTTCAACATACTACACAAAAATTCATATTATCATGTTTTTTAAATAAATTTAATATTTTATTTATTTTTTCATTTAATTCTCATTTTTTTTCTACTATATTTTATGTTGTTTTAAAATTAAACTTGTGAAAAAAATAATTAGAATGTTATGGGAAATTTCGTAGAAATAAAATTTTCAACTTAAAATAGTTAGTTTCAAATTTTCTATAATTTAGGAATAAATTTAGATTTAAATTTTAAAAATAATTAGATTTTAAGGGTATTTTTGTAAAGAAAAAGGTTCAATCAAAAAATAGTTAACTTTAGAGTTGTCTGTATATAATGATATAGATTTTTCAATCTTTTGGCATAATTAACTCAATAAACAACATATATTACATTGATTCTATTTACTAACTATTTCAGTTAAGTCTTAATTAATATCTATTTATATTTTTGTGGAATTAACTAATTTCTAAATTGATTTTAATATATAGTTGCAAGAAATAGAAATAAAGCATCTACTATGGAGATAATTTTGAACGAAGTTAACAATTTCGGTATTGCTAATAATAGCACTGTGTATGTTATTCAGATTATTCAGGCCGAAATTATGGAATTTGGCTCAAAATAGGACGGTTTTCAACTCAGCCATAAAATAGAGAGGATTCTAATGCAGAAATAGAAAATCCCCTCTGATCAAGAAAAAAAATAAAAAAATCATGATGATGATTCAGACTCAGTTGACACTTTCATTCAAGATGAGCATCAAGAGCAAGTAATAGCAGATTGAGTACATTTGGGAGGTAGTTTCATAGTGATGACGAACTTAACTTGTCAAACTTCACAGTGCAAATATTATTCATTACATGCAAGTTTGAGGGGTGGTTCCTACCGTGGCACAACAAGTTATGGATATTCTGAGTGAATCCTTGGCTAACATAGCTCATGAAGAAGATATTATTGATTTAGATGGAAACATAAGTCAGTAGTTTCAACTGGTGATCCTAAGAAAGAAGATGTTAAAGTAGTTGTAGATTGAGGCGAGCAAAGGGTTCGTGGTAGGTGATTCCTACAACCCCGCGCAAGTTCTTTATTGATATTATTGGAAAGTTGTCTCTCATACTTTTAGACATCCTATCTCTTCTAGTCTTCCTTTTTTCTGCTTTTATGAGCATTTTGGTAAACCCACCCCACCCACCCCCCCCCCCCCCCCCCCCCCAACACACACAAAAAATTAATTTTAGATTCCTTCATAAAATTATTTGTTTTTATTTTTTATGCACATGTACCAGTAACACATTAGCCGGTTTATTTAATCAAAAATAGATATTTTTTGTAGCATAAATATCTCAAGTAGATACAAATATGAATTTGCATTATATCCGAACAAATATTATTTCAATTACTAATTTTATTTGAACAAAAAACTTCAATAAATTTAATAATGTAATTTTAATCCATATTTAACATTATTTGTTCTATAAGTTTAATTATATGCGTTATTTTAAAATTAAAAAATTACTTCTATTTTTTATTTTATTACAACAGTCTTATTGATATTCAAATTTTACTTATCGATCCCATGAGGATTCTCGTGGATAGGTTCTAAGTATTTCCAAATACTAAGTTTATTTATTTAAGATCAAAAAGGACAAATAACAAAGATAATGTTTTGAAATGCTAAAGTAGTAAAATGCATAAGCAAAATAAAGCATATAAAAAGTAATTAGAGATTCAAGTGAAAAAATGTGGTTGAGGAATTAACTTGGTAAAGATAGAGGTTTGCAAGATTTAGAGAGCTACAACTCTGAGCTATACCTTCGTACAACTTCATGAGGGAAGACGTAAAGAGTTATAGCTTCGCATAGCTCATGTGACTCACAGAGCTATAGATGTTTATAGCTTCTTATAACTGTAGTACCCCAATTTTGTCCTAAGCCTTTTTAAATCAAAAATCAAAAAAGAGAGGAAAAAAGTCAAAGTCAACAAAAGTCAACCAAAAAAGTCAACATTTCAAAAATGGTGACTTCGCAGTGCGAAGTATGCGATTTTTCTGCAGATTTTTGATTTCTTTGATTTAATTCCAGTTTTTGTTACATATTATTTTCATTATTATTTTCATCATCATTCATGACCAATTGGGCTCAGCAAAGCCAGAGTTGAAGGACTTGCCATTAATGCCAAGGAAAGAAGCTTTTTCTTCCAACCTAGCATGTGGCAAGCAAGTTGGCTTGCCCTTGGGCAGCTCTTGTCCCTCCCAAGTGACCTGCTACTGACCCTAGGGTTGCCAGCCACCAGCTTGTGGACTTTCTTCCTGTTTTCTCTCCCAAAACCAGTCAAACCCAGCTGGTTTTCACTTGCAAAAAACCATGATTGCTGCCTGTTTTTCAGCAGCTTTTCATCCTCCTCACACCAGCCCACATGTTGCCTTTTGTTTCCCCCAACCTCTTCACATCACAGTGCACGTTTTTATTGCTCAACCATTAAGATTGCAAGGATCAATCCCCAAGCACAACCAATTGCAAACCAGCCCTGTTTTCATCATCATTGCTATCCAAAAACCATTGAATTAGTGGCTGGATTTGGCTAAGTCTTGACCCTTGGCACAAGGCAAGGTTGCCTCTATCCTTTTGCATTAAATGCAAAGTGATTCAGCCTGATCCTAGCCCACAAATCAGCTGGATTTTGGGGATTTCTAATGATGAAATTGGATTGCATTTTGGCCTATAAATAGGAAGCAATGCCCAAGGTTACAAGCACTACTCATTAACACTTGATACACTTGTTTACACTTACAAACAACCAGAGAAAACCAGCACAAAGCACTAGCAAAAACCAATTCCAACACAAAGCTTTGCATAAGTTCATTGCTCCAAATCAACAACATTCAAAACTTTGCAAGAACCTCCAACCAATCCAAGTTCATTGCAGCAGGAGCTTTGCTAAGGATTTCTGTAAGTGTTCTAAGTCATTATCTTGCATTTATAATTGTGTTTGCATCCTAATTTTGCTCAAATCCTTTTGCTCTAAAAAAACCCCTTTTGAATTTCAAAAGAAATCCCAAGGTTTGCAAAACACTCAAACTGGTTTGTCCAGCTCTTTTCATTGCAAAACTCAAAGCTTTTCACTCTCCTAAAAGGTTCTGAGTTTGTTCAGAAGTTGTTTCTGAACAACAGTTCAGAAACAGCTTCTGAACTCAAAAATTTGCATTGTTCGCAGTGCGAAGTCATGGTCGCAGTGCGACCATGACAGAACTCAGAATCTGAGTTTAGGCTCCCAAATGGCCAATTTTTGAGGTTCTAGCCCAAGAGCTCAGAACCTAAGAGGTTTAAAACTCATTTTATCCAAACCATGTCAAGGATTTTGCATAATATTGGAAAATTCGCAAGTTCGGGTAACACTTTTTTGGGTAACTTGCAAAACAAGTTACAATCACAAACTTTCAAATAAACTTGAGCAATTAAGCTATGTTCACCATTTTCAAAACCAAACATGAACAAAAACTTTGTTCATGATTTTCAAACCAAACGTGAACTTAAGCCGAATTTGTTTCGCTTTTCAAAACCGTTTGCAAAACGAGCCGAACTTGTGCGTTTTTCACAAAATTGTTAAAACTTTCTCATTTTGGGTTTCAAACCAATTGTTTTGATAAACTTTGGGATTTCTAAGAAATTCAACCAAAAAACTTGAATGAAAAAGGGATGGTTTGACGTATGTCTCTCCATTGCCCCGATTGTACGAATGCGTGACGTATGTCTCGTCGTTCGGACAATCGTCATTCCATTTTCAACGTATCCGACCATACCAAACCAATTCTTGGCCCCTTGTGGTCAATCCGAACCTTTTGGTCCCCCGTGGCCACTAGATTCTATCCCTCGACTCGTTTGAGTCACTCCGGGCAATGTTCGACTCCATTGAGTCCATTGTACCCGTTCTTGATCCCGTTGGATCAATCGAACTTTTCGACTCGTTTGAGTCACTCCGGTCAATGATCGACTCAATTGAGTCCATTGCACCCCCTTTTGGTCCCATAGCGACCAATTCGAACTCTCTTACCCCAACGGACATGTTTTACCTATTCTAAGCGCGATTCGTAAACAAACGCTTAAGCCTCCTATGCGCGAGCATACAAGCTATACGCTTAAGTCTTCCATCCGTGAGCATACAAGATACGTTTAATCGCCAGAATACGGTCAAAACATCGTTCATTTAAAAATAACCAACACATGTACGTTTTTTCTACCAAAGAACTACGTACGCTTTGAATTCTCCGACTACCGGGAGATACGTAGGAGCAAGATCGACATCTTGTCAAGCACAATAATAAAAAACAAACTTTTTTTCCCTTTTATCATATTTTCCTTTTTCCCTTTAATATAGAAAAGCATGCGCGCAAAACATTTAAAAACATTTTCAGCTTTAGCCAAATAGAAGGTTCCCGTTGAGTACAACGGACGTGGGGGGTGCTAATACCTTCCCCTTGCGTAATCGACTCCCGAACCCGACAATGGTTGCGATGACCAGTCCTTTTCCTCATCGTCAAGGGTTTTATTATCGTTTCCCTTCAAATAAAAAACCTAAGGGTTTATCAACGTTCCCTTTACACAAAAACTTTGGTGGCGACTTCACAAAAGCCTTCCGAGCGTTCGTACACGTCTCGGAGGATTGCGCGTTTTTGACGAGTGCGCACAGCTGGCGACTTCACTGGGGACCCTTTTCCCACTAGCGAGTCAAGCCTATCCTATTTGGCTTTTAAGCTAAATATTTTTTATCTTCTTTGCGCGCATACTTTTATTTCATTTATCTATGTCATTCCCATGCTTTATGTTTATAACTGCTTTATTTTGCTTTATATTCATATCATATATATCAAATGCGGGGATGTTACTTGAGCGATGTTACTCCACATTGTTCGGGTTAATGCCGGACGTGTGAGGCTCTCTACCCGAGCTTGAGAAAAAACTAAGTTAGAATGGTGGTTGTGAGCGGAAGCCCGCGTTGACGTATGTCCGTGAGGTAGGATGCCCAACCCCGCTTAGAGAAGATTTTCACGTGGAATGAATTGAAGTCATGTGACGTATGTCCATCGACAACCTTAATTCCATGTGAGATCTATGACTCTAGGGACCTTTTTTAGGAAATCTCACCTTTAGAGCCTACACGTGAGGATGGGGGAAATTCCGAACCTCCGCATACCGTACTTTTGCATATCCCCATTCACATTCATTCATGATTGTTGCATTTTGTTTCATTGTGTTAGGGGCAATCAATGTTTTTTTTATTATTATTACTACTTTTTTTTTTAATAACCATGGTTGGGGATGTAAAGGACCAATCTGTTGGAAGATAGTAATTTTGAAAAATTCAGAACCTGATGACTTCGCAGAGCAAAGGTATCTTCGCACTGCGAAGTTAACTCTGAGGTTCGCAGAGCAAACTTACTTCGCAGTGCGAAGTATGCGAATTTTGTCAGCTCAGTTTTCAAAACTGCTGACCTTCCTTAACTCCACCCAACCACCCATTTTCCCTCTCTTTCTTATCCAACCGTTTTTTTATTATTAAACATCTAAAAACTTAAAACTTTTCATTTTCTTTTCGTAAAAACTCTTCAAAAAAAAGCACACCCATTTTATTTTTCTTCATAAATCTTTCTTTTCTAGTAATTTCAAGTTTTAATCTCCCATTTTCTGCAAGCAGCAAGGTATGATTTCTTCCTCTTTATCCTCTTTTACTTCTGATTCGTGTTATAACAGTTTTGGATCTTAGGGTTTTTAAAAATTTTGAAACTTCCATTTTTAGGGTTTAAGGTTATGATTAGCTTCTTTTCCTTCTTAACTTGCTAGGATAGGTTGTGATTTAGTAAATGTGCATTATGGGTAGTTTAAAACTGACCCATTCCCCTCCATTTTAGTGATTTCACACGAATTCTATTTTTACCCATTTTTGAGAAATTGAACCAAAACTAGTTGCTGTGTTAGTTGTGTTCATACCCATACATTTATTCTTAATCATTTATCTAACATGCATTGTATGAAGCTTAGCTTAGGAGTTTAGGGTAGCTTTCTGGGGATTTTTGGGTTTTTCTGTCATGGTCGCAGAGCAAAGATGAACTTCGCACTGCGACCCCTTTTGTTCTGGGCAACCCAGATTTGTTCGCGCAACTTCGCACTGCGACCATACCTGCGCAGTGCGAACATGCCAGAAACAGAACCTTTGTTTTTTTCATGTTTCCTTTCCAATTCCATTGATTTCACCCCACATCACTTGTAATCATGAATGTTGTTTACTGACTTTGCCTTTTTCTTGTAGATGGCACCAAGACCAACCGGAAAACGATCGAGGGATGAAGCATCAGGATCAAGACCCCAAGGGGCATACGACGCCTCCCGCTTCCTCAGCCTCCGAAATCAGGAGAGGTACGAGGAACTTCTCAGCAGAACATTCTGGGCTGAAAGGCAGTTCATCATAAGCGAGCGGGGCACCTATCGAGAGTTGGCCCGGTTGATAGATCATCGCCGTTGGGGAGTTTTGGTGAACCCTCCACTAAACTTGAACTATGACATTATCCGGGAGTTTTATGCAAACGCCATTCCCGCAGATCCGGAAGGAGAGTTCACCTATCAAACCATGGTGCGTGGTCGGGTCATTAGATTCGATCGCGACGCCATCAACACTTATCTCTGCAACCCCATCCAACTTGAGAACGATGAATTTTGTGTTTTCCATAAGCACCAAAACCGTGGCAATTGGAACCACGACCTCTACGCCCAATCCATCTTCCAATCCGGGAGGGGCTATGAACTCAATGCGGCGGGGCAGCCTACCAAAGCCCTCAAAAACAACCTCACTACCTATGCCCAAGTCATCTTCCACCTCATTGTTCACAATATAAAGCCAAAAAGCCATACCTCCTCCACCACTTTGGACGTCACCCCCCTAATCTACTATATCCTCACCCATAAGCAAGTAGATGTGGCCAGGGTGATTTGTCAGGAGCTTAAGATAGTGGTCGAGAGTGGCATCAAGCCACCGGCCAAGAAGATGTTCCCGCTCGCTTTCCCGGGTCTGATTATGGGACTTTGCCGGGAGGCGCGAGTAGCGATTCCTCCTCATGTTTCCGAGACCATAAAGAATCCGATCACGGATGAGTACATCGCGAGACACTGCACAGGGAGGAGAGCGGCGAGGGCACAGCAGCCACGGCCTAGGCCCCCACCGGCATCACAGGGTCATCACACTTGTACCTTCACATGGGAGCAGAATGCTTCCAGTCATAGATACATGACCATGATGCACGATTCCATGTATCGCCTTCAAATACAGTTGGGTAGGCCGACAGATCCCGCCATTCAGATACCGACACCAGAGATGTTCGCAGCTCATGGTGCTTGGCCCGGGGATAGGCCAGAGTATTCAGAGGGTGGAGGCAGTGGTACGGCGGCCGGAGGCCAGGGAGGAGATGATGGAGGAGAGGATGAGGATGATGAGGACGAGGATGAGGAGACTGAGGATGATGAGGCTCTCACTCCTTGAGTGGCCCCCCTTTTTTTGATGTTTTCTTATGTTTTTGTTGTTTATGTTTATGTTATTTTCTCGTACACTCTTTAGAAGCTTCCTATGTTTAATACTTTGTATCTATATTTGTACTCTTGTTTTGTTGTTATTTGAGTACTCTTTCTTTTATTGCTTGGCCTTTGCATCATCTTCATGCCTGTTTAATTTTAATATGCGTAAATGTCGAAATTTCTTGCTATAGATCATTGGTAATGTGAATTTGACAAATCTTCCCGCAACGGATTAAGCCAAAGTTAATTTGATTTAGCCATAGACGATTGGTAATGATAAAATTTGGTTAATTTTCGCAAAGCTAAAATGCATGTTTCCTATTTTTCCATGATTAAACTTGAAAGGAGAATATGTATTCAATACCAAGTTATACCATACAATTTACGTTATTAATATGTTTGTTCTATGAACCATTTAGAACCAGCCAAATGTGAGGAATCCTCAAAGTCATCATAATACATATGCAGGAGACCGACATTTTTGTTTAACTCGATCTTTTTATGTTAAATCTAAATTTTCTTTTTTAATTGTATAAAGGCATTGACATGATCAAGGCATTTGTTTGAATATGAGTAAAACAATTGACCACAAATAGCCCACCCTGTGAGAAGTGAGTATTTGTTAACCCCTTCGAGCCTAACAAATCAGAATTGTTAACTATGAACTGCCAACTTTCATAAGCTCAACTGCTTAATGAGATTGCCGGAGTTTGTAAATTTTTTTTTTCAGTTCATGGTTAAATTATCATTGAATTCTGATAATTTTTTCAATTTTTGAACCCTTAACCGTCATGATTATTGTCCCTTGCCAAAAGAGGAAGGAACATTCGATTAGGGTACCACCTTTGATTTAAGTTGAAAAAAAGAGGGGGAGGTTGTGAAAGTCAAGAAATAGCAAATTTTGTAAAAGATCTTGGCAAACCAAGAAAAAAAAGAAAGAAAGAAAAAAAAAAAAGCAAACCAAGAAAAAGAAAAGAGAAAAGAAAAGGAAAGATCGATAAAATCCAAGAGTTGTCGAGATCAAAGAGAGAGCATTTGTAAATCACCAAAGGTTGTGATTGGATAAACAAGGGAAGGTGTAAATTAGAAAGAATGTTCCTTCTCGCTTGACCTTTTGAATTCAATTTCCCCACATATGACATTTCTTTTGTAACCCAACCAAATTACAACCCTCAAAAGACCTTTGATCAATGCTTTTATGCTTTTAAGAAACAATAATTAGATGGACACATAACTCGATCGGAATGTTAGCAAACTTGCCGGATGAGTGTTCAATACCCCTCACATTAATATTCAATTTGTTCATTTACTTAAATGAGTGATAGGTTGGTTCATTGATAAACATGTTATTAACTTGAACTGTACGATATAATTTTTTGTGTGGTATTTATTTCGAATTTTTCAGTACAATCTCGGAATAATGGGGGCATTAAAATTGCAGGCGCAAATTTCATATGAATCATACCAATCAAAGCCCGACCTCGCTCGGCAACCAATCAAAGCCCGACCTCGCTCGGCATCCAACCATAAAAGCCCGACCTCGCTCGGCATCCAACCGTAAAAGCCCGACCTCGCTCGGCATCCCAACAATAAAGCCCAATATTCATTGGCACCCAACAAAAAGCCCAATTTGCATCAGCACCCACAATTTTAAACCAAAACCCGCCTATGCCCGGTGCACAACTCATTCAAAAAGCCCAACCATACTTGGCACTCTCCCTACAATTCACAAAGAGCCCAGTTGTCATTGACATTCCTCAGTCACCCAACAAAAGGCCCATTTGTCATTAGCAATCCCAAACACGATCAAAGGAGCCACACCTTTGGGGCAGGTCACCACCCCATTAACAAAATTCTTCCCAAGCGAAGTCTTTTACATTTGTCAAAATTTCCCATTTTTTATAATAGTGCTTAAAACAAAATCTTCCAAAAAAAAAAAAACTTACTTATGTGGAATCTTTTATGTTTTTGAATAAATAATAACAAACGCATTTTCTCTGAACTGTGAGTACTTAAAACATGCGTCAATATCTATTCATAGAGCAGATAAACCTCGCAGGCCGAGTATGGTTAATTGCTAAAAGGATTTCCCCAGCAGGGATATCGGTGAATCAAAAAGGAATATCCCCAATGAATCGAGAGCCTGAAGGGACAATTCAGGCAAGATTGGCCAACCAAAGCACAAGCATCCCCGGCGGAATCATCAGTTCTTCTCCCCAGCGGATTAGCACGATTTACCTTGCGGATTAACAATCCCCCACGAGGTATTTATTTCTCATCAATTATCGCGGCTTTACCCCGTCAATATTCAGATGTATCCCCTGAGGCATCATCCCCTTTAAAGGATTACCAAGTGTTTATAATGCAATACCGGTCCACTTTTTATCTTGCCGGTCTAATCTTGTCTCATCAAGTTTATTATCCCCCACGAGTGGAACAGAATTCCCCAGTCAAAACACCCCAAACATCCCTTCCATCAACCAAGGCTGGATATCAATCATGCTTCCAAAATGATCCTTATATCCCCATGAAGCCCAAGTCTTATTGACATTCCCCAGGGAGTCTCAAAAAAAAAAGAGCCCAATCATCATTGGCAATCACAAACACAAATCCCCAGAAAAAGCCCAACCATGCTTGGCATCTACTTACATCCAAATACAATTTCACCCAAAGACCGACTTTGCTCGGCACCCAATCATCATCCCGCATATCATTCAAAATTCATACATGCATCATATCCAAATCATTCATACATGCATAATCAATCATAATACATGCATCTCATGTTCATGTCATGCATTCTCAACCAAGGATTCTCCAGTGAGTATCACATATTCACCAACATCCATTGATCATCCCTAGTGCTCCCCAGTGAACCCATTCCAGAGCTTCCCCAGTAAGTTCTCCTAGAATAACCCCAGCGGTTTTCTTCCCAATTTATCACGTCCCCAAATGACCTGCTCACGGCCATTAGGATGCCCCAGCTGAGTTTTCCCAAACAAAATTCAGATTGAGTCTACCTCATATCATACCATATTGCATAAAACAACATGAAGCATGTCATGCATCATACAATCATGTTTCCCTTTTCAACAATCTAAGTACTAGCCATGCCTAGAGACGATTACACTATCCCCACAGTGGTAGGTCCTATTTCCCCAGATAAGTCTAAGCACCTATTCAGGCGACGACTTTTTCAGATCCAATCACCTGTTTAGGTGACAATCATGTCAGATTGAAATCACCTGTTTAGGTGACAATCTTTTTACCTTGCGAGCGTTCATACACGTCTCGTAATCTTTTATCTTTCGAGCGTTCATACACGTCTCGTAAGCTTTTTACCTTTCGAGCGTTCATACACGTCTCGTAAGCTTTTTACCTTTCGAGCGTTCATACACGTCTCGCAGTCTTTTTACCTTTCGAGCGTTCATACTCGTCTCGTAAGCCTTTTATTTTCGAGCGTTCATACACGTCTCGTAAGCTTTTTACCTTTCGAGCGTTCATACACGTCTCGTAAGCTTTTTACTTTTCGAGCGTTCATACACGTCTCGTAAGCTTTTTACCTTTCGAGCGTTCATACACGTCTCGTAAGCTTTTTACCTTTCGAGCGTTCATACACGTCTCGTAAGCTTTTTACTTTTCGAGCGTTCATACACGTCTCGTAAGATTTTTACCTTTCGAGCGTTCATACACGTCTCGCAGTCTTTTTACCTTTCGAGCGTTCATACACGTCTCGTAAGCTTTTTACCTTTCGAGCGTTCATACACGTCTCGTAAGCTTTTTACCTTTCGAGCGTTCATACACGTCTCGTAAGCCTTTTACTTTTCGAGCGTTCATACACGTCTCGTAAGCTTTTTACCTTTCGAGCGTTCATACACGTCTCGTAAGCTTTTTACCTTTCGAGCGTTCATACACGTCTCGTAAGCTTTTTACCTTTCGAGCGTTCATACACGTCTCGTAAGCTTTTTACCTTTCGAGCGTTCATACACGTCTCGCAATGCCTTTTACCTTTCGAGCGTTCATACACGTCTCGCAGTCTTTTTTCCTTTTCGAGCGTTCATACACGTCTCGCAGATTGAAATCACCTGATTAGGTGACAATCTTTTTCTCTTCAGATCCAATCGCCTAACCTTTCGAGCGTTCATACACGTCTCAGATGTTTAAGTGACGATCTTTTACCCTGCATTTACTTTTTCCATTTTCTACAATCCTTTCGTACCGCGAAGGACAAAATTCGGGTCCTTCTTTTACTTAATTGATCTTCGCGAAGAGTTCATGAGATGCCCTCGGCACTCACACATTCTATGCAAAGACACAATTAAGCAGGGGCAGCTGTAGTACCCCAATTTTGTCCTAAGCCTTTTTAAATCAAAAATCAAAAAAGAGAGGAAAAAAGTCAAAGTCAACAAAAGTCAACCAAAAAAGTCAACATTTCCAAAATGGTGACTTCGTAGTGCGAAGTATGCGATTTTTCTGCAGATTTTTGATTTCTTTGATTTAATTCCAGTTTTTGTTACATATTATTTTCATTATTATTTTCATCATCATTCATGGCCAATTGGGCTCAGCAAAGCCAGAGTTGAAGGACTTGCCATTAATGCCAAGGAAAGAAGCTTTTTCTTCCAACCTAGCATGTGGCAAGCAAGTTGGCTTGCCCTTAGGCAGCTCTTGTCCCTCCCAAGTGACCTGCTACTGACCCTAGGGTTGCCAGCCACCAGCTTGTGGACTTTCTTCCTGCTTTCTCCCCCAAAACCAGTCAAACCCAGCTGGTTTTCACTTGCAAAAAACCATGATTGCTGCCCTGTTTTTCAGCAGCTTTTCATCCTCCTCACACCAGCCCACATGTTGCCTTTTGTTTCCCCCAACCTCTGCACATCACAGTGCACGTTTTTATTGCTCAACCATTAAGATTGGAAGGATCAATCCCCAAGCACAACCAATTGCAAACCAGCCCTGTTTTCATCATCATTGCTATCCAAAAACCATTGAATTAGTGGCTGGATTTGGCTAAGTCTTGACCCTTGGCACAAGGCAAGGTTGCCTCTATCCTTTTGCATTAAATGCAAAGTGATTCAGCCTGATCCTAGCCCACAAATCAGCTGGATTTTGGGGATTTCTAATGATGAAATTGGATTGCATTTTGGCCTAAAAATAGGAAGCAATGCTCAAGGTTACAAGCACTACTCATTAACACTTGATACACTTGTTTACACTTACAAACAACCAGAGAAAACCAGCACAAAGCACTAGCAAAAACCAATTCCAACACAAAGCTTTGCATAAGTTCATTGCTCCAAATCAACAACATTCAAAACTTTGCAAGAACCTCCAACCAATCCATGTTCATTGCAGCAGGAGCTTTGCTAAGGATTTCTGTAAGTGTTCTAAGTCATTATCTTGCATTTATAATTGTGTTTGCATCCTAATTTTGCTCAAATCCTTTTGCTCTAAAAAACCCCCTTTTAAATTTCAAAAGAAATCCCAAGGTTTGCAAAACACTCAAACTGGTTTGTCCAGCTCTTTTCATTGCAAAACTCAAAGCTTTTCACTCTCCTAAAAGGTTCTGAGTTTGTTCAGAAGTTGTTTCTGAACAACAGTTCAGAAACAGCTTCTGAACTCAAAAATTCGCATTGTTCGCAGTGCGAAGTCATGGTCGCAGTGCGACCATGACAGAACTCAGAATCTGAGTTTAGGCTCCCAAATGGCCAATTTTTGAGGTTCTAGCCCAAGAGCTCAGAACCTAAGAGGTTTAAAACTCATTTTATCCAAACCATGTCAAGGATTTTGCATAATATTGGAAAATTCGCAAGTTCGGGTAACACTTTTTTGGGTAACTTGCAAAACAAGTTACAATCACAAACTTTCAAATAAACTTGAGCAATTAAGCTATGTTCACCATTTTCAAAACCAAACATGAACAAAAACTTTGTTCATGATTTTCAAATCAAACGTGAACTTAAGCCAAATTTGTTTCGCTTTTCAAAACCGTTTGCAAAACGAGCCGAACTTGTGCGTTTTTCACAAAATTGTTAAAACTTTCTCATTTTGGGTTTCAAACCAATTGTTTTGATAAACTTTGAGATTTCTAAGAAATTCAACCAAAAAACTTGAATGAAAAAGGGATGGTTTGACGTATGTCTCTCCATTGCCCCGATTGTACGAATGCGTGACGTATGTCTCGTCGTTCGGACAATCGTCATTCCATTTTCAACGTATCCGACCATACCAAACCAATTCTTGGCCCCTTGTGGTCAATCCGAACCTTTTGGTCCCCCGTGGCCACTAGATTCTATCCCTCGACTCGTTTGAGTCACTACGGGCAATGTTCGACTCCATTGAGTCCATTGTACCTGTTCTTGATCCCGTTGGATCAATCGAACTTTTCGACTCGTTTGAGTCACTCCGATCAATGATCGACTCAATTGAGTCCATTGCACCCCCTTTTGGTCCCATAGCGACCAATTCGAACTCTCTTACCCCAACGGACATGTTTTACCTATTCTAAGCGCGATTCGTAAACAAACGCTTAAGCCTCCCATGCGCGAGCATACAAGCTATACGCTTAAGTCTCCCATCCGCGAGCATACAAGCTACGTTTAATCGCCAGAATACGGTCAAAACATCGTTCATTTAAAAATAACCAACACATGTACGTTTTTTCTACCAAAGAACTATGTACGCTTTGAATTCTCCGACTACCGGGAGATACGTAGGAGCAAGATCGACATCTTGTCAAGCACAATAATAAAAAACAAACTTTTTTTCCCTTTTATCATATTTTCCTTTTTCCCTTTAATATAGACAAGCATGCACGCAAAACATTTAAAAACATTTTCAGCTTTAGCCAAATAGAAGGTTCCCGTTGAGTACAACGGACGTGAGGGGTGCTAATACCTTCCCCTTGCGTAATCGACTCCCAAACCCGACAATGGTTGCGATGACCAGTCCTTTTCCTCATCGTCAAGGGTTTTATTATCGTTTCCCTTCAAATAAAAAACTTAAGGGTTTATCAACGTTCCCTTTACACAAAAACTTTGGTGGCGACTTCACAAAAGCCTTCCGAGCGTTCGTACACGTCTCGGAGGATTGCGCGTTTTTGACGAGTGCGCACAATAACTACTGTGTTTCACAGGGCTATATATCTCTTCGGCTTCCTGGCAACCAATTGGTCTTAGGGAGTGTTACCCCATCCATTGTGTTATGGCCGTAACGACACACTGTTAGGGGTGCGATTACGCAGAACTTAACTCGCAACAGTTGCTAGGTTAGGTGCCCACCCTTTCCTCACGAAGAGTATTCAGGACCTGAGCTCTTTAGCCTATGTCGCGGTGATTTTCGGAGATCAAACTATTGATTAGCGTTGACTCACTAATTTTATTTCACGACTGAACTTTTAATTTTTCAAAAGAAAAGGGGAAAAAGTTCTAAATTACCACATTTTTAAAGATTTAGGGTTCGGGGGTTAGTTCCGTTTAGGGAAGGTGTTAGCACCCTAAACGTTCGTAGTATTCTACTAGAACCTCTTGATTTTATTTATTTATTTTTGGCTATAACTTGCTTATATTTTTTTTTTAAAGAAAGAATTAGATTAGTGAGAAAAAAATTGTTTTTTTTTAATGATTTGGAAGGACAAGGTCCTTTGCCTACATACCCGTGAGGGATCAAAACATCGTAGTTCGGGGTAAAAATGCCGAATGATTTGTTTTTGTATTTTTTATTAGTTTTTAAAAGGTTTTAAAGTTAAAATAAGGCCAAGTGGCAGAAATAAGATTTGTTTGTATTTTTTATTTTTTGAAAATGATTTAAATGTTATTAAAATGGATTAATGGTTATTTAAGAAAATAAAAGAAGAAAAAGGGCACTTGATTGAAAATCAAGGTTTGTTTAACAAAAGATTTTTTGAGTTTTTTTTTATTATTTGCATGTTTTTGTTTCTTTTTGATAATAAATAACTAAGACCTAAAACATAACAAAGAGCTAAACGCGAGGAACTTCCGTGGTGACGTTGGATCACCACAAACCCTTTTGAAATTAAACTAACCTAATATTTTTTGCATTTTTTTTTGTAAAGCGAAGTAAATAAGTAAAATAAAAGACACATGCATGATTCTTCCCATTTATAATTTACATTGGTCCTAAATACATTCTAAAGCTATGCAATAAAAAACAAATGACGAACAAGAACTACAATGATGATTAAAGATAAAAATGCATGAAATGATTGTTAGATATGAACAAATAAAATTGTTCCTGCTACGTGAACAATGGTACCAACCCCCTGAGCGATGTTTGAACTCAAGAGCTTGGCTAGGGTTTTTTCCCTGTAGAATGAATGTGTTTTTTGTCAGGGACGTTCCGAGCTCCTTTTATACTTCCCTTGACCTAAGGGAAGTGGGGCGATCTTTTCGGGATTCCCAAGCCACCTGGTGCTGTGACTTGGTCTTCCTCCCCGGGGATTTCGGCCCACGATGAGAACGTGGGGGGAGACTTAGTAGACAGGCTGTAACGAGCCTTTGAGTTCGGGTATCGACGTGGGCAGCCCGCTTCGGATGCGTTATGGGGGCCCTTCCTCTTCCCGACCTGTTACAGCGGGGCCCTGACCTCGCCCACGTGGGGAGTGAGATCTAGCTTGCCGGGAAAGGCTGTCACGTGCTCTGAGGGGAATAAGATGACGGTACATAGCCCCCCAAGCACGAGGCTCAAAGAGGCGAAGTGATTGATTATATGATTGTTCCACCGATGTTGCCAAGAAGTTGGCGGTACACAGCCCCCCAAGCACGAGGCTCAAATAGGCGAAGTGATTGATGCAAATGTAGTCCCACTAATGTCGCCAAGAAGTTGGTGGTACACCTGTATTGCTTATTTTGCATAGCCTTTGTATTAAGTTCTACAGAGTGTAAGGGTGCTTAGATGTGATGATGAAATCTTCTAGCACATCATATTAAGTTATATGGGGCGATATTGTTATGACTCGAGAACTCTACCAAGATCAGGCCCTCTTGGGCGTGATATTATCCTATCTTCAACAAGAAAGCTTGGTGAAACTTGCTAAGCCATTTGCAAATGCAAGCTTCTGGAGGCGCGATACTTCCCCGACCCCTTTGTGGAATTTAGCCGATCTTTAATTAAGCTCTTTTCCTATCATTTAATTCTTAATCGTAGTCCAACTCTTAATCTCAATACAACTTGATTTTTATACATTTGCTTTTATCACAAAATTTAGCGGGCGAGATCTCAGGCGAAGTGCCTTTACTCCGAGCACTGTTTTAGGCCCGAACTCCCTGTGCCGTAAATTTGTGTTACCTCGGCAGGCCATTTTTGAGAACCTACGCCAAGTCTAGGCGTGGTGTTTTAACTCAAACAGGGAGCTTAGTGTAATTTTAGCCAAGTATGTTAAGGGCCTGAAGTAGTTATATTGTGGTAGGGCGTCGCCTTTTAGTGATAGGTCTTAGCGCCACAGGGGTCTTATCGCCTTTAAGATGATAGGTCTTAGCGCCACAGGGGTCTTATCGCCTTTAAGATGATAGGTCTTAGCGACACAGGGATCTTATCGCCTTTAAGATGATAGGTCTTAGCGACACAGGGATCGTATCGCCTTTAGGATGATAGGTCTTAGTGCCACAAGGGTCTTATCGCCTTTAAGATGATAGGTCTTAGCGCCACAGGGGTCTTATCGCCTTTAGGATGATAGGTCTTAGCACCACAGGGGTCTTATCGCCTTTAAGATGATAGGTCTTAGCGCCACAGGGGTCTTATCGCCTTTAAGATGATAGGTCTTAGCGCCACAGGGTTCTTATCGCCTTTAAGATGATAGGTCTTAGCGCCACAGGGGTCTTATCGCCTTTAGGATGATAGGTCTTAGCGCCACAGGGGTCTTATCGCCTTTACGATGATAGGTCTTAGCGCCACAGGGTTCTTATCGCCTTTAAGATGATAGGTGTTAGCGCCACAGGGTTCTTATCGCCTTTAGGATGATAGGTCTTAGCGCCACAGGGGTCTTATCGCCTTTAGGATGATAGGTCTTAGCGCCACAGGGGTCTTATCGCCTTTAAGATGATAGGTCTTAGCGCCACAGGGGTCTTATCGCCTTTAAGATGATAGGTCTTAGCGCCACAGGGGTCTTATCGCCTTTAGGATGATAGGTCTTAGCGCCACAGGGGTCTTATCGCCTTTAGGATGATAGGTCTTAGCGCCTCAGGGGTCTTATCGCCTTTAAGATGATAGGTCTTAGCGCCACAGGGGTCTTATCGCCTTTAAGATGATAGGTCTTAGCGCCACAGGGGTCTTATCGCCTTTAAGATGATAGGTCTTAGCGCCACATGGGTCTTATCGCCTTTAGGATGATAGGTCTTGGCACCACATGGGTCTTATCGCCTTTAAGATGATAGGTCTTAGCACCACAGGGGTCTTATCGCCTTTAAGATGATAGGTCTTAGCGCCACAAGGGTCTTATCGCCTTTAAGATGATAGGTCTTAGCGCCACAGGGGTCTTATCGCCTTTAAGATGATAGGTCTTAGCGCCACAGGGGTCTTATCGCCTTAAGTACATCCAGTCAAAATAAATAAAGTAAATACGCATATATTAGAGCTGAGGCGCCTCGTGAAAAACCTGCAAAACAAATATGAAAAGATCGAAAAAGGTTATAATAACTTCGTGTTTCCTCTTCATGTTCTTAATGGCGGGACCGTTGTTTCCATATGCATTTCTTTTTTCACATTTTATTCTGGCGTGCTGGTTGGTGATGTTGTACCCTAATTTTGTCCTAAGCCTTTTCAAAACAAATTTCAAAAAAAAAAAAAAAAAAAAGAGAAAAGTCAAAGTCAACAAAAAGTCAACAAAAAAGTCAACATTTGTGAAATGAGGACTTCGCAGTGCAAAGTCCCCTTCGCTCTGCGAAGTCTGCGAATTTTTTGCAGATTTTTTAATCTCTTTGATTTATTTCATTTTTGTAATTATTATTATTACATATCATTTTTATTATTGTTTTTATCATCATTCATGGCTATTTGAGCTCAGCAAAGCCAGAATTTGAGCACTTGCCATTAAAGCCAAGGAAAGAAGCTTTTTCTTCCAACCTAGCATGTACCAAGCAAGTTGGCTTGCCCTTGGGCAGCTATTGTCCCTCCCAGTGGACCTGCTACTGACCCTAAGGTTGCCAGCCACCAGCTTGTGGATTTTCTTCCTGCTTTCTCTCCCAAAACCAGTCAAACCCAGCTGGTTTTCACTTGCCCAAAAGCCATGAGTGCAGCCCTGTTTTTCAGCAGCTTTTCTTCCACCTCACACCAGCCCACATGTTGCCTTTTGTTTCCCCCAACCTCTACACATCACAGTGCACGTTTTTATTGCTTAACCATCAAGATTGCAAGGACCAATCCCAAGGGACAACCAATTGCAAACCAGCCCTGTTTTTATCATCATTTCTATCCAAAATCCATTGAATTAGTGTTGGCTAAGTGTTGACCATTGCAGCAAGGCAAGGTCACCTCTTCACTTTTGCATTAAATGCAAAGTGATTTAGCCTGATCCTAGCCCATAAATCAGCTGGATTTTGGGGATTTCTAATGATGAAAATTGATTTGGTTTTGGCCTATAAATAGGAAGCAAGGCATAACCATTCAACACACTTTGAAACTTAGAGAAAAAACACACTTACACTCACTCACCACAACCAGAAAAAACCAGCAATTGAGCATTTGAAACAGCACTAAACACTAGCAAAAAAAAACCAGTTTCAACACAAAGCAATTGCATAAGTTCATTGCTCATATTCAACAACATCCAAACTTTGCAAAGAACTTCAACCATTCAAGTTCATTTCATTTCCTTGCAGCAAAAGCATTGCTAGGATCTCTGTAAGTGTTCTAAGTCCTTATCTTTCATTTAGAGTTGTGCTTGCATCCTAGTTTTGTTTAAAACCTTTTTGCTCTAAAAAATCCCTTTTGAATTTCAAAAGAAATCCCAAGGTTTGCAAAACATTCAAACTGGTTTGTCCAGCTCTTTTTATTGCCAAATCTCAAAGCTTTTCACTCCCCTAAAGGTTCTGAGATTGTTCAGAAGTTGTTTCTGAACAACAGTTCAGAAACAGCTTCTAAACTCAAAATTTCGCATTGTTCGCAGTGCGAAGCCATGGTCGCAGTGCGACCATGACAGAACTCAGAATCTGAGTTTAGGCTCCCAAACAGCCAATTTTTGAGGTTCTAGCCCAAGGACTCAGAACCTAAGAGGATTGAAACTCATTTTATTCAAACCTTAACAAGGATTTTGCATAAAATTGAAGGATTCACAAGTTCGAGCCACTTTTTTTGGATAACTTGCAAAACAAGTTACGCTCACAAACTTTCAAAACAAACTTGAACAAAAAGCTATGTTCATCGTTTTCAAAACCAAACTTGAACAAAAACCTTGTTCATGATTTTCAAATAAACGTGAACTTAAGTCGAACTTGCTTATTTTTCAAAACCCTTTTTAAACTTGAGCCGAACTTGTGCGTTTTTTCACAAATTTGTTAAAACCTTTTCATTTTGGGTTCCAAACCAAGTGTTTTGATAAACTTTGGGATTTCTAAAAATTCAACCAAAAACTTGAATGAAAAAGGGATGGTTTGACGTATGTCTCTCCATTGCCCCGATTGAACGAATGTGTGACGTATGTCTCGTCGTTCGGGCAATCGTCATTCTATTTTCAACGCACCCGACCACACCAAACCAATTATTGGCCCTTTGTGGTCAATTCAAACCTTTTTGACTCGTTTGAGTCACTTCGGTCAATGTTCGACTCGTTCGAGTCCATTGTACCCGTTCTTGATCCCGTTGGATCAATCGAACCCCCCTCGACTCGTTTGAGTCACTCCGGTCAATGATCGACTCGTTCGAGTCCATTGTACCCTTTCTTGATCCCGTCGGATCAATCGAACCTTTTCCCTCAACGGACATGTTTTTATCAATTCTAGCGTGATTTCAAACAAACGCTTAAGTCTCCCATGCGCGAGCATACAAGCTATACGCTTAAGCCTCCCATCCGCGAGCATACAAGCTACGTTTAATCGCAAAAATTCGGTTAAAACATCGTTCATTAAAAATAACCAACATATGTACGTTTTTCTACCAAAGAACTACGTACGCTTTGAATTCTCCGTCTACCGGGAGATACGTAAGAGCAAGATCGCCATCTTGTCAAGCACAATAATAAAAAACAACTTTTTTCCCTTTCATCATATTTTCTTTTTCCCTTTTACATAGACAAGCATGCACGCAAAACATTTAAAAACATTTTAAGCTTTAGCTAAATAGGAGGTTCCCGTTGAGTACAACGGACGTGAGGGGTGCTAATACCTTCCCCTTGCGTAATCGACTCTCGAACCCGACAATGGTTGCGATGACCAGTCCTTTTCCTCATCGTCAAGGGTTTTATTATCGTTTCCCTTTAAATAAAAACTTAAGGGTTTATCAACGTTCCCTTTAAACAAAAACTTTGGTGGCGACTTCACAACAGCCTTCCGAGCGTTCGTACACGTCTCGGAAGATTGCGCGTTTTTAACGAGGGTGCACAGCTGACGACTCCACTGGGGAAGATCTCCCACTAGCGAGTCAAGCCTATCCTATTTAGCTTTTAAGCTAAATGTTTTTATGTTTTTTGCGTGCATGCTTTTATTTCTTTTGTTTATGTCATTCTCTTGCTTTATGTTTATAACTGCTTTATATTGCTTTATATTCATATCATATATATCAAATGCGGGGATGTTACTTGAGCGATGTTACTCCACATTGTTCGGGTTAATGCCGGACGTGTGAGGCTCTCTACCCGAGCTTGAGAAAAAATTAAGTTAGGAAGGGGTTGTGAGTGGAAGCCCGCGTTGACGTATGTCCGTGAGGAAGAATGCCCAGCCCCGCCTAGAGGAGATTTTCACTTGGAATGTATTGAAGTCATGCGAAGTTCACAATCGACGACCTTACTTCCATGTGAGATCCGTGAATCTAGGAACCTTTTTAGAAAATCTCATCTCTAGAGCCTACACGTGAGGATGGGGGGAAGTTCCAAACCTTCATAAACCATACCTTTGCATCCATTTGCATTCATGAAAATAATTTCGCATATCATTTTGCTTTATAGGAATTTAAAAAGAACAACCAAATATTAGCAAAAAAGAAATATAGATTCCGGGAATAGAAATACGCTCGCTTTCAAGATCAAGGCTCCTAAAGTGGAAAGTTTGTTAGCTTTAAGTAAAAGGCTCTCTTCGGTCGACAAGAGCATTTTCGAAGCAAGCTATGGGCTAATACTTGATCTCCTAACCGTGAAGATAGATTCAACGGCTCTAACCACTTTGGCTCAATTCTTCGACCCACCGCTCCGGTGCTTTACCTTTCAAGACTTCCAATTAGCTCCAACCATGGAAGAATTTGAGAAGATTTTGGGTTGTAGCATGAAAGACCACGAGCTCTATCTCGGTTCGGGAAAAGACCCCACATTAGAGACCATCGCCGAATCCTTATACCTTAATGTCCAAGAAGTAGCATCTAACTTGGAAATTAGAGGAAGCATTAAGGGGTTCACAAGAAAGTTCTTGGAGACCAAAGCTCGGGATTTGTTAGCTAGTAAAGAGGGAAAAGCATTCAACGCCATCCTAGCCCTCTTGGTCTACGGGATCGTTTTATTCCCCAACATGGACGATTTCATAGACTTTCCGGCTTTAGAGGTGTTCATGACTAAAAATCTGGTTCCCACAATTTTGGCGGATTTTTATCATTCCCTCTATTCTAGGCATGAACAAGGGAGGGGACACACAATTTCTTGTTGTTCTCCTTTGGTGCAAACTTGGTTGATGTCCCACATGCCAAGAAGCCGAGACTTTGTGGAAAACCGGGCCAAACTCAAATGGTCGCAACGGATGACAACTCTCGCCGAGAAGGATATCCATTGGTTTTCTCCAAATTTAGAGGATCCAGAAATTATCCTCAGTTGTGGGGACTTCCCTAATGTACCCCTCATTGGCACAAAGGGATGCATTAACTACAATCCGGTCCTCTCTCTCCGACAACTAGGTTTTTCAATGGAAGACAAACCCAATGACCTTTTGTTGGAAGCTTTCTTCCTAAGAGAAGGAGACCAAGACCTGACATTGCTAGAAAGAATCCGAGGAGCTTGGAACCAAGTGCGCAAAGGAAGGGTTGGCAAGAGGAATTGTGTCGCCAAACCTCTTTATACTCAATGGGTGAAGGAGAGGGTTAAAACAATCAAGCTACCCTTTGTGGTCATATGCCCTCCAAAACCTCCTACACCTAAGCCAAGAACAACCATTCCCAACAAAGAAGCGGAGGAACTCAAAGCTAAAATTCGAGAACTCCAAAACAAAAATGGGGAGTTAGAATTGAAGCACCTCCAAACTTTGGGAGAAGTCACTAGGACGAAGAGAGATCGAGATGAAGTGACAAATTCTCTTCTAGTGTGCCAAAAGCGGCTAAAAATCTCTGAGGGGAAGAGAGATTGGATAGGAGGCGGCTTGGTTAGTGCGAATGCCAACCTTGTGGCCAAGGACGAAGAATTAGAAAGAGTCTTGCATTCCAACCAAGAGCTCATAAAGTTCGGCGAACTAGGCATCGAAGCTCAACGAAAATGGAGGTTGAAATTTCAAGAGAAAAATCAACAGCTCCAAGAAGTCGTCAAGGACTATAAAGAGCAGCTGCAAGCCGAACGCGTCCAACGGCAAAGACATGAGAGCCTTTCTCATCAAGGGAGGCTAAAATGCAATCGTCTCGAAGCGGACATCAAGAAATTCGAAGAATACTTCGACAAGATTGCAAGAGCTCACGGGGACCATATTGCACAACTACACGATGAAATTAGAAGTGCAAATGTCAAGCTAGATCAACGCAAGGAAGTGATTGAGTTTGTATGGCAAGACGCCACCCGATTAAGTGAGGACTTCACTAAATTGGTTGCATTCTCGAACTTAGTCATCACCCAACTTCCAAAGAAGCTAGCAAAGGCCGAGATGGTCATGCCCTACTTTGTCATCCCTACGGAGATCCAGAAGTTTATGAAGTTCTGCAAGGACACCGTAGATTTCTATAGGGAAGAAATGGAAAAAGCCGAGAAGCGAGCGGCTATTTGATTTGTATTTAACATTAGTTACACTTTGTAAACAAATGTTATCTGATCAAATAATATTTTGAAGCAATATCAATTTCCCGACCTTTAATATTCCTAATTGCTAATATTAATTGTGCGCCTTTAAATTTCCTCGTAAAGCAAAAAAAAAAAAAACGCATGTTTTTGCATACTCATCGCATACATACATTCACATGCATCTTCATGCATTTTTTTAAAAAAAACACTCATTCATTTCCCTAAAAAACAGTTTGAAGCAATCATAGCCAGAAAACCCAAAAAGCCCTCGGTCCAAGAGCCAGATCTCCAACACTCGTACGGAACACGAGCCAACAAGCAAAGGATCATGGATAATTTGGAACAAACTCAAGCGGCTTTGAGAGAAGAGGTTGATGAGATGAAGGGGAAGATGGATCAGATGTTAGAGTTAATGCAAACTCTATCGGCCCGAGAGAGTAACCCTCGTCCAACAGCGGATGCAGCCAATGTGCAATGGCCTCCTTATGGTTTACCTCTAGGATATACCCCACCACTTGAAAATGAGGGCCATGTGCCACCTCCACCACCACCGCTTACAATCCCCGTTAGGAACGAAGAACGTCGTCCTCAAGGGAATTCCACTGCTCAGCATGAGGTTATTTCTCATAATGTGGAAGATAATCAGCCAAGACATTCTGCTCTTGATAGTACCCACCAAGACAACGATACTACCTAAATGTATCGCGTTTTGGAGGAAAAGTTAAAAGCTGTCGAAGGATCCAGCTCATACGGTGCCCATAATGCTTTGGACATGTGCTTAGTGCCCGACGTGGTAATCCCTCCAAAATTCAAAGTACCGGATTTCGAAAGGTACAAGGGAATTCAATGCCCTAGGAACCATCTACGGATGTTCTGTAGGAAGATAGCGGCTTACGCAACGAACAAGAAACTCATGGTGCATGTGTTTCAAGATAGTTTGAGCGGAGCGTCAGTGGATTGGTACATGCAACTTGAGCGTACCCACGTCCAAACTTGGAAGGACTTAGCCGATGCTTTCTTAAAGCAATACAAATACAATTTGGACATGGCTCCAAATAGGATGCAGTTGCAGAACCTCGTACAAAGAAGCAACGAGTCCTTCAAGGAGTACGCTCAACGGTGGAGAGAACTAGCTTCTCGCGTACAACCACCATTGTTGGAAAGGGAGCTTGTCGACACCTTTATGGGCACACTTCAAGGCCCATATTATGACAAAATGATTGGAAGCACATCTTCCGGGTTTTCCGATCTAGTCATAATTGGTGAAAGAGTAGAGGACGGAGTAAAGAGGGGAAAGATCCAAGGCCCTCTAGAAACTCAAAGTGGAGCTAGGAGACCCCCCAGCAACTTTCATAAAAAGAAAGAGGGGGAGACAAATGCTGTTCTAGTGGGACCATCTCACCCACCATCAAATCAAATGCCTCGCTACAACTATCCTTATGTGGCAGCAGCAGCAGCTCAAGGGCATTACTCACCTCAAGTAATCCCCACGACTCCACCTCGACAACCAGCAGTGTAACCTCAACAAAATCAACAACAACAAGGCGGGTACCCACCAAGGAACCAAACGGGCTCGAAGAATAGCTATCGCAATGTACAGTTTGATCCTGTACCCATGCCATATGGTCAGATCTTGCCGTATTTAATCCAAAAGGGAATGGTTGAGATAAAACCACTACCAGCTTTGGTGCCACCATATCCACCTTGGTATGATGCAAATGCAAGATGTGAATACCACGCGGGGTCCCCCGGGCACAACATTGAAGGTTGTAAGGCACTCAAATACAAAGTCCAGAGTCTCATTGACCGGAAGCTGTTATCCTTCAAGGAGGAGAATCCCAATGTAAAGAATAATCCATTGCCGGGGCATGCGGGTCCCTCTGTAAACGCGGTGGAAGAACAAGAAGACTTTGGCCCAATCAAG
This sequence comes from Medicago ruthenica, assembly GCA_018208015.1. Taxonomy (NCBI): domain Eukaryota; kingdom Viridiplantae; phylum Streptophyta; class Magnoliopsida; order Fabales; family Fabaceae; genus Medicago; species Medicago ruthenica. The sequence continues at coordinate 133,982 of WNNG01000413.1, forward strand.
GAAGTAGCCAACGTAAAGACACCCCTGTCAGTCATAAGGGAGCGATTAACCGGTTTTGGTTTGTTTGAGGAGATGCACGCCGACTGCGAAGCCTGCAAAATCAACCCGGACAAGTGCGGAAAATTGAAGGGTTGTCTTCAAGAGCTGATGGACCAAGGTTGGATCTAAATGGGCTATATAAAGGATAGCACGGATGTTGCTACCTTGGAGTCTCATGACCCAAAACCTCTCGAAATCCCATACCAAAGGAGAGAGGTACCAATACCTATACATCCCATAACATTCCATGTACCTGCACCCTTCTCTTTTGAAAGCACGAAGAGGGTACCATGGAACTACCAACATGTGGCCTATGTGGAGGGAAAACCACTAGCAAAAATTGAATCCAGCATCACTAACATTACCGGTGTTGGAGGAATGACCAGAAGTGGTAGAGTCTTCGCTCCGAAAGAACTCGGGAAGACACCAGCCGTACTACCAAGAGAGCCGCTCAAAGAAAAAAGCGTGGAAGAAAATGGGAACCAAGTGGGACCCTCTCAAAAAGCAGCCCCACAAAAGGAGGCCGAGGAGTTCTTGAGAATAATCCAAAAGAGCGAGTATAAAACAATTGACCAGTTGGGTCAAACTCCCTCCAAGATCTCCATGTTATCCCTACTACTAAGCTCGGAGGCACACCAAGAAGCATTACTACGGATCCTCAGTGAGGCACATGTCACCAAGGACATCCCTGTGGACCAATTCGACGGGATAGTCGCAAATATTACCTCGAGTAGGTACTTGGGTTTCAACGATGATGAGCTACCCGACGAGGGGCATATTCATAACCGCGCCTTACATATCTCTGTTAAATGCATGGACCACATCCTCTCTCGAGTGTTAGTGGACACGAGGTCGTCATTTAATGTCATGCCCAAGACTACCCTCCTAAAGCTATCTTGTGAAGGAACGGTAATGAAGCCAAGCGCTTTGGTAGTAAAAGCTTTCGATGGGTCAAGAAGAACCGTCGTAGGGGAGATCGACCTACCAGTCCAAATCGGGCCTAAGGTTTTCTCTATAACCTTCCAAGTCATGGATATTAATCCAACTTACAATTGTCTTCTCGGAAGACCATGGATTCACATCGCTGGAGCCATCACCTCTACCCTGCACCAGAAACTTAAGTTCATTGTCGATAACCAGATGATTGTAGTTTCCGGGCAAGAGGATATGATGGTAAGCCATCTTTCGTCGTTCCGTTATATAGAAACGGACGAAGAAGCTGTGAATGTTCCCTTCCAATCTTTGGAAGTGGCGAATGTCGTGACTTTGAGCTCAAAGCCCAAGAAAGAGGCTAGGACAGCCATGTCATCATGGAGGGCAATAAGAGAAGCTCTAGAAGAGAGCAGACCCACCAGATGGGGCAAATTAGTGGACATACTGGAGAAGAAGAATCGCTTCGGGTTGGGATATCATCCATCAGCCGAAACCTCCTCAAAGCCTCCAAAGCAAGGGATCCTCCCCATTCTGGAAACACTTGTCAGTGCGGGTTTTATCAATGAAGATCAAGTGGCTCTGCTTGAAGACGTGGATGAAGATGTGCCTGATTTGGTGTACCGTTGTGCTTCGGATGAAACTTTGAACAATTGGAGGGCTATCGCAATTCCCGAGATCATTACCGAGCTCAAGTAATAAACCATGTTTGTTTTTACTTTTAAAAAAAATCATTTAGCTCTGCCCAAGGCAAATGATTAGTTGTGTGGGGCCCCCATGTTTTAAAGTTATTTTCAATCATGAATAAAATCACATTTTTATGTTCAATTGAGTTTCTTTTTTCTTTTTTGCATTTGTTTTAAAAGAATTTTTGCTACAAAAAGCCTAAAATCAAATCATACTCATGCAGATCTACAAATCCACCCTCCAAAAACAACACTGCCTTAATCCCTTATGACTTCAATTTCCCGATTAATCAAACGGAAGATAATGAAGAGGACGATTATGAACCGCCTGAAGAATTGTCCAGACTTGCAAATCAAGGGGATAGGGTAATACAACCCCACCAAGAATCAGTTGAAAAGATCAACTTGGGGACCGAAGAGGATAAGAAAGAGGTCAAAATAGGAGCCTCCCTGCAAGAGGATGTGAAGGAAAAGTTGGTTAAGCTGCTACAAGAATATGTGGACGTATTCGCTTGGTCGTATCAAGACATGCCAGGTTTAGACCCCAACATTGTCGTACATAAACTGCCACTCAAGCCAGAATGCCCACCGGTAAAGCAGAAATTGATGAGAACACGACCCGATATGGCCCTCAAGATTAGAGAGGAGGTCAAAAAACAGTTTGATGCCAGCTTTTTAGCCGTAACCAAGTATCCGACATGGGTTGCCAACATTGTGCCAGTTCCAAAGAAGGATGGAAAAGTTAGAATGTGTGTGGATTACCGGGACTTGAATAAAGCAAGCCCAAAGGATGATTTCCCGCTACCACATATTGACATATTGGTAGACAACACCGCCCAATTCTCAGTCTTCTCCTTTATGGACGGATTCTCGGGATATAACCAAACCAAGATGGCTCCAGAAGACATGGAGAAAACCACATTTATCACCCCGTGGGGAACTTTCTGCTATAAGGTAATGCCTTTTTTATTAACAAATGTCGGGGCAACATACCAAAGAGCAATGGTAACTCTTTTCCATGATATGATCCATAAGGAAATTGAGGTCTACGTCGATGACATGATTGCCAAATCCCAAACGGAGGAGGATCATCTAGTCCATCTACAAAAGCTTTTCGAACGCCTGAGAAAGTTCAAGCTGCGCTTAAATCCTAACAAGTGCACATTTGGTGTTAGATCCGGAAAGTTATTAGGTTTCATCGTCAGCCAAAGGGGTATCGAAGTGGATCCTGACAAGGTAAAGGCCATCCAAGATATGCCAGCGCCAAATACCGAGAAGGAGGTCCGGGGTTTCTTAGGAAGATTGAACTACATCGCTAGGTTCATCTCACACATGACAGCTACCTGCGAGCCAATCTTCAAACTGCTAAGGAAAAACCAAGCCGTCCATTGGAACGAGAATTGCCAAGAGGCGTTTGACAAGATCAAACAATACCTGCAAGAACCACCAATTTTAATACCTCCGGTTCCGGGTAAACCCCTCATCTTATACCTAACCGTGCTTGAAGGATCAATGGGTTGTGTGTTAGGGCAACAAGATGAAACAGGAAGAAAAGAGCACGCAATCTACTACCTAAGCAAGAAGTTCACCGACTGTGAATCAAGGTATACTCCACTTGAAAAGACTTGTTGCGCTTTAGCATGGGCTGCTCGACGATTAAGGCAATACATGTTGACCCATACAACATGGTTGATATCAAAGATGGATCCCATCAAATACATCTTTGAAAAGCCTGCCCTCACAGGAAAGATAGCCTGGTGGCAAATGCTGTTGTCTGAGTACGACATCCAATATGTCACTCAAAAGGCTATCAAAGGGAGTGTTTTATCCGAGCACCTTGCTCACCAACCTTTGGAGGATTATCAACCCATACAATTCGACTTCCCTGATGAAGATGTCGTAGCTTTGAATGACGAAAAGGTCACAAGCGATGAGGAAGGGCCAGAGCCGAGAGCTCGATGGAAGCTCGCTTTCGACGGTGCCTCAAATGCCATGGGGCACGGGATCGGGGCAGTTTTAATCTCCCCAAGAAATGGATACCAACCAGAATATGAAGCATGCATCCTAGGCCTCGAAGCAGCAATTGATCTAAGGATCAAAATCCTTGAAGTATACGGTGACTCAGCTTTAGTCATCTATCAAGTCAAAGGAGAATGGGAAACAAAACATCCCAATTTGATTCCCTACCGAGCTCGGGTTGTAGAATTGATTGAGCATTTTGATGAAATCACCTTCCATCACATACCTCGAGAAGAAAATCAGGTGGCAGATGCTTTGGCTACATTATCATCAATGTACCAAGTAAATTTCCACAATGAGGCACCAATCATAAAGATGGATCGTAGAGACAAACCGGTTGTATGTGCATTAGTCGAAGAAGGACTTGACAGCAAACCCTGGTTCTACGACATCAAGCGATACCTCGAAGAGCAAGAGTATCCAGAAAATGTCTCACAAACCGACAAGAGAACCCTCAGGAGATTGGCATCCCAGTTCTTCCTCAGCGGAAACACCCTCTACAAAAGAAACTATGACATGGTCTTGCTCAGGTGTGTGGATAAACACGAAGCGGACATGCTCATCAAAGAAATCCACGAGGGATCTTTTGGAACCCATGCCAATGGGCATGCAATGGCAAAGAAAATCCTAAGGGCGGGCTTACTGGCTAACCATGGAAGCTGACTGTTTCCGCTATGCCAAGACTTGTCACAAGTGCCAAATTTATGCCGACAAGGTGCATGTACCACCAACTCCCGTGAATGTCATGACTTCACCTTGGCCATTCTCTATGTGGGGCATAGACATGATTGGAATGATCGAGCCCAAAGCATCAAATGGACATCGCTTCATCCTCGTTGCCATCAACTATTTCACCAAGTGGGTCGAAGCAGCTTCGTATGCAAACGTAACCAAACAAGTGGTAGCCTGTTTCATCAAAAAGGAAATCATTTGCCGTTACGGCACTCCCCATAGAATTATCACGGATAATGGGGCAAACCTGAACAACAAGACAATGAAGGAGTTGTGCAAAGACTTCAAGATCGAGCACCATAATTCCTCACCTTACCGGCCAAAGATGAACGGTGCGGTAGAAGCAGCCAATAAGAACATAAAGAAAATCATCCAAAAGTTGGTGAAAACATATAAGGATTGGCATGAGATGCTTCCCTTTGCGCTACATGGCTACAGAACAGCCATTCACACTTCAACCGGGGCAACTCCTTTCTCCTTAGTATACGGTATGGAAGCCGTACTTCCCATTGAGGTGGAAATCCCTTCGTTAAGGGTCTTGATGGAAACCAAGCTAGAAGAAGCTGAATGGGTCCAAACAAGGTTCGACCAACTGAACCTCATAGAGGAAAAGCGTCTAACAGCGATATGTCATGGACAACTCTATCAAAGGAGACTCAAGAGGGCATTCGACAAAAAGGTCCGTCCTCGAGAATTCAAAGAAGGAGACCTAGTGCTCAAAAAGATATTACCTATCCACAAAGATCCCCGAGGGAAGTGGACTCCCAGCTATGATGGACCGTACGTGGTAAAGAAAGCCTTCTCTGGCGGAGCTTTAATCATCACCGCTATGGACGGAGAAGAGTTCCCACTCTCAATAAACTCCGACGCAGTCAAGAGGTACTATGCCTAAAAGAAAAGAAAAAGAGAAAAGCTCGCTAAATCGAAAACCTGAAAGGGCGGTTTAGACAATAGAGAGTGTCCTGGTAGATCGAAAACCTGAAAAGGCGGTCTAGGCAAAAATTAAGGACATCAAAAAAAAGGAAATACACCCCGGTGGACTGAAAACTCGAAAGAGCGGTCCAGGCAAAAGTTAGGGGTTTACAAAAGAAGAAAGGCAATGACTGCAACATTCAAGATCCGGACAAGATTTAAGAGGAGAGGAATCGGTCTCGTCATCATCTTTCAAAGAATTTCGAAGTCATAAGGAAAATAGCATGTGTTGTACCCAAAACAACCCTCAAACAAATTTCTTTTTGCTTTTTTCTTGTCTTTCTCTACCTTTTCCCCAAAGGAGTAATCACTTCTCACTTCATGTAATCAAATCTGCATTGAATAAATTCCTTTTTATTATTTTTGTGTTCTCATTAGCGCATAAAATTTTGTTTTATTCATGATAAAAATGCATTGAAACATGGGAAATAATAATAAAAAACTTACAAAAACAAATGTTGTTTTTACTTGAATCTCGTAAATGTCGAAAGAATTGCGGTGATCCCCAATATTGCACCAAAAGATTCAAAGCCTGAAACGATTTGGTCAGTCATCTTAAGACTTATGCTCTTCAGCAAAGGCAAGTGCGTAGCTCACGGCACGTGAAGCGCAAAGATCCCAAGAGTTGGAGGAACAGAATTCCCCTGTCAAAACACCCCAAACATCTCTTCCATCAACCAAGACTGGATATCGATCATGCTTCCAAAATGATCCCTAGCAATCCAACAAAGCCCAATTTCATTGACATTCCCCAGGGAGTCTCAACCCCAAAAGCCCAATCATCATTGGCAATCACAAACACAAATCCCCAATAAAAGCCCAACCATGCTTGGCATCTACTCGCATCCAAACAAAATTCAACCCAAAGCCCGACTTTGCTCGGCATCCAATCATAATACCCAGCATCCAATATGACGTCTGTCATCCCACATATCATTCATAATACATGCATCATATCAAACTCATTCATACATGCATATCCAAATCATTCATAATACATGCATCTCATATTCATGTCATGCATCCTCAACCAATATTCTCCAGTGAGTATCACATATTCACCAACATCCATCAATCATCTCTAGCGTTCCCCAGTGAACCCATTCCAGAGCTTCCCCAGTAAGTTCTTCTAGAATAACCCCAGCGGTTTTCTTCCCAATTTATCACATCCCCAAGTGACCTGCTCATGACCATTAGGATGCCCCAGCTGAGTTTTCCCAAACAAAATTCAGATTAAGTCTACCTCATATCATACCATATTGCATAACATATTGCATAACACAACATGAAGCATATCATGCATCATACAATCATGTTTTCCTTTTCAACAATCTAAGTACTAGCCACACCTAGAGACGATTACACTATCCCCACAGCGGTATGTTCTATTTCCCCAGAGAAGTCTAAGCACCTATTAAGGCGACGACTTTGTCCGATCAGATCACCTGATTAGGTGGCGATCATTTTACCTTTCGAGCGTTCATACACGTCTCGGAGATCCAACCACCTGATTAGGTGGCGATCATTTTACCTTGCGAGCGTTCATACACGTCTCGGAGATTAAGGCCACCTGTTTAGGTGACGATCCTTTATCTTTGCCAGATTAAGGCCACCTGTTTAGGTGACGATCCTTTATCTTTGCCAGATTAAGGCCACCTGTTTAGGTGACGATCCTTTATCTTTCCAGATTAAGGCCACCTGTTTAGGTGACGATCCTTTATCTTTCCAGATTAAGGCCACCTGTTTAGGTGACGATCCTTTATCTTTGCCAGATTAAGGCCACCTGTTTAGGTGACGATCCTTTATCTTTCCAGATTAAGGCCACCTGTTTAGGTGACGATCCTTTATCTTTGCCAGATTAAGGCCACCTGTTTAGGTGACGATCCTTTATCTTGTCCGATCAGATCACCTAATTAGGTGGCGATCATTTTCTTTTTCAGATCCAATCACCTGATTAGGTGACGATCTTTGATCTTTTCAGATCGAAATCACCTGTTTAGGTGATGATCTTTTACCCTTGTCAGTTTATGCATCAGTAGCCCAACCAGGTGACCCTGCATTTACTTCTTTTATATTAACTATAATCTTTTCGTACCGCGAAGGACAAAATTCGGGTCCTTCTTTTACTTAATTGATCTTCGCAAAGAGTTCATGAGATGCCCTTGGCACTCACACACTCTATGCAAAGAAACAATTAAGTAGGGGCAGCTGTTGTACCCTAATTTTGTCTTAAGCCTTTTCAAAACAAATTTCAAAAAAATCAAAAAAAAAAGAGAAAAGTCAAAGTCAACAAAAAAGTCAACATTTCTGAAATGAGGACTTCGCAGAGCAAAGTCCCCTTCGCTCTGCGAAGTCTGCGAATTTTTTGCAGATTTTTTAATCTCTTTGATTTATTTCATTTTTGTAATTATTATTATTATTACATATCATTTTTATTATTGTTTTTATCATCATTCATGGCTATTTGAGCTCAGCAAAGCCAGAATTGGAGCACTTGCCATTAAAGCCAAGGAAAGAAGCTTTTTCTTCCAACCTAGCATGTGCCAAGCAAGTTGGCTTGCCCTTGGGCAGCTATTGTCCCTCCCAGTGGACCTGCTACTGACCCTAAGGTTGCCAGCCACCAACTTGTGGATTTTCTTCCTGCTTTCTCCCCCAAAACCAGTCAAACCCAGCTGGTTTTCACTTGCCCAAAAGCCATGAGTGCTGCCCTGTTTTTCAGCAGCTTTTCTTCCTCCTCACACCAGCCCACATATTGCCTTTTGTTTCCCCCAACCTCTACACATCACAGTGCACGTTTTTATTGCTTAACCATCAAGATTGCAAGGACCAATCCCAAGGGACAACCAATTGCAAACCAGCCCTGTTTTCATCATCATTTCTATCCAAAATCCATTGAATTAGTGGCTGGATTTGGCTAAGTCTTGACCATTGCAGCAAGGCAAGGTCACCTCTTCACTTTTGCATTAAATGCAAAGTGATTTAGCCTGATCCTAGCCCACAAATCAGCTGGATTTTGGGGATTTCTAATGATGAAAATTGATTTGGTTTTGGCCTATAAATAGGAAGCAAGGCATAACCATTCAACACACTTTGAAACTTAGAGAAAAAACACACTTACACTCACTCACCACAACCAGAAAAAACCAGCAATTGAGCATTTGAAACAGCACTAAACACTAGCAAAAAAAACCAGTTTCAACACAAAGCAATTGCATAAGTTCATTGCTCATATTCAACAACATCCAAACTTTGCAAAGAACTTCAACCATTCAAGTTCATTTCATTTCCTTGCAGCAAAAGCTTTGCTAGGATCTCTGTAAGTGTTCTAAGTCCTTATCTTTCATTAGAGTTGTGCTTGCATCCTAATTTTGTTTAAAACCTTTTTGCTCTAAAAAACCCCTTTTGAATTTCAAAAGAAATCCCAAGGTTTGCAAAACATTCAAACTGGTTTGTCCAGCTCTTTTTATTGCCAAATCTCAAAGCTTTTCACTCCCCTAAAGGTTCTGAGATTGTTCAGAAGTTGTTTCTGAACAACAGTTCAGAAACAGCTTCTGAACTCAAAATTTCGCATTGTTCGCAGTGCGAAGCCATGGTCGCAGTGCGACCATGACAGAACTCAGAATCTGAGTTTAGGCTCCCAAACAGCCAATTTTTGAGGTTCTAGCCCAAGGACTCAGAACCTAAGAGGATTGAAACTCATTTTATTCAAACCTTAACAAGGATTTTGCATAAAATTGAAGGATTCACAAGTTCGAGCCACTTTTTTTGGATAACTTGCAAAACAAGTTACACTCACAAACTTTCAAAACAAACTTGAACAAAAAGCTATGTTCATCGTTTTCAAAACCAAACTTGAACAAAAACCTTGTTCATGATTTTCAAATCAAACGTGAACTTAAGTCGAACTTGCTTATTTTTCAAAACCCTTTTTAAACTTGAGCCGAACTTGTGCGTTTTTTCACAAATTTGATAAAACCTTTTCATTTTGGGTTCCAAACCAAGTGTTTTGATAAACTTTGGGATTTCTAAAAATTCAACCAAAAACTTGAATGAAAAAGGGATGGTTTGACGTATGTCTCTCCATTGCCCCGATTGAACGAATGCGTGACGTATGTCTCGTCGTTCGGGCAATCGTCATTCTATTTTCAACGCACCCGACCACACCAAACCAATTCTTGGCCCTTTGTGGTCAATTCAAACCTTTTCGACTCGTTTGAGTCACTTCGGTCAATGTTCGACTCGTTCGAGTCCATTGTACCCGTTCTTGATCCCGTTGGATCAATCGAACCCCCTCGACTCGTTTGAGTCACTCCGGTCAATGATCGACTCGTTCGAGTCCATTGTACCCTTTCTTGATCCCGTCGGATCAATCGAACCTTTTCCCTCAACGGACATGTTTTTATCAATTCTAGCGCGATTTCAAACAAACGCTTAAGTCTCCCATGCGCGAGCATACAAGCTATACGCTTAAGCCTCCCAGCCGCGAGCATACAAGCTACGTTTAATCGCAAGAATTCGGTTAAAACATCGTTCATTAAAAATAACCAACATATGTACGTTTTTCTACCAAAGAACTACGTACGCTTTGAATTCTCCGTCTACCGGGAGATACGTAAGAGCAAGATCGCCATCTTGTCAAGCACAATAATAAAAAACAACTTTTTCCCCTTTCATCATATTTTCTTTTTCCCTTTTACATAGACAAGCATGCATGCAAAACATTTAAAAACATTTTAAGCTTTAGCTAAATAGGAGGTTCCCGTTGAGTACAACGGACGTGAGGGGTGCTAATACCTTCCCCTTGCGTAATCGACTCCCGAACCCGACAATGGTTGCGATGACCAGTCCTTTTCCTCATCGTCAAGGGTTTTATTATCGTTTCCCTTCAAATAAAAACTTAAGGGTTTATCAACGTTCCCTTTAAACAAAAACTTTGGTTGCGACTTCACAACAGCCTTCCGAGCGTTCGTACACGTCTCGGAAGATTTCGCGTTTTTAACGAGGGCGCACAGGTGAGCTTTATTTAATCTCGGACTTGACGAGCTTGTTTGCATCGTGGACATGATTTATCTCGCCAAGTCAATTGCTCATCAAACCTCACGCCGCTCTCGTTGAAGTCCTCGTCCGACCTTGTTTTGTAGAATTATCCCTACAAAGGTATTAATATACATAATTGAACAAGTTATGTCAGCTACTTTTAAATCACCTTTCAATGCCCTATAATAGTGTCGGAACACACAATATACTAATAATACTGTTAAAATTAATTAGTCCTTCGCAATCATGCTTGCTCCACATGAAATATATATTAAGAACAAATAATGATACAAACCAGACAAAATGGAATAGACCAACAAGCAGCAAGCAATTCTTAATTTGGAATTGAAATAGAGGCGTGTCAATACGGGAATCAAATGGAATTGAGTAATAACATGGCAACACCAATTACACTCGGCAATAAAGGATTTTAATTTGAAATAATATTCTAAATTTATCTTTGAGGAATTCATATTAAAAAGATAACAAATAAAAGAGACTGAACCTATAGCAGATGGACTCTTTAATTTTATAGAACAGCCGCGGCAACAGTGTTCTCAAACAATTGAAATTGAATGAAACACCTATCAGTATGATGGCAAGGATAAGTTTCAATCATAGTTATCAACCGTCCATTATAGCAGCAAAGCACTAAGGAGCAGCTATTGGCCGATTCAAAAGACACAAAAGCAGAAAGGTCAGTAAAAACAAGCGCATCATCAGCATGGAATAGCCAATACCAGCACGCATCAACGGTGAAATTGAATAGGCAATTATATTCAAAACAAGTGCATCAATAAAATGTATAATTATATATACACGAAGAATACATGTCAATTCTTTAAACTTGGACTCTACTAAATCAAGGACTTATGCTTAATCATTGATAAGGCTCTTCGCTTATTTCAGTCTACTTAAAACATTCGCTTCAATAATGTTTGCCACAACCCACAACAATTTCAGTGCAATTTATCATTCAATTTTAGTGATACTAATTATATCAAGTTAACCTCGATTTATCATATAAAAACATCACGGTCGAAGCAAATCGTAAAAGAGAATAATGAAATTTGGAAATAGTAATTCGTAAGGTAATAACAACATATGTGAATCAAAACACTACGTGCATTGATGTTAATATACTTGTGAAGAATATTGGAACCATAGAACCTGGATTATGATGTTAATATACTTTTCAATACTTTATTCAATGCATCCATAGTTTCTTCCACATTCTTTTTCAATGATGGCGGCTGGATCTGCCTTCGATGTCGTGAATGGGTTGGCATGGCACAATGTTTAATTCCAATCAATGGAGATTCAATAAAAAACAACCACGCAACAGTGAACATAAATTGCGCGCTAAGGCTCCTTAATTTTATCTTCGCAAATCTTCTGTAATAACGAAATTCACATACGAAGAACAAGAACACCAGGTAGATTCAAAAGTGTGAGAATATAGCAAAATCAAGCTAATGAAAAGATAGAACCTTGATCATTCTCTTTGGAATGATGTTGTTTTGGCCGTGAGCATGAGGGCTCGGATAAGCGGCTTGTAAACTATTTTGATTGATTATTATCCCTCAATTTCTTTGTTATTCAACTCAGCGACGACAAGGATAAAGTCTCCAACTTAAACATTGCGGGATCCAAAAGATTGGCACAAGAAAACCCATTTGAATACTTCACCTGAAATTAGATTCGGCTCGCCGCGGAACCTCGCACATCAAGAAAATAAATTATAATAATATCATTTCCACAAAGTGCTCAGTAGAACCTTTCGAATACCCGATTTTATTCTTTAAAAAGGACAATCGAACAATTATCGAAAATTAAAGGTATCATGTTTTGAAAGAAAGAGTGATATAAAAAATCGATTTCTTCAGTTAATTTGATTGCGTCAGAGATGATTTTCCACTATGAATAATTCCTATGATTCGACTTGAAACCATGTCAAAATAATGAAACTGATACGTGTTGTTTTTATGGCAATTTAAACTGAAAAAGATATCACATAATATCAAAGTCAATTGAATTAAGCCTCTTTTGGAATCTTTTCAAGGTATCGTGCGCTGATCAATCCCTTAAGGAAAACTTTTTTAATTCAATTATGCTAATACCTGCATATTCTTATACCAAGAAAAGAAAACATTAATTGAACGGCTATTGATAACTATTGAATCGATATCACCTATGGTTACGCTGCACATAGTTTCAACTAATATCGATGCACCTGTATTAACATAGAACAATACATAAAATAAGCGATAGCACCTGTAGTATGTTGATCACAGCGCGTATGGTTGTTGATTCCTTTTGATGACGACGTTGATAGGGCTCGTATCAACGTGATACTTAGCGGCGATGTCGCTGATGAGACATATGCTCGGAGTAGCAGCCACGTCAAACGACGGCGGTCACCTTCTCCGAAAGGATTGGAGTGCGGCCTAGGTTAGTTTTACCGAGGCCCCACGGTGGGCGCCAACTGTTCCTGCTACGTGAACAATGGTACCAACCCCCTGAGCGATGTTTGAACTCAAGAGCTTGGCTAGGGTATTTTCTCTGTAAAATGAATGTGTTTTTTGTCAGGGACGTTCCGAGCTCCTTTTATACTTCCCTTGACCTAAGGGAAGTGGGGCGATCTTTTCGGGATTCCCAAGCCACCTGGTGTTGTGACTTGGTCTTCCTCCCCGGGGATTTCGGCCCACAATGAGAACGTGGGGGGAGACTTAGTAGACAAGCCGTAACGAGCCTTTGAGTTCGGGTATCGACGTGGGCAGCCCGCTTCGGATGCGTTATGGGGGTCGTTCCTCTTCCCGACCTGTTACAGTGGGGCCCTGACCTTGCCCACGTGGCGGGCACATGGGGAGTGAGATCTAGTTTGTCGGGGAAGGCTGTCACGTGCTCTGAGAGGAATAAGATGACGGTACAAAAATGCTTAAAAAAATAATGAAAGGAAAAAAAACACACAATAATAAAAACAGGGGGGGTAAGTAGAAGTAAGAAAAAAGCAGAAAAGAGGAAGAAAGAGCTGGGCCGGAAAGAAGAATTCCGGCGCGGTGGCTGGCGATGACGCCACCGGGCCGGAGTTAAAACTCCTTTTTTTTATAAAAAAAATGGTTTTAGAAAGTCTTTCTTTCCCTCTTTTCAAACGTTAAACAAAAATCTCAAAACCTCCCTAAAAAAACCTAGATCTAAGTTAGAGGGAACTACTTTTTTGTGTTTTTTCGGTTTGTGGTTTGGATTTTGATGGGGAGGCCGCGGCTTGTGGCTATTGTGTTCGGTTTGTGTTGTTTTTGGGTGTGTTGGGAGGTGGTTTTGTGGTGGTTTCGGTTGGTGGAGGGAGGCCGAATTTGTGTTTTGGGTTGATGGTGAATGGTTGTTGGTTTTTTGCTTTGATCCGTATGTTTGTGGATTGATGGTGAATGGTTGTTGGTTTTTTTGCTTTGATTTGTGTGTTGTGGATTGATGGTGAATGGTTGTTGGTTTTTTTTGCTGTTGGCCGAATTTTTCTTTTGGTTGCTGGAGCGTGTGCTTTTATATACACATTGGGGTGGACTTTTGACAATAAGGAGACAAGAATTAAATCCCCATCAAATGGGATTAAAGCCATTAAATCAAATATGTCAAAGCCATTGAATCAAACATTTGACATTGACCTCTGACTTTGGACTTTGGACAGATTTGATTAGCAATAAAGACCAGAAAAATAACCAATAAGAATAAAAATAAAAACAAAACAGAATAAATGAAAAATAAAATAAAAATAGAAAAAAATCCGAAAATTAAATAATTAAAAAAGATAAAAGATAAAAAAAACTAAAGTAAAATAAAATAATAATAAAACTGAAAAAAAAAGTCGCTTTCGGAACCCTAAATGAGGTATTTTAAAATACCTCTCTGCCGAAATTTCGTCTGAAACGACGAAAAAATCCGAACCAAAAAGACAAGTAAAAAAAGAATTTTAGGTCAAAAATTGGGGTGTGATAGATGCCCCTATTTAAGTCTCTTCGTCAGGAGATTTGAAGATAAAATCTTCGCTTCGACGGACCGAAGGGACTTAAATACAGAGTACGCCAATTTTGGACCTAAGACATTGTAAAATGCTTGTGATGCAAATGTGAATGCAGAACGGCAAAGATGGTTCGACCAGGTAAAGAAACAACAAAAGGATACCCGAGTTCGTTAAAGAAAGGGATCCGACTCCGCTGGGGGATAAAATAGTTTCACTGGGGAAGGGATTGTCTACTATCGCATTGATTCAGAACGATAGCCTAACAAAGACAAATACCGATGTTACCTACTATCGTGTAAATGATAGCTTAAAGAAGGTAAAAGAAGGAGACACTGCCTACAATCAACAAAGATGATAGCTTAAAGAAGACAGATGACATGTATTACCTACTATCGTGTATTGATAGCTTAAAAAAGGTAATATTAAAAGAAAAGACCTTGCCTACTATCGGTGTGCGAATTGCTTAATGAAGACAGACAAGATATTTTACCTACTATCGTTGTGAGGATAGCTTAATGAAGGTAAAATGTAAAGGAAAAGACATGGTCTACTATCGTTGTAAGGATAGCTTAATGAAGACCGATAAAATATTTTACCTACTACTGTTGTGAGGGTAGCTTAATGAAGGTAAAATGTAAAGGAAAAAACATGGTCTACTATCGTTGTGAGGACAACTTAATGAAGACCGACAAAATATTTTACCTACTACCGTTGTGGGGGTAGCTTAATGAAGATAAAATGCAAGAGAAATAACATGGTCTACTATCGTTGTGAGGATAACTTAATGAAGACCAATAAAATATTTTACCTACTACCGTTGTGAGGGTAGCTTAATGAAGGTAAAATGCAAGAGAAATAACATGGTCTACTATCGTTGTGAGGATAGCTTAATGAAGACCGATAAAATATTTTACCTACCACCGTTGTGAGGGTAGCTTAATGAAGGTAAAATGTAAAGGAAAAGACATGGTCTACTATCGTTGTGAGGATAGCTTAATGAAGACCGATAAAAAATTTTACCTACTACCGTTGTGAGGGTAGCTTAATGAAGGTAAAATGCAAGAGAAATAACATGGTCTACTATCGTTGTGAGGATAGCTTAATGAAGACCGATAAAATATTTTACCTACTACCGTTGTGAGGGTAGCTTAATGAAGGTAAATGCAAGAGAAATGACATGGTCTACTATCTTTGTAAGAATAGCTTAATGAAAACAGACAAAATATTTTACCTACTATCGTTGTGAGGATAGCTTAATAAAGGTAAAATGCCAGAGAATTAACATGGTTTACTATCATTGTAAGGATAGCTTAATGAAAACAGATAAAATATTTTACCTACTACCGTTGTGAGAGTAGCTTAATGAAGGTAAAATGTAAAGGAAAAGACGTGGTTTGCTATCGTTGTGAGGATAGCTTAATTAAGACCGATAAAATGTTTTACCTACTATCGTGTAAAGATAGCTTAATAAAGGTAGAACATAAGGGGAATAACATGGTCTACTATCGTTGTGAGGATAGCTTAATGAAGACCGACAAAATATTTTACCTACTACCGTTGTGGGGGTAGCTTAATGAAGGTATAATATAAGAGAAATAACATGGTCTACTATCGTTGTGAGGATAGCTTAATGAAGACCGATAAAATGTTTTACCTATTATCGTGTAAAGATAGCTTAATAAAGGTAGAACATAAGGGGAATAACATGGTCTACTATCGTTGTGAGGATAGCTTAATGAAGACCGACAAAATATTTTACCTACTACCGTTGTGGGGGTAGCTTAATGAAGGTATAATATAAGAGAAATAACATGGTCTACTATCGTTGTGAGGATAGCTTAATGAAGACCGATAAAATGTTTTATCTACTATCTAGTACCGTTGTGGGGGTAGCTTAATGGAGGTAAAATGTAAAGGAAAAGACATGGTCTACTATTGTTGTAAGGATAGCTTAATGAAGACCGACAAGATGTTTTACCTACTACCGTTGTGAGGGTAGCTTAATGAAGGTAAAATGTAAAGGAAAAGACGTGGTCTACTATCGTTGTAAGGATAGCTTAATGAAGACCGACAAGATGTTTTACCTACTACTGTTGTGAGGGTAGCTTAATGACGGTAAAATGTAAAGGAAAAGACGTGGTCTACTATCGTTGTAAGGATAACTTAATGAAGACCGACAAGATGTTTTACCTACTACTGTTGTGAGGGTAGCTTAATGAAGGTAAATTGTAAAGGAAAAGACATGGTCTACTATCGTTGTAAGGATAGCTTAATGAAGACCTACAAGATGTTTTACCTACTACCGTTGTGAGGGTAGCTTAATGAAGGTAAAATGTATAGGAAAAGACATACTGGGGATGACACTCTTTGGAAATTGAACGTATTCGCAAGCCTATTTGTTTGTAGAACCTGCCACCGAAAACTGTTTGATTGGTGACATCTTTGGACCAAACACACTAGGGATGACACTTTTTTGTGAGAATTCAAGTTGTTCATTTGTAGAACTTACCGCTTGAAATGTTTGATTGAAATGAAAGGATACGGCTAAAGCAAGACTCAGTGTGATTAATGCAACCATGTGTGAGCGATGTTATGTGCATGTTGTGTATGCATGAATGTGTATATGCATGAATGTATGAGTGTATGTAAGACAGTACGATTTGTATGATGATGTCACTATATGACTGTATATAACACTGATGAGATAAGATCGAACGGATAGGACGGGAAGTGAACCGACATTGCAGTACAAACACTCGACAATTTTTATCGGGGATGATACCATTGGACAATAAGTCGAGCCACTGACGGGGTAAATCCCAGCACGAGGTAGCAAATTATGGGGAAGTAGACACTTCTTGGGGAGGAAGCCCATTAGTCTGGCGGAAGTCACCATTTCTTAACTGACATAGGGTGTTCTCTCGTAGGCACGCTTCCGTAGCCATGCTTTTCTTTTGTTTTTCTTTGAAAGTCCCTAACTTTTGCCTGGACCGCCCTTTCAGGTTTTCAGTCCACTGGGAGTGTATTCTTTTTGTGCCCCTAATTTTTGCCTGGACCGCCCTTTCGGGTTTTCAGTCCACCGGGATGCTCATTTTTTCCTAAGCTGCCTTTTCAGGTTTTCGACTTAGCAAGCTCTCTTTTTTATATTTTTGTATTTCCTGACAGAAGTCTTCCCACAACGTTTGATCACGTTCCTCTTGTGGAGATCAACCATTCTCGAGGCGGATGTTGACGTACACTTCTCCTATTCATGAGTTCAAAGAGAGTGCGTTTGTTGTTTACATTTCTCAAAAGTCATGAAAAAAAGTTTTATTTTTTTTGGAAAATTTTTGCTTTAAGTATTACCATAAAAAATAGAAGTTTTGAAAACAGGAAGAAGAGAGAATTCCAAATAATGGGGCACATGCTCAAATCTTATTAAGGGAGTGTTGGCCTGCCAATGGCGCGGCTCCACGGATCTTTACAAAGTTTGGAAAATGGTAAATATATGGGAGAGATACATTGAACACAGTAACCATTATCCTCCCTAAAAACTTTGTATTCCACTGTTCCGAGTCGCTGATGTACAGATGCTTCGAATCGGAGGCCTTTTGACAGCTAGGATTCCCCAGGTGAATCATGTCCAACTTGATGCAATTACTTTGTCATAATCCTTAACTTTTACATAGATTGCCCTTTCAGGTTTTCAATCTATCAGGATGATTATTTTTTGTTTATGTCTCTAATTTTTGCCTGGACCGCCCTTTCGGGTTTTCAGTCCACCGAGACGCTCATTTTTGCCTAAGCTGCCTTGTTAGGTTTTCGACTTACCGAGCTGTTCTTATATTTTTTTTAGACAAAGTATTTCTTGACTGCATCAGCGTTCACAGGACGTGCAAGTTCGTTACCATCCATGGTCGCAAGGGTCATTGCACCACTAAAAAAAGCTCTCTTGACGACATACGGTCCTTCATAATTAGGCGTCCACTTGCCCCAGGAGTCCGGTTGAAAGGATAAAATCTTTTTGAGCACAAGGTCTCCTTCTCGAAATTCATGGGGACGAACCTTCTTGTCAAAGGTTTGTTTCATCCTCCTTTGATATAGCTGTCCATGACACAAGGCAGTCATGCATTTTTCTTCAATCAACTTCAGCTGATCATACCTACTTTGACACCATTCAGCTTCAGACAA
This sequence comes from Medicago ruthenica, assembly GCA_018208015.1. Lineage (NCBI taxonomy): Eukaryota > Viridiplantae > Streptophyta > Magnoliopsida > Fabales > Fabaceae > Medicago > Medicago ruthenica. The sequence goes on from WNNG01000413.1 coordinate 152,582, forward strand.
CTTGGCCTCCATCAAAACTCTCATTGACGGGATCTCGACTTCTACAGGGAGCACTGCTTCCATGTCGTAAACTAAGGAGAAAGGGGTTGTCCCTGTTGAAGTGCGCACTGAAGTACGGTACCCATGCAGAGCGAACAATAACATCTCATGCCATTCTTTGTAAGTGACTGCCATTTTCTGGACAATCTTCTTGATTTTTTTATTTGCAGCTTCGATAACACCATTCATCTGGGGTCTGTAAGGAGAGGAATTATGATGTTCAATTTTGAAATCATCACACAACTCTTTCATCATTTTGTTGTTCAGATTAGTCTTATTGTCTGTAATGATCCTGCTAGGGATACCGTAGCGGCAGATGATCTGATTCTTGATAAAATGGACTACTACTTGTTTGGTCACATTGGCATAAGATGCTGCTTCGACCCACTTGGTGAAGTAATCTATGGCCACTAGAATGAAATGATGTCTGTTTGAAGCCTTTGGTTCGATCCTTCCAATCATATTGATGAACCACATAGAGAACAACCACGGAGAGGAAAAAACATTGAGGGTAGTAGGCGGCACATGAATTTTGTCGGCATAGATCTGACACTTGTGACATTTCCTGGCATGTTTGTAACAATCAGATTCCATCATCATCCAGTAGTAACCTGCTCTCAGCATTTTCTTAGCCATCGCGTGCCCATTGGAGTGAGTTCCGAAGGATCCTTCGTGTATCTCATGCATCAATAACTCTGCCTCGTTCTTGTCCACACATCTGAGCAAAACTATGTCGAAGTTTCTTTTGTACAATACATCTCCGTTCAGGAAGAAACTGCCGGACAATCTTCTTAAGGTCTTCTTGTCTTTTTTTGGAGGCTCCGGGTGGATACACTTAACTTTGAAGGAAATGCTTAATATCATAAAACTACGATTTGTCATCAACAACTTCTTCGGTTGCGAACACATGAGCAGACCTGTCGAGACACCTGATACTGATCAAAGGTACATCATTCCGACGATTTACTTTGTACATAGAGGATAAGGTAGCTAGAGCATCTGCCATCTGGTTCTCATCACGATGGATGTGGTGTAGCTCAACCTTGTTGAAGAAAGTCAGTAATTGTCTTGCATAGTCTTTGTAAGGAATCAAGCCGGGGTGGCGAGTTTCCCATTCTCCTTTGATTTTATTGATCACGAGAGCCGAATCCCCATATATGTCAAGATTCTTAATCCTTAGATCAATGGCTTCTTCGATACCCATGATGCACGCTTCATACTCAGCAATGTTGTTTGTACAATCAAATAACAGCCTGGCAGACAAAGGAATGTGAGTGCCTTTAGGAGTGATGATGACGGCCCCAATTCCGTTGCCATAGACATTAACGACCCATCGAATATCAAACCCCATCTGGATTCAGGATCTGGACCTTCTTCAGGTAATGGTTCATCGCAATCCTTCATCTTCAAATACATGATCTCCTCGTCGAGGAAATCGAACATAATGGGCTGGTAGTCTTCAACTGGTTGGTGAGCCAAATGATCAGCAAGGATACTGCTTTTGATTGCTTTTTGTGTGCGGTATTCGATGTCATATTCGGACAGTAACATCTGCCACCGGGCAATTCATCCTATCAAAGCCGGCTTCTCAAAGATGTACTGATCAGATCCATTTTAGATATCAACCAAGTGGTGTGATTAACCATATAATGACATAGGCGTTTCGCGGCCCAGGCTAGATCACAACAAGTCTTCTCAAGCATGGAATAGAATTGGAAGCATTGATTAGACTTTTGCCACTTTGTTGCCATAGGATAATGTTATTGTTGATGTGAAGAATGGATGAACAAGAGTCATATATGTATTAAGTAGTTTTGCCACTGTGTGTCTGATATAATTGTGCTTCTGCTCCTGATACAATTTTTTTTGACCCTTTTTATCCTTTTTTAAATCGGTTGAACCGACTTAATAAAAGATTTTAAATCGGTTGAACCGAACTAAATTATGTTTATTAAATGGGATGAGTGACCAGACTTAAAAACCTGATTATTTTTTTGACCCTTTTTTACCTTTTTTAAATCGGTTGAACCGACTTAATAAAAGATTTTAAATCGGTTGAACCGATCTAAATTATATTTATTAAATGGGATGAGTCACCCGACTTAAAAACCTGATTATTTTTTGACCCTTTTTAAATGGGTTAACCCGATTTAATTAGTATCTTTTTAAATCGGGTGAACCGACTTAATAATTTTTTTTGACCCTTTTAACCTTTTTAAAATGGGTTAACCCGATTTAATTAGTATCTTTTAAATCGGGTGAACCGACTTAATAAAAAGATTTTAAATCGGGTAAGGGAGAAGACTTAAAATCAGAATGGTTTTTTAAATCGGCCACCTATAAATCGGTTCTGGAACCGATTTAAAAAGCCATATTCAACCGATTTAAAAAGTGTTTTTTGTACTAGTGGACGTTGGATCACCACGAAACCCTTTTGTATTTAAACCAACCTAATATTTTTTGCATTTTTTTTGTAAAGCGAAGTAAATAAATGAAATAAAAGACACATGCATGATTCTTCCCATTTATAATTTACATTGGTCCTAAATACATTCTAAAGCTATGCAATAAAAAACAAATGACGAACAAGAACTACAATGACGATTAAAGATAAAAATGCATGAGATGATTGTTAGATATGAACAAATAAAATGCTTAAAAAAAATAATGAAAGGAAAAAAAAGCACACAATAATAAAAACAGGGAGTGCAGAGAATAAAAGGTGGGGGGGTAAGTAGAAGTAAGAAAAAAGCAGAAAAGAGGAAGAAAGAGCTGGGCCGGAAAGAAGAATTCCGGCGCGGTGTCGGCGATGGCGCCACCGCGCCGGAGTTAAAACTCCTTTTTTTTAAAAGAAAAATTTTGGTTTTAGAAAGTCTTTCTTTCCCTCTTTTCAAACCTTAAACAAAAATCTCAAAGCCTCCCTAAAAAAACCTAGATCTAAGTTAGAGGGAACTACCTTTTTTGTGTTTTTTCGGTTTGTGGTTTGGATTTTGATGGGGAGGCCGCGGCTTGTGGCTATTGTGTTCGGTTTGTGTTGTTTTTGGGTGTGTTGGGAGGTGGTTTTGTGGTGGTTTCGGTTGGTGGAGGGAGGCCGAATTTGTGTTTTGGGTTGATTGTGTGTCGCGGTGATTTTTGGATATCAAGCTATTAGTTAGCGTTGACTCGCAATTTTAAGATTCACCACCGATCTTTTATTTTTCCAAGGAAAAGGGAGAAAGTTCGAAAAAAACCCTATTTTTTGAGAGATCAAGGTCCGGGGGTTGGTTACGCAAAGGGAAGGTATTAGCACCCTAAACGTCTATAGTACTCTATAGGAACCTCTTGTTTTATCTTTATCTTTATGCTAAATTGATTATTTGTTTGTAAATAAAAGCCTAAGTGTAAAAGGATTAAAATGATGAGTGAAAAGAAAGAAAGATTTTTTTGTTATTTTATTGATTTGGAAAGACAAAGTCTTTTGCCTACGTACCCGAGCGGGATCAAAATCACGTAGTTCGGGGTAAAAAGCCGACTGATTGATTTTGATTGATTTTAAAGTTTTGAAAAATGTTTTGAGGAAGATAAGAGGCGGGAAAGGCATAGAAGAAATAAAATGTGAGTTTGATTGATTTTAATTGAAGAAAAAGTTTGATTGATTAAAGATTGATTAAAATTTGATTAAGAAAGAAAAGACACTTGGTTTAAAATCCAAGATCGAATGTTTTTGAGATTTTTTTATGAAATGTTTTTGATTTTGACTATTTGACTTCTTTTTTTGAGAAAGTTTTGATCAATTCCTAGGGTCCAAGACTAGAGTAAGATGAGACAATCTAAAGCGCGCCGGATCCCTCGAAATGACGTTGGATCAAATGAGGGTCCTTTTCCTCGGATACGGTCATTATTACATTTTTATCGTTTTAGACATAAAGCGGAATAAATAAATGTGAGTGTCAGTGCAATATTCTCATTTATATTTTACATTGTCCCTAAATACATTCTAATGAAATAAAAATGACAAAATAATAAATAAAAAATAAAAATTGCAAATGCATTAAAATAAATATGCTAAAAATAAATAAAGAAAATAAAAATGCATGAAATGCTAAACAATAAGTAAATATGTTGCATAAAAATAAATAAAATAAAAAAATGCATGAAATGCAAAACATAAAATAAATATGTTGCATAAAATAAATAAAGAAAATAAAAAATGCATGAAATGCAAGACATAAAATAAATATGTTGCATAAAGTAAATAAAGTAAATAAAAATGCATGAAATGCACGACATAAAATAAATATATTGCATAAAAAAAAAAATAAAAAAAATGCATGAAATGCAAGACAATAATTAAATATGTTGCATAAAATAAATAAAGAAAATAAAAATGCATGAAATGCAAGACAAAAAATAAATATGTTGCATAAAATAAATAAAGAAAATAAAAATGCATGAAATGCAAGGCATAAAATAAATATGTTGCATAAAAAATAAAAATGCATGAAATGCTGAAAATTAAAGGCAATAAGATAAAATGCATAAAAATAAATAATAAAAAAATGCAAGAAATGAAATAAACTAAAAATGAAAGAAAAAAAGAAAGAAAGGAGAAGAAGAAGGGGGTGCGGGGAAGAAAACAAAAGAGAAGAGAGGAGAGGGAGATTGGGCCGTGTTAAATCCATAAGCATTGGGCCGAAGCTGATCGGTATATAACCTTTCTTCCTCTCAGATCCTCTCATTTTCCATCTCCCCTTCTCTCTCTACCTCTGTTTTCTCCAACCTCTCTCTAAAACAGAAGCCCAGTCGGAAAACAGTTTTCCGGCACGGTGGCCGTCGGCCTAGACGGCGGCGCCACCATGCCGGAGTTAAAACTTCACTTTTTTTAATTTTTTTTTTTTTACATTTTCAACAATCCATTTTGTTCCTTTTCGTGAATCTAAACTTAGTTTTCCTCAAAAACCTCTTCAAAGCAACAAATCTGGATTTTTATTTTTTAACAACAAAACTACCTTTTCTGTTTTTCTTGGCTTGGATTCAACTTAAGTTATGGTTCGGTTTGTGATGTTGTTCTGGATTTGTGAACTTGTGGTTCGGGTAATGGAATTGTGGTTTTGAGTTTGTGATGTTGTTATGGATTTGTGAACTTGTGGTTGATTCTGGATGATTTGGGTTAGGTTCATTTTTTGTGATGATTTTTGCGATGATGGTTTTGGTTTATGATCCGTGTTTGATGAGATTTCTGTGATGATGGTTTTGGTTTATGATTCGTGTTTGAGAGATTTTGTGGTTGTTTCTGTGGTGGCTTGTGGTGGCCGGATTGTAATTTGTTGGTGGTTTATGGTGGTTGAGGCTCTGACTGATTCTGACTGTACTTGGGATCCATGAACAGTACAATAAATGTACTATTTATAGGCCAAAAATAGGGTTAGGATGAAAAGGACAAAAATACCCCTTGGGGTTTGGACTGAAAATTGGACTGAAAATTGACTAAAATAAAAATAAAAACTAAAAACAATAATAAAAATAAAAAACGAAAATAATTAAAAATAAAAAAAGACTAATAATAAGTCTTAAAAATAAAACAAAATAATAAAAGTAAAAGAAAGAAAAATTAATAAAAATAAAAACGGTCGCCTTCGGAACAAAAATGAGGTATTTTAAAATACCTCCCTGCCGAAATTTCGTCTGAAACGACGAAAATTTCCGGCTTAAAAAGACGAGAAAAACGAATCGAAAATGGGTCAAAAATAGGGTATGACAGATGCCCCTGTTTAAGTTTCTTCGTTACTGAGATTTAAAAGTGGAATTTTTAATTCGATGGGTCGAAGAGACTTAAATACCGAGTACGCCATTTTTGACCAAATTCGACTGTAAGATGCTATGAATGCAATGCCATGTGTGCAATGTTATGAATGCTCGCGATGCCAGTATGAATGCAAGACGGCAAAGATGACTCGACTAGGGATGACAAAACAAAAGGATACACGAGTCTGTTAAAGAATGGGGTCCGACTCCACTGGGGATAACATGGTTTCACTGGGGATAAATGTCAGCTGTTCGGGTTATTGCCGGACTAGCCACAAGAAACAAAGATAAATGTCAGCTGTTCGGGTTACTGCCAAACTAGCCACAAGAAACAAAGATAAATGTCAGCTGTTCGGGTTACTGCCGAACTAGCCACAAGAAACAAAGATAAATGTCAGCTGTTTGGGTTACTGCCGAACTAGCCACAAGAAACAAAGATAAACGTCAGCTGTTCGGGTTACTGCCGAACTAGCCACAAGAAACAAAGATAAACGTCAGCTATTCGGGTTACTGTCGAACTAGCCACAAGAAACAAAGATAAACGTCAGCTGTTCGGGTTACTGTCGAACTAGCCACAAGAAATAAAGATAAACGTCAGCTGTTCGGGTTACTGTCGAACTAGCCACAAGAAACAAAGATAAACGTCAGTTGTTCGTGTTACTGTCGAACTAGCCACAAGAAACAAAGATAAATGTCAGTTGTTCGGGTTACTGCCGAACTAGCCACAAGGAACAAAGATAAACGTCAGCTGTTCGCGTTATTGCCGAACTAGCCACAAGGAACAAAGATAAACGTCAGCTGTTCGGGTTACTGCCGAACTAGCCACAAGAAACAAAGATAAATGTCAGCTGTTCGGGTTACTGCCGAACTAGCCACAAGAAACAAAGATAAATGATGCACAAGTTGTTCATTAAAGAACTGCCACTTGGCGAAAAGAGGGTGACATCTCTGGATCAGACACACCGGGGATGACACTTGGGGAAAGAGAGGGTTACAAATTATTCATGACTGATTGATATGATTAGATAATTAAAGCAAGACTCAGGGTGGTTATTGTAGCCATGTATGAATGATATTGTCTTTATTGTATATGCATGAGTGTGTATATGCATGAATGTATGAATGCATGAATGACGATACAACTTGTATGACTGGTATGAAGAATTGACTTGTTTTATTGTATGATTGATGAACTTGACGAAACAAGATTGGACAGGTAAGATGGAAAGTGGACCGAAGCCGCGTTACAAACACTCGGTAATCTTCAATGGGGATGATGCCACTGGGGACATATCAAAATGCTGACGGGGTAAAACCCGACATATGCAGCAACTGATGGGGAGTAAACACTTCCTAGGGAGAACGTGTTAATCCAAAAACCTGGTAGAAGAACTGATGCTTCTGTGGTCATACTTATCTTTTGCTTTTTTTTTTTGATTCCCTAACTTTTGCCTGGACCGCCCTTTCGGGTTTTTGGCCCACCGGGAATATATTCTTTTGTATGCCCCTAATTTTTGTCTGGACCGCCCTTTCGGGTTTTCGATCCACCGGGGATATGTTCTTTTGTATGCCCCTAATTTTTGCCTGGACCGCCCTTTCGGGTTTTTGATCCACCGGGACGCTCATTTTTGCCTAAGCCGCCCTTTCGGGTTTTCAACTTACCGAGCTCTTTTCTTTTTCTCTTTTTCCTTTTTCTCTCTCTTTTTTTTATATATATTTTTTTTATTTAAGCAATTGACTAAGTTCAAAACTGCAGAGTTTATTCGTTCTCAAGATAGCTGTTGACGCCCCCTTCACTTATTCACGAGTTCAGAGAAAATGGGTTTGTTGTTTGTGCTTTCCAAAAGACATGAAAAATATTTTGTTTCAAGTACTACCATCAAAAATAGAAGAAGTTTTTATAAACTGAATAAATGGGAATTCCAAATGAAAGGCAACAGGCTCAAATTTATTTGAAAGAGTGGTGACCCGCCAATGGCATGGCTCCACGGATCTTACAAAGTTTGGAAAATGGTAAATATAAGGGGAAGGTACATTGAACACAATAACCGCTATTCTCCCTGACAACATTGAATTTCACTGTTTGGATGCTTCAGATTCAGAGTCTTTTTGATAGCTAAGGTGCCCTAAGTGAGTAAAGGCCAACCCAATGCAGTTGCTTTGTCTTTTGATCCTTAATTTTTGCATAGATCGCCCTTTCGGGTTTTCGACCTATCAGGATGATTATTTTTCTGTTTTGTTGGAACAAAATGCATGAACAACTCTCTTTTGGGTTTTGATGATAACAAATTGTTAAAAAGAAAATTGGAATTGCTAATGCTTGATTCTAAGTGTGCAGAACCATGTACTTAAAGTTTGGTATTTAACATTGGTTATGGAAGAACAAGCTAAGAGCAAGAAGGAAAGCATAGAAGCTTGTGTTGCAAGTATGAAGCAAATCAGTGTCTGAAGCAACTACTGAAGGCAGCGTCTGAAGACTGCTTTTGAAGGTCAACGAAAGTCAGCGTCTGAAGACTCTGTCTGAAGGTCAACAAAATTCAGCGTCTGAACAGTGCGTCTGAAGAAGTGCGTCTGATGAACAGTGCATCTGATGAACAGTGCTTCTGAAGGCCTGCGTCTGAAGACAGCTTCTGATGAATAGTTCCTGAAGAAGCTTTTGAAGTCTGAGTTTTAAGGAAAAGCAACTGTCACTGTCAACAGTAAAGCACTGTACAATCAAAACATCTCAATGGAACAGTTGTCTCCTTGGCCAAAACATTCTCCAGCTTTTAAGGAAACAATTCAAAAATTGTGTGCTCTGTTTTTTGCACTTTCGCACACAATGTCAGTTGGACATAGCTTCTATTTTGCAACAGCTCTTTGCTGGAATACTGGTTAATCTCAATAGCTCTTTTATCCTCTATAAAAGATTGAAGATTTGAAGAAGAAAAATTAAGACTCAAGAAACTCAAAGACTGAAAAACTCTGTGCTCTGTTTTGCTGTCAAATTCGAAAGTCACCAAAAACACTTAGAAATTCTTACAAACTTCTTATCTTCGAATTTCTTAAGTTTAGAGTCTTAAACTTATGTTGTATTTTGTGAACACCACTGATTGTATATCAAGTGTTCAAACTCAAACTCATTTCTTTGTAAAATCTGTTTGATTCAAAGTCTTAGACTGTGTGTCTAAGCAAAGAAGTCTCATAACTTTGTGTATTGAGCAATTAGAAGTCTCTTAGCTGTGTGCTTTGAGCAGGGAAGTCTCTTACTAAGTGTTTGAGCAACTAGAAGTCTCTTGCTTGACGGCTTGAGCATTGGAAGTCTCTTACTAGGTGTTTGAGCAATTAGAAGTCTCTTAGCTGTGTGCTTTGAGCAACTGGAAGTCTCTTAGCTGTGTGCTTTGAGCAATTGTAATCGTTTGATTATAGTGGAAAATCTCTTGTTAGTAACAAGGGGACTAGACTACTTCCGGGTTGTGGAAGGAACCAGGATAAACCATTGTGTCCCTTTCTCTCTCTCTCTCTCTCTCTCTATCTCTCTCTCTCTCTCTCTCTTTTCTCTTACCCGCTGCAAAACAAACTCTGAAAAATAGGTTCAGAACTGATCTATATCAGAATCTGAACTTAACAGAAGTTTTTTGAGAAAGAAAAAAGGCCCACACAATTCAACCCCCCCTTCTTGTGTGTTTTTCTCACCTTCAGTTGGTATCAGAGCTCCGGTTCTGATATTCAATCACCTAACAGTGAGTCAGTAAGATCCTGAGAAAAACATGTCATCCAATAGTTCCCCTCCACCCTCTCCTAGAAATCAAAGAAGTGTTGGTGCTTCTGTATCATATGACTATGGTTCAGATCAAAGAAAATCTCGTTCACACAATAAACCTCCAATGTTTACTGGTGATCCAGAGAAATTTTCATGGTGGAAAAGAAAGATGTACAACCACATCATTGGAATTGATGATTCCTTATGGGATATCATAGAAGATGGAATTTCTATTCCAGTTGATGAAGAAGGAGTAGCTGTTAACAGAAAAGGCCTGAGTGATGCTGAGAGGAAGATCTACAGAAAGCATCACAATGTTAGAGGTATCATTGTTGATTCTCTACCTCACAGTGAGTATCAGAAGCTGAGTGATAAATCAACAGCCAAAGCCATCTTCACCTCCCTCTGCTCTAACTATGAAGGTAACAAGAAGGTTAGAGAAGCAAAAGCAAATATTCTAGTTCAGCAGTATGAGCTGTTCAGAATGAAGGAGGATGAAAATATTGAGACTATGTTCTCATGATTTTAGACTCTGGTTTCTGGACTTCAGATTCTGAAGAAAAGCTATACTACTGCTGATCATGTGAATAAAATCCTCAGAAGTCTGTCATCTAAATGGAGACCCAAAGTGACTGCTATTGAGGAAGCTAAAGATCTAAATACTCTAAATATTGAAGATCTTATAAGCTCACTCAAAGTGCATGAACTGGGACTCAATGAAGATGAATCTGTTAGAGAGTCTAAGTCAATACCACTGAAATCCAAAAGAAAGTCTGTAAAAGCTCTAAAAGCTATTGAATCTGATGAAGAAGTTCCTGAGGGAAATTCTGAAGAAGATTCAGATGCTGAGGAGCTTGCAATGCTTTCCAAAAGATTTCAGTACTTAATGAAAAGGCAAAAGAAATTTTCTAACAGAAGCAGCAACTTCAAAGGATCTGGTTCCAAGAGGGAAGATCAGAAGGGTTGCTACAATTACAAGAAGCCTGGTCATTTCATTGCTGATTGTCCTGAACTTCAGAAGGACAAGTCAAAGGAGAAATCAAAGAAGACCAGCTCTAAATCAAGCAACTTCAGAAACAAACTCAAGAAGAGTCTTATGGCAACATGGGATGATCTTGACAATGATTCTGAGTCTGATGATGAAGAGGAAGCCAACCTGGCTTTAATGGCAACAACATTCTCTGATGCAGAATCATGTTCAGACTCTGATAATGAAGATGAGGTATATTCTAAACTTACACGTTCTGAACTGATTGAAACAGTTAAAGATCTTATGAACCACCTCAAAAGCAAGTTAAGTCAACTAAAATCTTTGAAAAATAAACATAACTTGCTGAATGAGGAGAATCTCAAACTTCAGAATCACATCATTGAGATTGATGAAGAAGTTAAAGAACTCAGAGAAGTGGCTCATAAGAAACCTGAAGAAATTCCAAATGAACAAGAAATTGCTCTTCAGGATTTTATTTTAACTGGAATCAATAGAAGTAAGGTTGCTTCTATGATTTACAACATTAACAGAAACAAAGGTGAAGGTATTGGTTTCAATAATGATTCATTCAATCATTCAAATGAATCAAAAAAACCATCCTGTTCTGAAAGTATTATGAAAGGCACTGAGGTGTGCTTTGTGCCTGCTTCTGACAGTTCTGAGAAACAGAATTTAACAGAAACTAAGACTGCTAAGTCTGAAGTTCTGAACTGCTCAGAATCTAAAGCTTCTGAACCTAAGGGAAAGATGAAGGCAGAATTTAAAACTTTGCCAAAGTCTAAACCAAAAGGTCCTAAGTCTAAGATTATAAGAAAATCAGATTCTAAACCTGAAAATGTTCAGAGTCTGAAAAGTTCAGAACCTAAGACAAGCAAGTCTCAGAATCTGAAAAATTCAAACTCAAATTTTAATAAGACTGTGTTTATGAAATCTTCAAGAAATACTAAACCAGTCTATTCAAAACCTTTCAAACCTCAAAATGTTAGACCAAAGGTGCAAAAGAAACCTTATCCTTTCAAGACTAACCATAGAGGACCCATAAAAGTATGGGTACCTAAGTCTGAGATAATTTCTATTGCAGATATGCTTATCATCCAAAGAAAAGGAAAGGTCTTGGTACCTGGACAGTGGCTGCTCGCGTCATATGACAGAAGAATGGTCTATGTTCCAAACCCTAATCATGAAAGAGGGAGGAACTGTGGGGTTTGGAGGAAATCAGAAAGGAAAGATCATTGGTACTGGTAAGATAGGCAATTCTTCCCTGTCCATTGATGATGTCTGGTTGGTAGATGGACTAAGACATAACCTACTTAGCATAAGTCAATTATGTGACAGTGGTTATGATGTCCTGTTTAATAAGAACTCTTGCACTGTAATCAACAACAAAGATAAATCTGTTGTGTTCAAAGGAAATAGGAAAAACAATGTTTATAAAATTAATTTTTCAGAACTGGTTGAACAGAAGGTAGTTTGCCTTCTGTCTGTAAGTGATGAGAAATAAGTATGGCACAAAAGGTTGGGACATGCTAACTGGAGACTCATCTCTAAGCTTAGCAAGTTGCAACTGGTCAGAGGCTTACCAAACATTGACTATCACTCAGATGCTCTTTGTGGAGCATGCCAAATAGGAAAAATTTCTAAAACATCTTTTAAATCTAAAAACATTGTTTCTACCTCAAGACCCTTAGAACTGCTTCACATTGATTTGTTTGGTCCTGTTGGAACAACTTCAATCAATGGGAAGAAGTATGGGCTAGTAATTGTTGATGATTACAGTAGGTGGACTTGGGTTAAATTCCTTAGAACCTAAAATGAAACATATGATGTATTTAACAAATTCTGCAAACAAGTACAAAATGAAAATGATTTGAAAATTTTAAAACTCAGAAGTGATCATGGTGGTGAATTTGAAAATGAACCATTTGAAAATTTTTGTGAAGATCGTGGAATTCTCCATGAGTTCTCTTCTCCTAGAACTCCACAACAAAATGAAGTTGTAGAGAGAAAGAACAGATCTTTGCAAGAAATGGCCAGAACCATGATCCATGAATCTAAAATTGCAAAGTACTTTTGGGCAGAAGCTGTTAACACAACATGTTATATTCAGAACAGAATCTATATCAGACATATTCTGAATAAAACAGCATATCAATTATTTAAAGGAAGAAAACCAAGCATTTTTTATTTTCATCAGTTTGGTTGTACTTGTTACATTCTGAACAATAAGATCTACCTAAAGAAATTTGATGCTAAGGCTCAAAAGGGTATCTTTTTAGGATACTCAGAGAGATCTAAAGCATACAGAGTGTATAATTCTGAAACACATGTTGTTGAAGAATCAATACACATTAGATTTGATGATAAGAAGCATGGTAATAAAATACCAAAGCTGGTTGAGAGTTTTGCAGACATGAGGCTCTCAGAGGACCCTTCAAAACCTGAACAGAGTTCTAAGTCTGAAGAAAGTTCAAAAGCTGAAAATTCTGAAGAAACTGAAAAACTCTCAGATGCTAACACTCCTCCTGAAGCCAATCAAGATTGTTGGTTATTTAAAGGTTGACTTCATTGTTTGGTAAAATCAAAATGCAAGAAATGCGTTTTCCAGATGTTATATAATGTCTTCAGAAGCAAGGAATTCATTTTAAAGAGGTTCAGAAGCTGAAATGGCCTTCAGAAGCAGATTGGACCTTCAGACGCAGTTTTGGTCTTCAGACGCACTGTTCATACGTTGACCAGCGTTGACCTTCAGAAGCTGTTTCCAGAAGCTGATTTTCTGCATTCTTTTGGATTAATTTTGTGCGTATCTCTTGGAGATTTACTGAAGTTTTATTCAGGCTTATGTTTTCTAGAAGGCTGATTGATTTGGTGAAAATCTTAATGAAGATTGGCTTCGTATTTATGTTTGAATATATTTGCTGAAGAATCTTTGCAAGATAGAGTTCAGAAATATATGTTTCCTTTTTGAGCCTTGCTGAATTTCAGAATTGTATTTCAAAGAAGATTTGGTTCAGATTTATGAGTCCCTGCTGAAGATTATATAAAGGAAGATGTGCTGCTGCTTTTGAATTAATTGTGTCAAAAACCAGAAATTAGTTTTAGAGTTTTTGTGTCTGTGTAAGCTTAGGCTTTGTTTGTACACCACTCATCTGAGTTGGTTTAGGTATTTTGAGTTGTAATTCATTCAAAGCTTTTAAGCACAAATGATGTCTTTGTTGTCTTGAAGTGTGACTTCAATTTGTGTGTTTTTGTCAAGTTTACAATCACTGGGCTGTGATTGCTTGGTTAGGAAGTAAGTGGGTTCTTATACCTAGGTGGTCTCCTGGGTAGAAGTCTAGAAGGGTAGAGATTAAGTGATAAGACGAAGAACAGGGGCTGTTGAGTCTTAGAATTAATTCTACTTAGTAGATTTCCTTCCTGGATTGGTATCCCCCAGAGTAGGTGAAGTTTGCACCGAACTGGGTTAACAAATTACTGTGTTATTTACTTTCTGTCCTTATTTTCCTACTTCTGAACTGTTAGTTTTCATACTCTGTTTTTAGTTCAGAACCAGTTACCTGCCAGGAATTTCAAAGATCAAAATGGTTCTGAAGAAGCCCTTGATGATTCTTCAGAAGCAAATCCACCCAGAACCTCATTCAAGTACAAGTCTTCACATCCTGAGGAGCTGATCATTGGGAATAAGGACAGTCCAAGAAAGACCAGATCAGCATTCTGTCAGAATGAATCTTTGGTTGGACTACTGTCAATGATTGAACCCACAATAGATGATGAAGCACTTTTAGATGATGGATGGATTGTAGCTATGCAAGAAGAACTAAACCAGTTTCAAAGAAATGATGTCTGGGATTCAGTTGCAAAACCAAATCGCAAGAACATTATTGGAACAAAATGGGTGTTCAGAAACAAGCTTAATGAACAAGGAGAAGTGATCACAAACAAAGATAGACTGGTTGCTCAAGGCTACAGTCAGTAGGAAGGAATAGACTACACTGAGACATTTGCTCCAGTTGCAAGACTGGAAGCAATCAGGTTACTTCTTTCCTATGCAGTTAATCATGATATCATGTTATATCAAATGGATGATAAGAGTGCTTTTTTAAATGGAGTTATTTCTGAAGAGGTTTATGTCAAACAACCTCCTGGTTTTGAAGATGTAAAACATCCAGATTTTGTTTTTAAACTTAAGAAATCTTTATATGGTCTGAAACAAGCTCCCAGAGCTTGGTATGAAAGACTAAGTAATTTCTTACTTAAAAATGATTTTGTAAGAGGACAAGTTGACAATACACTCTTTAGAAAGACATCTTAATTGTGCAAATCTATGTTGATGATATCATATTTGGTTCTACTAATGCCACTCTTTGCAAAGAATTTTCTAAGTTAATGCAGGATGAATTTGAAATGAGCATGATGGGAGAATTGAAATTCTTTCTTGGAATTCAAATCAACCAATGAAAATATGGAGTGTATGTTCATTAGTCTAAATATACAAAGGAGCTTCTGAAGAAGTTCCAGCTTGAAGATTGTAAACTGATGACAACACCAATGCATCCAACCTGCACTTTAAGCAAAGAGGACACAGAAGCTCTACAGAGGTATGATTGGTTCTCTGTTATACTTAACAGCTTCTAGGCCAGATATTTTATTTAGTATATGCTTGTGTGCAAGATTCCAATCAGATCCTAGAGAATCTCATATAACTGCTGTCAAGAGAATCTTCAGGTATCTGAAGGGAACAACTAATCTGGGACTTCTGTATAAGAAATCCTTAGATTATAAGCTAGTTGGATTCTGTGATGCTGATTATGCTGGGGACAGGATTGAAAGAAAATCCACCAGTGGAAATTGTCAATTCCTTGGTGAGAATCTGATATCCTGGGCCAGCAAAAGACGAGCAACTATTGCTCTGTCAACAGCAGAAGCAGAATACATCTCAGCTGCAAGTTGTTGGACACAACTGCTCTGGATGAAACATCAGTTGGAAGACTATCAGATTCATGAAAACAACATTCCTATCTTCTGTGATAATACTGCTGCAATCTGTTTGTCTAAAAATCCAATTCTACATTCTAGAGCCAAGCATATAGAAATTAAACATCATTTTATAAGAGATTATGTTCAGAAGGGTGTTTTAGATATTTAATTCATTGATACTGATCATCAATGGGCTGACATATTTACAAAACCCTCACAGAAGACAGATTTAATTATATTAAAAAGAATTTGAACATGCATTTCATCTCTTGAAAAATTTGCTTGACTCTGAATAGAAACTGAGATTCTAAAGTTCATCACAAGCTAAGACTTATCAGTCACTCACTTTGAGAGTCTGAAGAAAGTTAAGCCTCTGAAAAACTTCAGAGTCTGAGTTTCAGAATCTGAATTTTTGACTTCTGAATCTGCACAGTTGTCTAACTTTTGGTCAGAATCTGATAAGTTATAACTCTGGGCAATGATGAATTAAGCTTTGAAAGTTACACTTTGTCCCTCCTAAAGTCATCAATGTGCAAATGTGTTTTTCTGTTTTCAGTTCTGAAATGTATTAACAAAAACACTGACACACTTTCATCTTTTCATCATACGTGTTCAATTTGGTATCAGACATGTTCAATTTTTCAAACCTATTTAAAAACTCTGAACAGTTCTGTCTGAAAGGGTTCAGAAGCACTGAACTAAATGCTCTGTTTTTCAGTTTTCTGAAAAGAGTTCAGTTGTACTAAAACCATATGGTCTGAACAATTTTGTCTAAAATAGTTCAGTGATCCTGAACAGAATGTACTGAACAAATATGCTCTGAACATTTTTATCTCACGTTTTAAACTCTCTTGTTTCTTAAAATTCTGGAAATTTTCTTTTTGTTGATGACAAAAGGGGGAGTAAAAGGTAACAAGTATTAAGGCTCTGAGCTCAGAACAACATAAGTTAATTTCTGATTAAAATTAACTTATGAGAACAGTTTATCATCTCTTAGCCTCTGATTTAATTTTTGTGAGATACATTACTCTTTATTGAGTTGAAATGAATTTAAATAACTTGGATAAGACTCAGGGAGCTTACAAACCTTATCCTGTGGATTATCAGACTTTGGGGGAGCTTACAAACCTCATACCCTGAAGTCAGCTTGTTATTTATATTTCTGAGTGATAATTTCACCTTATTGTTTTAAGTTGAATTTAATTAACTTGGATAAGAATCAAGGGGAGCTTGCAAACCTCACCTTGTGGATTATCAGACTCAGGGGGAGCTTGCAAACATCATACCCTGAAGTCAACTTGTTAATTAAAGTTAACAACAATTCTGAAATAATCACATTTTTTATTTAAACTGAATTTAATTAACCTGGATCAGACTCAGGGGGAGCTTGCAAACCTCATACCCTGCAGTCAACTTGTTAATTAAATTAACAACAATTTTCTATTAATACTTGTGTTTGTCATCATCAAAAAGGGGGAGATTGTTGGAACAAAATGTATGAATAACTCTCTTTTAGGTTTTGATGATAACAAAGTGTTAAAAAGAAAATTGGAATTGCTAATGCTTGATTCTAAGTGTGCAAAACCATGTACTTAAAGTTTGGTATTTAACATTGGTTATGGAAGAACAAGCTAAGCGCAAGAAGAAAATCATAGAAGCTTGTGTTGCAAGTATGAATCAAATCAGTGTCTGAAGCAGCTACTGAAGGCAGCTTCTGAAGGCAGCGTCTGAAGATTGCGTCTGAAGGTCAACGAAAGTCAGCGTCTGAAGACTGCGTCTGAAGGTCAATGAAAGTCAGCGTCTGAACAGTGCGTCTGAAGAAGTGCGTCTGATGAACAGTGCGTCTGATGAACAGTGCTTCTGAAGGGTGCGTCTGAAGACCTGCGTCTGAAGACAGCTTCTGATGAATAGTTCCCGAAGAAGCTTCTGAAGTCTGAGTTTTAAGGAAAAGCAATTGTCACTGTCAATAGTAAAGCACTGTACAGTCAGAACAGCTCAATGGAACAGTTGTCTCCTTGGCCAAAACATTCTCCATAGGAAACAATTCGAAAAATTGTGTGCTCTGTTTTCTGCACTTTCGCACACAATGTCAGCTGGACATAGCTTCTATTTTGCAACAGCTCTTTGCTGGAAAACTGGTTAATCTCAACTGCTCTTTTATCCTCTATAAAAGATTGAAGATTTGAAGAAGAAAAATTAAGACTCAAGAAATTCAAAGACTGAAAAACTCTGTGCTCTGTTTTGCTGTCAAATTTGAAAGTCACCAAAAACACTTAGAAATTCTTACAAACTTCTTATCTTAGAATTTCTTAAGTTTAGAGTCTTAAACTTGTGTTGTATTTTGTGAACACCACTGATTGTATATCAAGTGTTCAAACTAAAACTCATTTCTTTGTAAAATCTGTTTGATTCAAAGTCTTAGACTGTGTGTCTAAGCAAAGAAGTCTCATAACTTTGTGTATTGAGCAATTAGAAGTCTCTTAGCTGTGTGCTTTGAGCAGGGAAATCTCTTACTAAGTGTTTGAGTAACTAGAAGTCTCTTGCTTGAGGGCTTGAGCATTGGAAGTCTCTTACTAGGTGTTTGAGCAATTAGAAGTCTCTTAGCTGTGTGCTTTGAGCAACTGGAAGTCTCTTAGCTGTGTGCTTTGAGCAATTGTAATCGTTTGATTATAGTGGAAAATCTCTTGTTAGTAACAAGGGGACTGGACTACTTCCGGGTTGTGGAAGGAACCAGGATAAACCATTGTGTCCCTCTCTCTCTCTCTCTCTCTCTCTCTCTCTCTCTCTCTCTCTTCTCTTACCCGCTGCAAAACAAACTCTGAAAAATAGGTTCAGAACTGATCTATATCAGAATCTGAACTTAACATAAGTTTTTTGAGAAAGAAAAAAGGCCCACACAATTCAACCCCCCCTTCTTGTCTGTTTTTCTCACCTTCATGTTTTATGTCTCTAATGTTTGCCTGGACCGCCCTTTCGGGTTTTCGATCCACCGAGACGCTCATCTTTGCCTAAGCCGCCCTTTCGGGTTTTCGACTTACCGAGTTGTTCTTTTATTTTTTTAGACAAAGTATTTCTTGACTGCATCGGCATTCACAGGACGAGGAAGCTCGTCACCATCCAGTCGCAAGAGTCAATGCGCCACCGGAGAAAGCTCTCTTGACGACATATGGAACTTCAAAGCTCTCTTGAAACACACGGGGACAAACCTTCTTGTCAAAAGCTTGCTTCATCCTCTTTTGATATAACTGCCCGTGACACAAGGCATTCATGCCCTTCTCTTCAATCAAGTTCAACTGATCATATCTGTTTTGGCACCATTCAACCTCTGACAACTTGGCCTCCATTAGAACTCTCATTGATGGAATCTCAACCTCCACAGGGAGTACTGCTTCCATGCCATATACCAAAGAAAAGGGGGTTGCCCTTGTTGAGGTACGCACTGAAGTATGATATCCATGTAAAGCATATGGTAACATCTCATGTCAGTCCTTGTAGGTGACCACCATCTTCTGCACTATCTTCTTGATGTTCTTGTTTGCAGCTTCAACTACGCCATTCATCTGAGGTCTGTAAGGAGAAGAATTATGATGCTCAATCTTGAACTCTTCGCACAACTCTTTCATAATCTTGTTGTTCAAGTTTGTTCCATTATCCGTGATTATTCTATTGGGCACACCGTAACGGCAGATGATCTGATTCTTGAAAACGGACCACCACTTGCTTGGTCACATTTGCATAGGATGCTGCTTCAACCCACTTGGTGAAGTAATCAATAGCCACTAGAATGAAGCGATGCCCATTTGAAGCCTTCGGTTCGATTCTACCAATCATGTCGATGCCCCACATAGAGAAAGGCCACGGAGAAGAAAGAACATTAAGCGTAGTTGGCGGTACATGAATTTTGTCAGCATAAATCTGACATTTGTGACATTTCCTGGCAAAATAAAGAAAATATCATCTTTTGGCTCTTTTGGGCTGACTTTTTCTCCTTCCCAAATATTTCTCAACTTTCAATACAAATAACACATATAACAAATAGATAAGAGTAAATTCAAATATTAAAACAAAATGTAACAAATTGTATATGTCTGATTTTTTTCTTTATTATTTAAAAAAGATAATGGATGAGAGAGAATTCAAATATTAAAAAAAGTGCAACAAACACAATATTTATTTTTTGGTTACCACACAAAATATATCATTTAACAAATATGAGTATATGTCAAGTTTTTTTTTCCGCAAAATTTCAATAAAATATCGTTGATTTTCTACATGCGTTAACGCAATAAAAATAGCGAAAAGACGGACACATGAGTACCTGTCTTTCCGCTAGTAATGATAAAAATAATAATAATAATTTTTATTCACAGATATCACTTTCCACAATTTTAATCTATGTTGATTGTGATAAGATTTTGAATCCAACTGAGTTTCCTATCTTTCCTTCATTCATATCCAATTAGTTTGTTTATTTTTGAATTTATCTGATTCGTTTGTTACTTGAGCTGATATGTGGGTTGCTTAATTTTTAAGTTTACTTAATTCTTAAGTTTCTCCAAATTAGTTACAAACTCTCCCTATAAAAGGAGAGCTCGT
The DNA here is from genome assembly GCA_018208015.1 of Medicago ruthenica. Lineage (NCBI taxonomy): Eukaryota > Viridiplantae > Streptophyta > Magnoliopsida > Fabales > Fabaceae > Medicago > Medicago ruthenica. The sequence continues at coordinate 172,708 of WNNG01000413.1, forward strand.
CTAGTTCAAAAATCACACCAAAGAGTTCTATTGAGTTGTCGAGAACTCTTTCTCTCTTCTTCCTCCAGCTTGTGTTAACGAGCTATTCTTCTCATCATCTCATTTTTCTGTCTCTTCAAAATTAAGAGTGTTCTTAAGACCACAGTCCATTTTTTCGATATAGTGTCCCTTCGGAATTAAGAATGGTCTTAAGAGCATAGTCCATTCGATATTTTTATGTCCCTTCGGAATAAATAATATTTTAAGATCATAGTCCCTTTTCGGTATAATGTCCCTTTCGAAAATTAAGAATGATCTTAAAAATAAATTCTTCTTCGATTCTTAGAGAAGTTAGATGTTAGAATGGTGGTAGCACCAAATTTGAGTGTTTGAAATACCATATTGACATTTGGAGATGTTAAAAGTTAGAATGATGGTAATATCATATTTGAATGATCACAATAACATAATAGAATGGTCACAGTATCATATTATAGTGGTTTCAGTATTAAATTCGAGTGACCTTAATAGCCATATTTGAGGGTGTAATTCTCGAATGATTTTCTACAGTGCAGTAGTTAATCGCACAATTGTAGTTGAACTTGTTTTATCCTGGAGGCAGCGTGGTTGATAGTCTACCTTGCACAATTTTGGGCAGTGCCACGAAATGTCTTAAAGAGAGCGATATGATCGTGACTCAATCAACCTAGTAACAATTTCGATAGATGAAAAATCTTTTTTCAAAACATAATTTAGAAATTCAAATATATCAGTTTAAAAATCCAAAATCCAACAATTTTAAGACGGACTAAATGCAACCCAAAACAACAGTAATTATGTTGCAGAGATCTCTAAAACTTTATATTACAGCAACAATTATGGAATTTGTCTATGTCATGTGTCCACCATGCCTGTCTATGGTGTGTTCACCATGCAGGCATGCAATACAATGGCCACATCCCCGGACAAAAATACAAAAGCAAATTAAGGAAACAATCAAAACACACGTAACTAGAAACCTCAAAACCAAAACAACTTTAAGAAACCAGAACAGCATTTTCTTAAATCCCACCAAAACTTTCCCATTGACTAGCCAACTGAGATAGAGTCTGTGTTGAAGAACCTTCATCTTTTACTGCATTAGCAGCATAATCTTTTAAACTCTTCATTCTTTCACGCATTCCCTTACCTTCTTCCCCTTCCATCACACACTTAACCACCTTTGCAATTTCCTCCTTTTCCACAATCTCATTATCTTCAAATTTCAACCTTAAAGCCACTTTAAGACCATCACATAACATAACTGCATTCATTGCTTGTTCTGCAAATAAAGGCCAAGCTACTATTGGCACCCCCTCTTGTATACTCTCCAAAGTTGAATTCCAACCACAATGACTTAAAAACCCACCAACCGAACTATGTTTAAGTATTTCAACTTGAGGTGCCCATGATGGTAAAATCAAACCTTTTTCTTTTGTTCTTTCCAAAAACCCTTTTGGTAAAAATTTCAAAGGATCTTCATTTGTAGCTTCAAGATATGCTGCATTAACTGAATCACTTGGTGCTCTCACAACCCAAATGAATCTTTGATCACTCAATTCCAAACCAAAAGCTAGTTCATTGATTTGTCTTTGAGAAAGTGTTCCACCACTTCCAAAAGAAACATACAAAACAGAATTTTGTGGTTGGTTTTTCAACCATTTCAAACATTCAAGTTCATCACCAACAACGTCATTGTTACTTGACCCTATTTGTGTAATGGGTCCAACAGGAAAATAACTGATATTTCCATGATCCTTTTGTTGCAATGCTTCTATAGCACTTGATTCCAATTCAAAGAAGCTATTAATCAAGATTCCATCAACAAAATACATACTTTTTGCACGTTGAAGAAACATTCTGTAAGCTTCACTTGATCTATCCTTTGTTGGTGTTGGAAGATCAATACCATTGATTGGTACACATCCTTGTAACTTTATAGGTTCTTGTAAATCTTTGTATTCACATGAAACCTCTTCATCAAGTTTTGGTATATGTAAAACAAACGATAATACCATAGTTGAACTAGGGAAGTAAAAATAAGACAAACAATTGAACTCTTTTGCAAAATCTAGTGCTTCAAATGCAAAAGAATCAGCAATTATAGCAACTAAAGGTGTTTTTGAATTCAATGATTTGAGAGCTTGATGAATTGATGGTAGAGAGAGTGTAACAGTTTGTTGAATCAGGATTGCTGGATATACTCCTTGAGGTAAGTCTTGTTTGTTGACTGGTGGAAGAAAAATTGAGTTTATGTTTGGTGGAATTGTTTCAAGGTATGATTTTGATGAAGCTGGTGGTGAACCAAGTGAGGGAATGATGCAAGTGACATGAAAATTTGGATGGTTTGAGACTAAACGTTTGCTGAATTCTACTATTGGGACTAAGTGGCTGAAACCTGGACTTGGAATCACAGCTATGTGAGTTGTTTTTGCCATTGGAATGGACTACAATAGTTGTTTGCTTGCTCCCACTTTTGTGAGGAAGTTGTAAGTGATTTTGTTCTGTTTACATAGATATGTGTTTTATATATAGGGAAGTAAGTGTTGGTTAATATCTTATGACATAATTAAGGATGTCATCAGAGGCAAAAGTTGTCTTCTCTTTGTTCATTACTTTGACTGTTACATGGTGATGTAAGTGCATATGCAACTAAACATTATATCTATTTTATCATTATCAACAATCAGTCATAAAAATAAAAAATCAAAAAAATAAAAAACTACCAGTCATATTTACCGTACTGGAGTCCATGTTCCTTTACGATTTACTCCCTCCGTTCCTTTTTAAGTGTCGATTAATGCGGATTTAACGTTTTTATTTAAGTGTCGTTTTAATATTTTAAGGGACGATTTGTCAATTATACCCTTTGTCAATTACTCTTATTTTTTTTAATAAAACTAATTAATGTTATATATTTGGAAAACTAATTTTTTTTAAACAAAGTTTGTTTGTTTTTAAAACAAAGTTTATTTGTTTTTTTTTAAACAAAGTTTGTTTCTTCTTATCTTCAAATTTAAACAAAATTTTGTTACCTATAATAGTGGTTCCATGAAGAGTTAAAATTCTATAAATAAGATGAGTAGTATTTGTTAAAAATTTCAAGTGCAAAGTAAAAGACAGATCTGAGAAAAATAAAATAAAAGACTCCATGAATATTCAAAAGGAAGAAAGAGTGGAATACTTATTGGAAATTGACTTAAAATAATTAAAGAGACGTGCACAATGTTTAAAAAATTGACAATGATTTGTTATGAGAGAGAGTGTGTGCAAAAAAATAGGAATTTGTTGGAGAAAGAGATAATAACTAGCAATTGTTTGTTACGAGAGAAAGATAACATATTAAATTTTTTGGAAAGAGAAATTGTGTGCAAAAAAATTAGAATTTATTGGTGGATTAAAATGAGGGTATAATAGAAAGAAAATGTGTAAATATACACTTCGCTATTTTGGTGCTAATATTCCAAAACGATACTTAAAAAGTAACTATGATTCTTCTTATTCGTTTGTCAAATGGTTGCTACGTTACCTTTTCTTTGGGATGCTGTCTTAATCGAAATTTATAAAGAGGAAATTTTTGCTTTAAATTCAATTTCTTTACGGTTAGACCACTAAAAAATGTCTAAAGAAGACGTTTACCATTTTTTTTTTTTGGAAATGTAGGAAATTTTTATTTATCCATTCTACAAACATTCTCAAGAGGATTTAAACTTTGTACTTTAAGGTTACAAGATTAAATTTTTATCACTGAACTAACACCGTAAGTGTCAATCAAACATTTACTATTTGTAGTAAAAATAAAAATTATAATAATAACATATCTAATATTTTATTTAAATTTACTAAAAATAATAAGGTTCACTTTTTTAGTATAATTTTTTTTTTCCGTATATGCCAAGTCCATATTAGACTCCATCAGTATTCTTGATGGTGTTATGATCTCTACGTCTTCTTGGTGTGCGCTCCTTTCTCTGGAGGAGGGTTTCCTTTAAAGACACTATGATGGCAAAGTAAGGCATATTGTAATTTGTAAGCATGTTTAAATGAGATGAGTTGAAAGATCATATACCTAGATGGCGAATCCTCTATCTATTTATAATAGTTATTGTTCTGGACCGGCCAGAAGGCCATACCCACTTAGCAAGGCCAAATTACATGGTAAAGTTCAATAAAGCTGCACGCCCAATACACTCTCTTAGACCTATATAAAGGGGACTGCACTACAATTCCAGGTAAGTTCATTCTATCCCATAAACCTCACATTTTCCTTGTTTCCCATCTGACTTGGGTGTTGGAGCGCATGTGCAGGTACCACTCCCTTTCGTCTCACCGACGACAGGGTCTCTTCCATGGATTCCGGAGAGATCTTCCACAACGAAGCATCTTCTTCATCAATCCGTCGTCAATATGAGATGATCTATCTTCATCAGAATAATCTCTTTATCAAACAAATTGTTGGATATTTGAGTGTTGACTACATGTTTGGTAAAATCAAAATGTGCAAGCAATATGTCTTCAGAAGCTGAATATCTCATTTTCTGCATCTTCAGAAGCTAAGTCAGAAGCTACAGTACTTCAGAAGCTGATAACTTTGCTCTGCGAAGATCTTCAGACACTGGTACTGTTCATCAGAAGCTGAACTGGTCATCAGACGCACTGTTCAGACGTTGACTTTTGTTGACCTTCAGAAGCTGCCTTCAGACGCTGACTTTTGTTGACATTCAGAAGCTGCATTTCAGAAGCTGAATTTTTGCGTTTGTTCTGTTAATTCTTTCAGTATCTTTTGAAGATTTGTTTGAAGATTTATCCAGGCTGATGTTTCTAGAAGGCTGCTTAATTTGCATGAAGATCTTGTTGAAGACTGACTTCGTTTATTTATGAATATATTTTCAAAGGAATCTTTGCAAAATATATTTCAGAAATATATTTCCTTCTATGAGCTTCTAAAGAATTTCATAATTATATCGTTGAAGTTTATATTGTTCAGAAATTATGTGTGCTGCTGAAGACTATATAAGGAGGACGCTGCCATTGAAGACTTTATGGAAAAACCAGAAGTTAACATTATAAGAGTCTTAGTGTTTTTGAGTCTGTGAGCTGTTGCTCTGTTTTGTACACCACTCATCTGTTAGAGTTGGTTTAGTGTGTTTTGAGTTGTAAATCACTTAGAGCTTTTAAGCACAAGTGATGTCTTTGATGTTTTGAAGTGTGACTTCGTAACTTGATTTGTTTTAAGTGTCTGATAATCACTGGGCTGTGATTACTTGATTGGGAAGTAAGTGGGTTCTTATATCTAGGAGTTCCTAGGTAGAAGTCTATACGGGTAGTGATTAAGTGATAAGGCTGGAAAAACAGGGGGCTGTGTCTAGAGTCTTTGAATTGATATTACTTAGTGGATTTCCTTCCTGGATTGGTATCCTCCATATGTAGGTGAAGTTTGCACCGAACTGGGTTAACAAATAACTGTGTTCCTTTACTTTCTGTCTGTTTATTTTTCTGCTTCTGAACTATAGTTTTTCAGACTCTGTTTTTAGTTCAGAACTAGTACCTGCCAGGAATTACAATTGGTATCAGAGCAGGCACCCTGCCTGTATTTGGGTGAGCTCCAGGGAAGATATTTTCTGGCTTTATGGAGAAAGAAGGAGGATTTGTTAACAGGCCACCTCTGTTGGATGGTTCCAACTATGATTATTGGAAATCACGCATGAGTGCTTTCCTGAAATCAATAGATAGCAAAACCTGGAAAGCAGTTCTGAAAGGTTGGGAACATCCTGTTGTGACTGACAAAGATGGTAAGAAGACATCTGTGTTGAAACCAGAAGAAGATTGGTCCAACGATAAAGATGTTTTATCTCTTGCAAACTCCAAAGCCTTGAATGCTATATTCAATGGAGTGGACAAGAATATATTCAGAATGATCAAGCAGTGCACAATAGCTAAGGATGCATGGGAAATTCTCAAGACTACTCATGAAGGCACATCCAAGGTAAAACTGTCCAGACTTCAGCTTCTCACCACCAAGTTTGAAAATCTCAGAATGTTGGAGGATGAGAAAATACAAGATTTTTATATGAATGTTCTGGATATGGCCAACTCTTTTGATTCTCTTGGAGAAAGAATGTCTGATGAGAAACTTGTGAGGAAAATCCTCAGGTCTCTTCCCAAGAGATTTGATATGAAGGTGACTGCAATTGAAGAAGCACATGACATCTCCAGCATGAAGGTAGAGGAATTGATTGGGTCTCTTCAGAACTTTGAAATAAGCATAACTGATAAGAAGGGGAGAGGTGTTGCTTTTGTGGCAAATGATGAAAGCTTATCAGAAGATATTGTGTTGCTGAGTAAACAGTTTAAGAAGATTCTGAAGAAGACAAGAACTAATCAACCCAAAGGTGTTCAATGTCATGAGTGTGAAGGATATGATCACATTAGAACAGAATGTGCCACATACCTCAAGAATCAGAAGAAAGGTTTGGTTGTGTCTTGGTCTGATGAAGATGACTCAGAAGGAGATGAGGAGCATGTCACTGCTTTAACTGGTAAATTCTGGTCTGATGATAAAGTTAAGGTTTCTGAAACACTATCATAGTCTGAAGCATCTTCAGAGTCTGAATGCAGTGATGAAGAACTGTCTTACAAAGAACCTGCTAAGTTTTGCAAGAAGTTGCATGTTCAATTTAAAGAAGTGTGCAAGCTGATGGAAGAACAAAAGAGAACTATCAGTCAACTTCAGTCTGAAAGAAGAGACCATTTAGCACAGATTTCTGATTTCAAAGTTGAGGTAACCCAGCTGAAATCTTCACTTGAAAATATGAAGAAGCAAGTCAGAATGATGAACTCTGCTACTGATGTGCTAGATGAGATTTTGGAGAATCAGAATCAAGGGAAACCAAATGGCATAGGATTTGTTGATAAGACTCTGAACATCAAACAACAAAATCGTGCTAAGAGGTTCATACCTGCTGCTGATACTTATGATCCAATGATAAGCAAACCTAAGAACAAACCTCAGGGATCTAAAAGCAAGAAGACATCTCATCCTTGGGTATGTCATCACTGTGGTAAAAAGGGACACATTAAGCCTTTTTGTTACAAGTTGCATGGATACCCCAAACATTTTCAACACAGAAAAGTGGAACCAGCTGAGAACAAAAGCAAGGTCAAGAAGGTTTGGAGACCAAAATGTGAAAGTGTTGCCCATAATCTGAAAGATAGGAAAGGAAAGGCTGTTGCTGCTGACAGCAGGCCCACTCCTGCAACAAAGAAGATTTCTGTTGCTGGACCATCTAAAGTCTGGAGCAAGGTTTTGGTTCATGTCCCTGTTTAGAAAGCACTAAAAGAAGAGGAAGTGGTTCCTAGTAAGTCTGAAGATGTTGTTAAGCATGATACCATGCCCTATGTTTAATGTGCTGAGGATGATGAAGATGTTACTGATATAAAAGCCTTAGATGGGAAGCAATTTGAAAATTTGAGGGGCCAACTAGGCAAATTTGTTATGAGCTTTTTCTGATCTTCTGAGGAGACTTTGTGTGGATACTGTGTGATTCTGATTCTGATAATAGTTTTGATGATTGGTAATGTGATGGGTTCTGTATGTTGGTTTTAATGTTGATTCTGATGTGGTGTCTGTGTATGCTATTCTGTGTTATGCTGGTCTGTGTTGTGTTTCTCTGCTCCTGATGATTGCTGGTTGTTTTGTCAACATTGTTTGGCTAAAAAGGGGGAGAAATAAGTCTGTTTCAGAAGCTGTTCAACAGTTCAGGGGGAGTTGGAGTTTCTGATTGATCTGTTTCAGGGGGAGTTCCTGAATGTCTGTTTCAGGGGGTGTTCATGAGTTGTTATGTTCCAGAGTTTGTGTGGAGTCTCTGTCAGAAGCTGATATGTAGTGTTGTTGGATGTTGTGCTTCAGGGGGAGAGTTGGTTGTGTCTGAGTATGTGTTGAGGGGGAGTTTTTTTTTTCTGTACCAGAAGAGTTGTGTGCTTCAGAAACTGAGCTGTTTGTGTGTGCTGTCAGAAGCTGAAGCTGTTTGTGTTAAACATAGCATTTTATCCGCTGCTGACTCTGGTGCTATGTTTAAATATGTGTAGTTCTTCATGGTTGAGTACGTTTGTTGAGTGAAGAACTTGTCTTTGTGAACAATTTGATTTTAGCCAAAAATTTGCCAAAGGGGGAGATTGTTGGATATTTGAGTGTTGGCTACATGTTTGGTAAAATCAAAATGTGCAAGCAATAAGTCTTCAGAAGCTGAATATCTCATTTTCTGCATCTTCAGAAGCTAAGTCAGAAGCTACAATACTTCAGAAGCTGATAACTTTGCTTTGCGAAGCCACTGTGTTCTGCGAAGGTCTTCAGACGCTGGTACTGTTCATCAGAAGCTGAACTGGTCATCAAACGCACTGTTCAGACGTTGACTTTTGTTGACCTTCAGAAGCTGCCTTCAGAAGCTGACTTTTGTTGACCTTCAGAAGCTGCATTTCAGAAGCTGAATTTTTGCGTTTGTTCTGTTAATTCTTTCAATATCTTTTGAAGATTTGTTGAAGATTTATCCAGGCTGATGTTTCTAGAAGGCTGCTTAATTTGCATGAAGATCTTGTTGAAGACTGGCTTCGTTTATTTATGAATATATTTTCAAAGGAATCTTTGCAAAATATATTTCAGAAATATATTTCCTTCTATGAGCTTCTAAAGAATTTCAGAATTATATCGTTGAAGTTTATATTGTTCAGAAATTATGTGTGCTGCTGAAGACTATATAAGGAGGACGCTGCCATTGAAGACTTTATGGAAAAACCAGAAGTTAACATTATAAGAGTCTTAGTGTTTTTGAGTCTGTGAGCTGTTGCTCTGTTTTGTACACCACTCATCTGTTAGAGTTGGTTTAGTGTGTTTTGAGTTGTAAATCACTTAAAGCTTTTAAGCACAAGTGATGTCTTTGATGTTTTGAAGTGTGACTTCGTAACTTGATTTGTTTTAAGTGTCTGATAATCACTGGGTTGTGATTACTTGATTGGGAAGTAAGTGGGTTCTTATATCTAGGAGTTCCTAGGTAGAAGTCTATACGGGTAGTGATTAAGTGATAAGGCTGGAAAAACAGGGGGCTGTGTCTAGAGTCTTTGAATTGATATTACTTAGTGGATTTCCTTCCTGGATTGGTATCCTCCAGATGTAGGTGAAGTTTGCACCGAACTGGGTTAACAAATAACTGTGTTCCTTTACTTTCTGTCTGTTTATTTTTCTGCTTCTGAACTATAGTTTTTCAGACTCTGTTTTTAGTTCAGAACTAGTATCTGCCAGGAATTACACAAATCATTGGTGCTAGAAGGAGGGGATCGATTCTTGTTATTCGATCCCTTGAATCTCATTTCCACTCTCACGCGACAGATTGGAGGAAAATCATCCAATTCAACAATCAAGGTTATACTGAATCTTCACCAAGGTTCATCAATGGCAGAAACAGTTACGTGACGTCGAAGCCATTATGATTCGAGAAGGAGCGAAACAGTGAGATTCATGAATGTTCAGATCGTAACCTTCATGAAGTTTCATGAGAAAGGGGCATAAATTTAGAAAACGGTTATGCTCTATGGATAAAGAGGAAACGAAGAATCTTCATCAAGACTCAAATTCTACACTTCATCTTCTAAAAACAACAAGAACGATTCTGAGTTCTGATAAAGGTTCTTCAATGGCGGAAGCGGTTACGTTACGTAAAAGCGGTTACGTGATGGGAAGAAAGGAATTAGCGAGTTTCGTGGACGCTTCTTATGGAGTTTCGATGACGCTTCGATTACATATGAAGATCCAAGAACAACATGGATAACGAGGAAAAACGGTTTCGATACCTTTACAACTAGATTCATCCATTTCTGAGTGATCTTCTCTAATTTCTAGGGAGAAGACGATAATGTCGTAAAGTTGGAAAAACTGTTACGATCTTAATTCGATTCACAAAGAACTTTGAAACGGCTCGAATCCGAAAACGAAGTGGGATGCACTCCCGTGCAGAAGTTGTTGCCGCCCAGGAGCGGCCGCCCAGAAGCTTAAGTTTTTGAGCCCGACAAGAACACACGCGAACTCCACAACGAAGAGCATATTGAGTCCAATACGGGATGAGGCAAACCCGGGGACGTAGCTGAAGCGGGAACGAGTTTGATGCCGCTAACGGTGTTGAAAACATAATTTTCGCAAAAAACAACAAAAAGTCAGTTCTTCCTACCTGCACAATTTGCACGACCGTGCGCCCCTGTGGCACGGTCGTGCGTGATGTTGCTTCTTAAGGTGGCACGACTGTGCCACCCTTCCTGTAGGGGTAAACTACATTTTTGTGATCTTTTGAGGTATCCAATGTGAAATTCTGGCAATTCTGGTTCTGAACCAGTAAAACAGAGTATGAAAACTAAAGTTCAGAAGCAGAAAATTAAAGTGCAGAAAGTAAAGGAACACAGGATATTTGTTAACCCAGTTCGGTGCAAACTTCACCTACATCTGGAGGATACCAATCCAGGAAGGAAATCCACTAAGATAGTATCAATTCAAAGTCCTATGACCCAGCCCCTATTTCACAGCCCCTATGACAACAGCCCCTGTTTCACATACCCTTCTCACTTAATCACTACCTGTGAAATTTCTACCTAGGAACTCCTAGATATAAGAAGCCCCTCTTACTTCCTATTCAAGCAATCACAGTCCCAGTGATTGTAAACTCTAAACAAAACAACTATGTTGAAGACACTCTTCAAAACATAAAAACAGTCACTTGTGCTTAAAAGCTTTAAGTGATTACAACTCAAAAAACAAACAACCAACTCTAACAGATGAGTGGTGCACAAAAATAGAGCAACAACTCACAGACTCAAAAACACTAAGACTCTTTTAATTCTTGAGATGAGCAAGTTCTTCAATAGCAAAGCCTTCTATTTATAATCTTCAGCTGCTCATAAAATTCTTAACAAATTTTCAAAGATATGATTTTAGAATTCTTTTAGAAGCAAGTAGAAGCTCTCATATTATTCAGAAATATATTTTCCAAAAGATTACTTTGAAAATATATTTACGAATAACTGAAACAAATCTTCATAACAAATCTTGTGTGAAAACAAATCTTGAACAAATCTTGCGCAACAGTCTTCTAGAAACAAAGCTTGAATAAATCTTCAACAAATCAAATCCAAGGCGCAAAGATTAAATGCAGAAAACAAGCTTCTGAAATGCAGCTTCTGAAAGTCAACAAAAGTCAACGTCTGAAGGCAGCTTCTGAAGGTCAACAAAAGTCAACGTCTGAAGGCAGCTTCTGAAGGTCAACAGAAGTCAATGTCTGAACAGTGCGTCTGATGACCAGTTCAGCGTCTGATGAACAGTTCTGCGTCTGATGAACAGTTCCAGCGTCTGAAGGCCAGTTTTGCTTCTGATGAACAGTAAATCTAGTTTTCAGCTTCTGAAGACATAAATAGCATTTGGAGACCCATTGCTTGCACATTTTGATTTTACCAAACATGTAGCCAACATTCAGATATCCAACAATCTCCCCCTTTGGCAAATTTTTGGCTAAAATCAAATTCTTCACAAAGAACAAGTTCTTCATTCAACACATGTACTCAACCATGAAGAACTACACACATGTAGTAGAGTCAGCAGCGGATTAAAAACTAAGTAAACATAAACAACTTCAATCTTCTGAAGTACCACAGATACCACAACACAAAACACTCCCTCTGCAACATACAACAGCAGTTTCTGAAGGTACATTTACTCCCCCTGAAACACACAGCTCCTGACAGAAACACAGGAACACTCCCCCTGAACCAAACAGATCAGCACACATATTTCTAACCCTTTTTAGCCAAACAAGTTTGACAAAACACCATCAAACACCAGCAGCAAGAAACACAACACAGAACACAAAGAACCCAGCACAGCACACTTGCAAACCAGAAACACAAAGGAAATCCAGAACATCAGCCACCAACTTGACAGTCTTCAGACTCAGCATCAGAAGTTGCTTAGTCTTCATTAGACACAACACCAGATGCTGCTCAGTTGATGTGTGCTTCAGCACAGTCAGACTCTTCTTCCTAGCAATCCTCTTCTGAGTTTCAACAATCCTCTTCTGAACAGAGAGCACGATGTCAGCATCATCCTCAGATTCACTAGGATCCACATCCTTTCCTTTTGGTGCTTTCTTCTTAGCAATGGGAGTGGGCCTGCTGTCAGTAGCAACAGCCTTTCCTTTTCTAGACTTTAGTCTCTTTGCTACACTTTGTTCAAGCCTAATAGGTTCATCATCAGACTTCATATCAGAACCTACATCAGAACTAACTTCTTGAATTTTTTGATCAGACACAGGTTCAGACTCACTGGCAGACTTTCCAGGAGATTTTTCTTGACAAGCTTTAATAGAGTCATCAGGTTGGATCAGGGATGTTTCAACATCTGGTACAACTTCATGCTCAGACCCATCATCAGAACCCACATACTTTTTAATTAACTTCACATTTGCTGCATAAGATGTTATTGCATTCATAAGAGCACAGTTCTTCACTCTACTCTTCTTAGTACCAATGGTATTCACCCCTTTAGGTCTCCATTCTTTCTTGACATTGCTTTTGTTCACAGCTGGTTCCACTTTTCTAAAAGTATGGCTGACCTTTGATTGAACATGAGGTTTTCTTTGTTGAAAATGCTTGGGGTATCCATGTAGCTTGTAACAAAAAGGCTTTATGTGCCCCTTTTTACCACAATGATGACATACCCAAGGATGAGATGCTCTCTTGCTCTTAAATCCCTGAGGTTGGTTCTGGTTTTCCAACTCAGGTCTCCCTTGGTTCTGACTCTCCAATATTTCATCTAACATAACAGTACCAGTGTTCAACATTCTGACCTGCTTCTTCAATTGTTCAAGTTGAGAGTTCAAATGGGTTACCTCATCTTTGAGATCAGAGAGTTGTGCTAGATGTTCACTTCTTTCAGCATGCAATTGAATGATAGTCTCCTTCTGATTTACTAATAACTTGCAAACCTCTTCAAATTTAACACGTACTTTTTGCAAGACAGTTCTCCTTCTGAGTCCATTATGCCAGAAAATATCTTCCCTGGAGCTCACCCAAATACAGGCAGGGTGCCTGCTCTGATGCCAATTGAAATTCTGGCAATTCTGGTTCTGAACCAGTAAAATAGAGTATAAAACTAAAGTTCAGAAGCAGAAAATTAAAGTGCAGAAAGTAAAGGAACACAAGATATTTGTTAACCCAGTTCGGTGCAAACTTCACCTACATCTGGAGGATACCAATCCAGGAAGGAAATCCACTAAAATAGTATCAATTCAAAGTCCTATGACCCAGCCCCTATTTCACAGCCCCTATGACAACAGCCCCTGTTTCACAGACCCTTCTCACTTAATCACTACCTGTGAAATTTCTACCTAGGAACTCCTAGATATAAGAAACCCCTCTTACTTCCTATTCAAGCAATCACAGTCCCAGTGATTGTAAACTCTAAACAAAACAACTATGTTGAAGACACTCTTCAAAACATAAAAACAGTCACTTGTGCTTAAAAGTTTTAAGTGATTACAACTCAAAAAACAAACAACCAACTCTAACAGTTGAGTGGTGCACAAAAACAGAGCAACAACTCAAAGACTCAAAAACACTAAGACTCTTTTAATTCTTGAGATGAGCAAGGTCTTCAATAACAAAGCCTTCTATTTATAATCTTCAGCTGCTCATAAAATTCATAACAAATCTTCAAAGATATGATCTTAGAATTCTTTTAGAAGCAAATAGAAGCTCTCATATTATTCAGAAATATATTTTCCAAAAGATTACTTTGAAAATATATTTACGAATAACTGAAACAAATCTTCATAACAAATCTTGTGTGAAAACAAATCTTGAACAAATCTTGCGCAACAGTCTTCTAGAAACAAAGCTTGAATAAATCTTCAACAAATCAAATCCAAGGCGCAAAGATTAAATGCAGAAAACAAGCTTCTGAAATGCAGCTTCTGAAAGTCAACAAAAGTCAACGTCTGAAGGCAGCTTCTGAAGGTCAACAAAAGTCAACGTCTGAAGGCAGCTTCTGAAGGTCAACAGAAGTCAACATCTGAACAGTGCGTCTGATGACCAGTTCAGCGTCTGATGAACAGTTCTGCGTCTGATGAACAGTTCCAGCGTCTGAAGGCCAGTTTTGCTTCTGATGAACAGTAAATCCAGTTTTCAGCTTCTGAAGACATAAATAGCTTCTCGAGAAGCATTGCTTGCACATTTTGATTTTACCAAACATGTAGCCAACATTCAGATATCCAACACAATGCACGTGAATGGTTCCCAAACCCCTAAACTAGATTATTTGAAGTAAATGAGGATGTATATGATTGATTAAGTTTGACTTTGATTGTAAGGAAACTTAGAGGTTAAATGATTAGAGACGAACTTATGAATTGCCTTTAATTGAACTATGAGATGTATCCAAACTTGTTAATTGAACCCCTAAACTAGATTATTAGAAGTACAATGAGGATGTATATGATTGATTAACTTGGACTTTGATTGTAAGGAAACTTAGAGGTTAAATGATTAGAGACGAACTTATGAATTGCCTCTAATTGAATTATGAGATGTATGCAAACTTGTTAATTGATTAATGAAGTATGAATGATGATGTAACATGATAAGAATGTAATGAAATGGTGATGAGTTAGTGAGTGATAGTTGAATGAAACTTTGTTCTTATTATGCATGAATTATGAACTCTGTGAATAAAATAAAATGAAGATTTGTAGTTAAGATGATTGTGATATGTTGCTGAATGATGAATGATGATTGTGAATTGATGAATGTGATATGATGCCTTGAATGTTTGACTTGTTGATTGTGTGGCCTTATTTGATTTGACAATGCAGTTGGTGTTGATTTGGTGATGATATGTTATGTGATGGAGTGAATTATATAACAATGAGGTGTATGAATGGTGTGCATTGTCGAGTTTATATGTTGGTCCATGCATTCATAAGTCAGTCCTATGAAAAGATGAGTATGACAATGACGAGGGGACTAATCAGTAATATAACTCTGATTACCCAACTATGACAATGACGAGGGATCATTCGATAACACACCTTCGATATCCAAACCAGTACCACATGCATGTAAAGTCTTTTAGGCGCATTGCATGAACATGAGGAGTTGTATGCGGTAATATTTTGGCGTGAACTTGTGCATCTATATGGTAACTGTATAACTGATGATGTTGATGAGATGTGATTGACATGTGTTGACTTGGTGATTATTGTTGATGAGAATATGTTATGTATGCTTGGTGAACCTTGTCTTAAAGTATTGATTTAACCAGAATCTTGATTGATTGTAAATGCGTTATAGATGTTGTATGATCATAACCAGACTTAATATGATGCATGCTTATATAATGATGTTATTTTCCTGAACTTACATGCGTTTATAATTTCTTTATGTTGAACGTATATCTAACCCTCCAGCGGCTTTTGTCGCCTGCATCCTCGTGGTGTAGATGTGCAGGTTGAGGACTAGCTTTGCTTGTGAGTATGCTGAGGATGGCGTGATGCCTACTCGTTTTATTGCTTTGAGGAGTCTAGATTAGGTCCTCTGATCTAGGATTTTGGGGATTGTCTTATTTTCCTTTTGGATTGATATTGATGGATCTTTATGATCATGGTGTTGCTGTATCTATATTTTTAGATTATATGATGTGACCCGAGATTATGTAGTCGAGATATTTATTTCTGTTGTGATCTTTTATATATTTGATGAAACTTTTCTAATGAGAATTTAGTATGAGATATTTGGCAAATAGTAACACCTTGAATTTGATTATGTGCATGTTTTATTATTTAAATATTAGGCTCGGGGTTCAGGGTGTCACAAGAGACATGATAAATTAACAATAGTTTATCATGTCTCACTTCAATGTTTGACTACACAACAATATATGATTAATTAGTTCTAAAACTTATCATATTATGTATTTTTAGTTATAGGACCCATTTGATGTGTAGATAAGGCAGGGATATAATAGTGACAGGATAGACATTTATCATGTCATGTGTTTGATGCACATATGATAAAAAAATATTGTGCGCACCTCGTTTTAAAAAACGCGCAAATCCTCCGAGGACGTCCTCGAACGCTCGGAGGGCCTTTGTGAAGTCGCCACCAAAGTTTTTGTGTAAAGGGAACGTTGATAAACCCTTAAGTTTTTTTTGTTTAAAGGGAAACGATAATAAAACCCTTTGACGATGAGGAAAAGATGGTCATCGCAACCATTGTCGGGTTCGGAAGTCGATTACGCAAGGGGAAGGTATTAGCACCCCTCACGTCCGTTGTACTCAACGGGAACCTTCTATTTGGCTAAAGCTTAAATTGTTTTTAAATGTTTTGCGCGCATGCTTATCTATGTCAAAAGAAAATATACTAAAAGGGGGGAAAAGAGATAAAAACAAACGAAAGGGAAAAAGAAAGTTTTTATTATTGCGCTTGACAAGATGTCGATCTTGCTCCTACGTATCTCCCGGTAGTCGGAGAATTCAAAGCGTACGTAGTTCTTTGGTAGAAAAACGTATATATGTTGGTTAATTTTAAATGGACGATGTTTTAACCGAATTCTGGCGATTCAACGTAGCTTGTATGCTCGCGCTCGGGAGACTTATTAAGCGTATAGCTTGTATGCTCGCGCTTGGGAGACTTATTAAGCGTTTGTTTACGAATCGCGCTAGAATGTTAAAAGGTACGTCCGTTGAGGTAAAAGGGTTGAGTTGGTTGCTTTGGGACCAAAAGTGGTGCAATGGACTCAAACGAGTCAATCATTGACCGAGGGGACTCCAACAAGTCGAGGGATTGTTCGATTGATCCATCGGGATCAAGAACGGGTACAATGGACTCGGGTGAGTCGAACATTGACCGAGTGACTTAAACAAGTCGAGGGATCGAACCTAGTGACCACGGGGGACCAAAAGGTTCGGATTGACCACAAGGGGCCAAGATTTGGTTTGGTTATGGTTGGATACGTTGAAAATGGAATGACGATTGTCCGAGCGACGAGACATACGTCACGCATTCGTACAATCGGGGCAATGGAGAGACATACGTCACACCATCCCTTTTTCATTCAAGTTTTTGGGTAGAATTTTTTTAGAAATCCCAAAGTATATCAAAACATTTGGTTTGAAAACCCAAAATGAAAAGATTTTAGCAAATTGTTAGAAAACGCACAAGTTCGGCTCATTTTGCGAATTATTTTGAAGAGCGAACAAATTCGGCGTATGTTCACGCTTGAGTTTTAAAAATCATGAACAATATTTATTGCTCAAGTTTGGATTTGAAATGATGAACATAGCTGGTTTGTACATGCTGTTTTGAAAGATTGGGAACATAACTTGTTTTACAAGTTATCCACAAAATGTCACCCGAACTTGCGAATTTTCCAATATTGTGCAAAATCCTTGAACTGGTTTGAAAAACATGAGTTTTAAAACTCCTAGGTTCTGAGCTCTTGGGCTAGAACCTCAAAAATTGGCCATTTGGGCACCTAAACTCAGATTCTGAGTTCTGTCATGGTCGCTCTGCGACCATGACTTCGCACTGCGAACAATGCGAAAAATTGAGTTCAGAAGCTGTTTCTGAACTTTTGTTCAGAAACAACTTCTGAACACACTCAGGACCTTCTAGGAGGGTGAAAAACTTTGAGTTTTTGGGATGAAAAAGGCTGGACAAACCAGTTTTGATGTTTTGAAAACCT
Organism: Medicago ruthenica; assembly: GCA_018208015.1. NCBI lineage: Eukaryota > Viridiplantae > Streptophyta > Magnoliopsida > Fabales > Fabaceae > Medicago > Medicago ruthenica. Next base: position 190,496 of record WNNG01000413.1, read on the forward strand.
TGGGATTTCTTTGAAATTCAAAAGGGGTTTTTTAGAACCAAAGGGTTTTGAACCAAAATTGCTATGCAAGCACAATTGAAAATGCAAAACAAAAGCATAGAAACTTACAGAGATCCTTAGCAAAGCTCCAGCTGCAGTGGATTTGAATTGGTTGAAGGTTCTCACAAAGGTTTTTGATGTTAGTAATGAACTTTGAACTTGGTAAAGCTTTGTGTTTGATTGTTTTTCTCTGGTTGTTTGGCTGGAATGAGTAGTGTTTCTTTGCTCTTTGAATGCTCTATTTTTTGCTCTATCTTATGTTATGCAATGCTTCTCAAATGCTGTATTAACTGCTCTATCTTATGTTATGCAATGCTTCTCTAATGCTGCATTTCCTCTTGCCTTGCATCTCTATTTATAGGCCAAAATGCAATCTCAAGTAATGATGAAAAATCTCTAGATCCTAGTGTAGTACCCTAATTTTGTCCTACGCATTTCAAAACAAAAATCAAAAAAAAAAATCCAAAGAGGGGAAAAAAAGTCAAAAGTCAACAAAAGTCAACAGAAAAGTCAACATTTCAAAAATGCTGACTTCGCAATGCGAAGCTCCCTTCGCACTGCGAAGTCTGCGATTTTTCTGCAGATTTTTGGTTTCTTGGATTTAATTCCAGAATTTGTTGCATATCATTTCTATAATTATTTTAAGTAGCATTCATGGCTAAATGGGCCAAGCAAAGCCAGAGTTGAAAGACTTGCCATTAATGCCAAGGTTGGAAGCTTTTTCTTCCAACCTAGCATGTGACAAGCAAGTGGGCTTGCCCTTGGGCAGCTCTAGTCCCTCCCAGGTGACCTGCTAACCACCACAAGGTTGCCAGCCACCTGCTTGATGACTTTCCTCCTGCTTGCTGCCCCTAAAACCAGTCAAACCAGCTGGGTTTTTTTTCACTTGAAAAACCATGATTGCTACTCTGTTTTTGCAGCAGCTTTTCACCCCCTCACACCAGCCATAAGTAGCCTTTTCACCCCTCAATCTCTGCACAATACAGTGCACGTTTTTATTGATCAACCATTGAGATTGCAAGGATTGATCCCCAAGCATTAGCCAATTGCAAATCAGCTTTGTTCTTCATCATTACCTTCTAGAATAAGTTGAATTTGTGGCTGAAATCAAGCTGTATCTTGCCTCTTGGTACAAGGCAGGGTTGCCTCTATCCATTGGCATTTAATGCAAAGGTATTCAGCTTGATCTTGGCCACAAATCAGCTGAATCAAGGGATTGTGTAATGATGACAAAGATTTGATTTTTGCCTATAAATAAGAGGCAATACTACTTCTAAAAACACAGTTAACACAGCATTTTCAAGAGCAGAAACTCTGCTCATTTTAGCTCCCAAACCTCCACAAATAACCAGAAACAATCAATCCACACCAAGCTTTCCAAAGTTCCAAGTTCATCACAAATCTTCAAAACCCTTTGTGAAAGCCTTCAATCAAATCAAATCAAGTGCAGCAGGAGCTTTGCTAAGGAGTTCTGTAAGTTTCTAAGCTCTTTATCTTGCATTTTAATTGTGTTTGCATAGCCTTTTTGGCTCAAAACTCTTTGTCCTAAAAAAACCCCTTTTGAACACAAAGGAAATCCCAAAGTTTGCAAAACCTTTGAACTAAGTTGTTGCATTCATTTCACTGCTATTTCCAAAGCTTTTCACTCCTCCTAAGGTTCTGAGGCTAGTTCAGAAGCTGCTTCTGAACAGAAGTTCAGAAGCAGCTTCTGGACTCAAATTTTCGCATACTTCGCAATGCGAAGGTCTGGTCGCAGTGCGACCATGACAGAATTCAGAACATGAATTCAGAAGCCAATTTTTGAGGTTCTAACCCAAAGCTCAGAACCTAAGAGGTCTGAAACTCATTTTATTCAAACCATAACAAAGATTTTGCATGATATTGGCAAATTCACAAGTTCGAGCAACACTTTTTTATATAACTTGCGAAACAAGTTACGCTCACAAACTTTCAAAACAAACTTGAGCAATAAGCTTAGTTCATCATTTTCAAAGTTAAACTTGAGCAATAACCTTGTTCATGATTTTCAATCAAACGTGAACTTAAGCCGAACTTGTTCACTTTTAAAACCGTTTTCAAAATTGAGCCGAACTTATGCATTATTCACAAACTTGTGTTTTTTTCATAAACTTGAACAACCTTTGTTCATAGGTTGCAACAACCAAGTGTTTTGTTCACTTTGGGATTTCTAAAGAGTTCAACCCAAAAACATGAATGAAAAAGGGATGGTGTGACGTATGTCTCTCCATCGCCCCGATTGTACGAATGCGTGACGTATGTCTCGTCGCTCGGACAATCGTCATTCCTTTTTAATATGTACAACCCTAACCAAACCAAAATCTTGGCCCCTTGTGGTCAATCCAAACCTTTTGGTCCCCCGTTGGCCATTAGACTCAACCCCTCGACTCGTTAGAGTCCACTCGGTCAATGTTCGACTCGTCCGAGTCCATTGTACCCGTTCTTGATCTCAGTGGATCAATCGAACAATCGCCCGACTCGTTTGAGTCCACTCGGTCAATGTTTGACTTATATGAGTCCATTGTACCTCTCTTGGTCCCATAGCGACCAATTCAACCCTCTACCCTAACGGACGTAACTTTTAACAATTCTAATGCGATTCGTGAACAAACGCTTAATAAGTCTCAAAAGCGCGAGCATACAAGCTATACGCTTAATAAGTCTCCGAGCGCGAGCATACAAGCTACGTTTTAATCGTAAGAATTCGGTTTTAAAACATCGTCCAATTAAAATCAACCAACACACATACGTTTTTCTACCAAAGAACTACGTATGCTTTGAATTCTCCGACTACCGGGAGATACGTAGGAGCAAGATCGACATCTTGTCAAGCACAATAATAATAAAAACTTTTTTCTTCATTTGTTTTTATCTCTTTCCCCCCCCTTTATTATATTTTTAACATAAATAAACATGCACGCAAAGTACTAAAAAAAGGCAATTCAAGCTTTAACCAAATAGAAGGTTCCCGTTGAGTACAACGGACGTGAGGGGTGCTAATACCTTCCCCTTGCGTAACCGACTCCCGAACCCGACAATGGTTGCGATGACCTAATCCTTATCCTCATCGTCGAAAGGGTTTTATTATCGTTTCCCTTTTACAACAAAAAAAAACTTAAGGGTTTATCAACGTTCCCTTTACACAAAAACTTTGGTGGCGGCTTCACAAAGGCACCCTCCGAGCGTCCGAGGACGACCTCGGGGGGATCTGCGCGTCTTTTTCCCGAGGAAAAAAACGAGGTGCGCACAGCTGGCGACTTCACTGGGGACCCTGTTCCCACTAGCGAGTCAGGCCTAACCTATTTGGGTTAAAGACAATTGCTTTATTTTCTTTGCGTGCCATGTTTATTTATTTTATTCATGCATTTTATATTTATGTTTTATGTTTATATTTGCTTTATTTGCTTTATATTCATATTATATATATCAAATGTGGGGGTTACTTGAGTGATGTTACTCCACATTGTTCGGGTTAATGCCGGACGTGTGAGGCTCTCTACCCGAGCTTGAGAAAAACACTAAGTTAGAAGGAGGTTGTGTGCGGAAGCCCGCGTTGACGTATGTCCGTGAGGTGGGATGTCCAACCCCGCTTAGATGAGATTTTCACGTGGAATTAATTGAAGTCATGTCGACGTATGTCCATAGACAACCCTAATTCCATGTGAGGTCTATGACTCTAAGGACCTCTTCTTAGGATATTTCACAATTTAGAGCCTACATGTGAGGATGGGGGGAAGTTCCGAACCTTCATAAACCATACCCTTGCATAACATTTGCATTCATGAAAGTAATTTTCGCATCATTTTGCTTTATAGGAGTTAAAAAAAGGAACGAACAAATATTAGCAAAAGAGAAATATGGATTCCGGGAACAAGAATACGCTCGCCTTCAAAATTAAGGCTCCTAGGGTGGAAAGTTTATTAGCCCTAAGCAAGAGGCTCTCTTCGGTCCACAAGAACATTTTCGAGGCAAGCTATGGGCTAATCCTTGATCTTTTACCCGTGAGAATAGATTCAACCGCCTTAACCACTTTGGCGCAATTCTTCGACCCACCTCTACGGTGCTTCACATTTCAAGACTTCCAACTAGCGCCAACTTTGGAAGAGTTTGAGAAGATTTTGGGTTGTAGCATGAAAGGTCATGAACTCTATCTCGGTCCGGGGAAGGATCCTACATTTGAAGCCATCGCCGAATCCTTATACCTCGACACCCAAGAAGTGGCATCTAACTTGGAAGTTAGAGGGAACCTTAAGGGCTTTTCAAGAAAGTTTTTGGAAGCCAAAGCTCGGGATTTACTAGCCAACAAAGAGGTAATGGCCTTCAACGCCATCTTAGCCCTCTTAGTCTACGGGATTGTCTTATTCCCCAACATGGATGATTTCGTAGACTTTCCGGCTCTAGAGGTGTTTATGACTAAAAATCCAGTTCCTACAATCTTAGCGGATTTTTATCATACCCTCTATTCAAGGCATGAACAAGCAAGGGGACGCAAAATTACTTGTTGCACTCCCGTGGTGCAAATTTGGATGATGTCCCACATGCCAAAGAACCGAGACTTTGTGGAAAACCGGGCCAAGCTCAAATGGTCGCAACGGATGACAACCCTCGCCGAGAAGGACATCCATTGGTTTTCACCAAACTTAGATGACCCGGAAATTATCCTCAGCTGCGGGGACTTCCCTAACGTACCCCTCATCGGTACTAAGGGATGTATTAATTACAATCTGGTCCTCTCTCTCCGACAACTAGGTTTTTCAATGGAAGATAAACCTAACGACCTTTTGTTGGAAGCTTTCTACTTAAGGGAAGGCGATCAAGACCCGGCATTGCTAGAGAGAATCCGGGGAGCATGGAGCCAAGTACGCAAGGGAAGGGTCGGCAAGAGAAACTGTGTCGCCAAACCCCTTTATACTCAATGGGTGAAGGAGAGGGTCAAAGCAATCAAGTTACCCTTCGTGGTCACAAACCCTCCAAAACCTCCTACACCTAAACCTATTGCAATCATTCCCAACAAAGAAGTGGAGGACCTCAAGGCTAAAATTCAAGAACTCCAAAACAAAAACGGAGACTTAGAATTGAAGCACCTCCAAGCTTTAGGAGAGATTACTAGGACGAAGAGAGATCGTGATGAAGTATCACATTCTCTCCTAGTATGCCAAAAATGGCTAAGAACCTCCGAAGGGAAAAGGGATTGGATAGGAGGCGGCTTGGTTAGTGCGGATGCTAACCTTGTTGCCAAGGACGAAGAGTTGGAAAGAATTCTACATTCCAACCAAGAGCTCAAGAAGTTTGGCGAATTAGCCATCGAAGCTCAACGGAAATGGAGGTTGAAATTCCAAGAGAAAAATCAACAGCTCCAAGAAGTAGTGAAAGACTACAAAGAGCAGCTTCAAGCCGAACGCGTCCAGCGGCAAAGACATGAGAGTCTCTCACATCAAGGGAGGCTAAAGTGCAATCTTCTCGAAGAAGACATCAAGAAATTCGAAGAGTACTTCGACAAGATTGCAAGAGCTCATGGGGACCACATTGCACAACTACACGATGAGATTAGAAGTGCAAGAGTCAAGCTAGACCAGCGCAAGGAAGTGATTGAGTATGTATGGCAAGACGCCACCCGATTAAGTGAGGATTTCACTAAATTGGTTGCATTCTCAAATTTGGTGATCACCCAACTTCCAAAGGAGCTAGCGGAGGCCGAGATGGTCATGCCCTACTTTGTCATCCCTATGGAGATCCGGAAGTTTATGAAGTTCTGCAAGGACACCATAGATTTCTATAGGGAGGAGATGAGCAAAGCCGAGAAGCGAGCGGCTATTTGATTTGTAATAGCATTAGTTACACTTTGTAAACAAATGTTATTTAATCAAATATATTTTGAAGTATAATCAATTTCTCGGTCTTTAATATTTCGAATTTGCTAATATTAATCGTGCACCTTTAAACTCCATAAAGCAAAATAAAAAAAAAACGCATATTTTGCATACATACATCCACATGCATCTTCATGCACTTTTTCAAAAAAAAACTCATTCATTCCCATTCAAACAGTTCAAAGCAATCATAGCCCGAAAACCCCGAAAGCCCTCGGTCCAAGAACCAGATATTCAACACTCGTACGGAACACGTGTTGGAGTAAGCCCTAATAGCCAATCTATTTTGATTGGATTTGGCTTTGTATCATGACTTTTATATATATATATATAAGGCATTTATTTATTCTTTTGTTTAGTTTCAAAATAATAAATTCCCTAGAATAATTGGTCTGTTTAATGGAGCATTAAGTGTGACTTAATCGTGATACTCATTAAACGAAAGGACATTATTCTTAAAGTATCCGTAGTCAAGCTTTATTGTGAAATGGGATAACATTAAAGCATAGAGACTATTATGTGGGTAGACTGATGATCACATCTCACAGATCATAGATAAAGAGTTATCAAGTCTTCACATAGGTATAAATATTAGGAGTAATATTTATACTGGATTGACCCACCATGAGAATACTACATAGTAAAAGTTATGAAAAGTGTCATAAGATATTCTCATAGTGATAGTGGTGTATCCCACCCTTTGACCTGAAACCACTATGTACCCTAGATGTAGGAGTCGAGTGCTTTATCACCATTCAAACGTTGTCTGTAATAGGATGACTATAAAGTTGGTTGATGGGTACTCCATGAATCATGCTGAGGGACATGAGTGACCTAGATGGAATTTGCCCCTCCTACATAACAGGAGAAATGTCTATGGGCCCAATATTGAACTAGACAAGGATGACACAGTCTATGCCTTGTGTTCAATATAGACATGAGGGCAAAAGGGTAATTATACACATGATCATTATCACGGAAAGGTTTCGTCAGATCACATGACATTCTCGTCACTTGGGTAGCAGTGATGTGTTGCTAGATACCGCTCACTGTTTATAATATTAAATAGGTGATTTAATATTATTGCCAACGTTACGGGAACCTATAGGGGTCACACACAAAGGACAGATAGATGAGAGAAATAAATAAGTAAGACTTATTTATAAAATAATAAGTAGGACTTATTAGTAATTAAATAATTAAGTATGACTTATTATTTAATTTATGAAATAGAGAAACGCGGTCCACCGTAAGGTACGGTGTATTTAAGTGCTTGACTTGTTGACCACACAAGTGGTTCTATAAATAGAACCCTTGTGCTGAAGCATTACAGACTTTTGTTGAACACTTAACCTAATTCACAAAAGTTGTGAAACCTAGCCGCCACTCTCTAAACCTTATTCTCTGAATCTCCGTTGAAATTGGCTAGCACCGGTCATCGGAGAAGGTCTGTTCGTGTGGACTGAATAGAGGCATCGCTACGTTGCTTTGCTCGTGATCAGAAACAATTCTGCCACAAAGGTTCTGCTCTTCAAGAGGTAACACATGAATCCTTAAAGTGTTTAAGTATGTGTTTGATTTGTGATTAATGATTTAATCAAGATCCGTTTCAATGGGATTTGTTCCGCTAAGAGGATTAATTTTTTTGAAAAACCCCTCTTTAAATCCCTTCAGTGGTATCAGAGCTTTTGGTTCTGATTAAATCATTATATTCGAATCTTGTCGATTTTATGATATGAATATTGTACGGCTGTTTGCTATTTGAATGCGATTCATATGTTTTTAATTTAATTTTATTTTAGACTTGTATATGAGATATACAAAGAAAAACGTAATCATGAATGCGAGAAGTTGTTCTTGCGTTTTGATCACGCGATTTAAATTAAAACTTTGCCAGCGTATATATTAAAGTAGCATGAAATATGAGTTTTAATTGAAAAATGTAAATAGCCGCAACCTGTAGATTGTTTTCATGGAATCGGTTCCTAATACCTCACGTGTTAAAACTTTGAAAATTGCTTCTTTTAATTATTTAATTTAATAAGAGGCATGACAATTCAAAAGCGTTTTGAAGATTGATCACTTGAGTTCTGTTGCGATGCAAATTCACTAATGATAATAATATTAAGGGTTAATTTTCATTATTTTAAATAAGAATTAATTAAAATTGATTGATCGATATCATATATGTGATATATGATTCTGATACGACATCAGTATATGTGATATATTGATTGTATCATTCGTTCAATATGTTTTATATGATTGATTGTGAATTTGTAGACAATTCGTGAGATTGAGCTTCGATATCCGATTCTGGTGAAGCATCAAAGATCCGGTTGTCCATACTGAACAAACAATTGTTAAAACTATTGATGTTTGATCGTCGTATTAGGTTACCTAACTATACAAGAGTTGTATTATTATGGTTGTATCATTCGTCGATTGTTTTCGAAAGATTGTTGTGAATTTGAACAATTCGTGAGATTGAGCTTCGATATCCGAATCTGGTGAAGCATCAAAGATCCGATTGTTCATGCTAAACAAAAATCCTTGAAACTATTGATGTAGTGTGATCTGCGTAGTGTGATCGATCATAATGTTTAATTAATTAATTCAATTGGAGAAAGGTAGATTTAAAAGATCATGATTTTGAAAGAGTTTCAATATCATGTATGGTCTTTTGAATTTGGTAATTAAAGATTTTCATATCTTTAGTTTAATTCATTTCCAATTTAAAAGGATCATGATTTTGAAAAGTTTCAATATCAGATATGATCTTTTGAATTTGGTAGTAAAATATTTGCATAATTTTAGCACCATAATTTGTTTTGGAAACAGATTGATTGCCTAAATAAAGCAGATTTAATTATAATAATTATTGAGTGTCAATATTACTGTAATTAAATAAATAAAAATTCTACCTTTTTGGATTGTTTTTCAAAAGGTTGTTTGAAATGGTAGTAAACGATCTTTATTTGATAGTAAATTTAAAATGTCATGATTTGAAATAGTTTCAATGTCATGTATGATTTTGAATTTATTTAAAAGATTTGCACGATGTTAACATAATTTGTTTCTAATTTAAAAGAATCATGATATTGAAAGAGTTTCAATATCGGATATGATCTTTTAGATTTGGTCATAATATTTGCATATTTTAATTTTATTTATGACCCGATTGACTTTGAAAATAGTTTCAAAGTATATGTTTATATATATGAATCAATTTTATATGGCATATATCTCGGTCAAAATATTATTTCCAAATCTTGATTGACTCTAAAACTGTTTAATGATAATAATAAATAGTTATTATTATTTATCATTAAGCTTAAGGTATATGGTTATGACCTTAGTTTATTTTGGCGTTTATTCATTTATTTAAATACGGCCTGCGTGTCGTGATTTATTTTATTTAAATACGGCCTGCGTGTCGTTTCATTTATTATTTTATTTAAGTGTTAAATAATGTAATTGCTCAAGAGTTGAAGAGAAGACGACGCCAAAAGATGATTCCGATGGAGAAACTTTTGAAGCTTGCTCGTGGGTCAAAGAATTGTAATAAAATAGTTTATTTAATTCTTACATGTTAGGAGGTCATAACCATACTACCAAATTTATTTTATGTATGTGATGCATAAAATGTATGTTTTGTTAGCGCATGTATGAGATGTATGTTTAACAAGTTTTAGATGTATGTTAGCATGTATATTTTAAATGTTTTATATACTTGCTATTTATGAGCATGAATGTCATGCATATCAAGACACGTGTATATAGATACACATGTCGGTGAGATCAAACTAATTAAAATCCTTCAAATAGAATATTAAGGTAAATGCTTTCCAAAGGATAACACCCTTCAAGACTAGTCTCGAATAGTGTGGGTTCGCCCTAGCGAAGTGCACTTTCTATACTAGTAAGTTGCGGTGAGGTAATTCCATTTACCCGACTGTTATTCTTTGGGTCTAACTTAACTAAATTATTTTAATAAGATTAAAATATATTTAGAAGCAATGTTTGGGAACATCTATATGATAGATTAGAGTAAGGAGTTACTCGCCCAAATGGTTTGAAAGTTGTATGAGATACAATTGGAAGGAGTTCCTACCTAAATAGCTAAGTTTTGGGGGATCAGCCATCGCTGACTCAAAATGAAGTGAAATATGGATTTCAACCCACTAGAAAATCTTCCAATGAGATTTTCCGAATCAAATGTTGAAGGTCATTTGTTTTGAGTAAAATAGTGGGAGCATATTAATTAAAGACCTAATTAAATATGTTTTAAATCATGATACATTTATTTATTTTATGTATTTAGAATTTCTTTGGCATATGCATTTTATTATACTGTTAAATGTTCATATAAAGAACAAAAATCTTCAGAAAGGAGTTTCTGAATTGGTACAATAATTGAGAATTGTTCTCAAGAACGAGAAAAACTGTTAATGTTTTGGAAAGAGTCAAAATATAAGAAAGAGGTAAGACTTCTTCTTTGCCCATATAGTTATAGAAAGTTAAATTTCTACTTCTGCATCATAAGTATATGATACTTGATGATTGATCTCATATTTGTTGAAATATAGAGAGTTTTAAAGAAGCAAGACATTAACTATAAGTGAAGTCCACCTACGTCTAGAATGGAACAAATTGTTTCATTGATATAGGAGCTAATGCTTGGACTTAAATTTAACTTGATATGGAACCAAATAATTGTTATTAAATTCCATATAAAATAGAAGCATTAAATCCTAAATCTGTATTGACAAGATAAAGATTGTGTAGTTGAATAAAAGACAAATGTTGTCCTATTATCCAAATAATGTTTTCTATACAAGCGTGGAATTGAGATATGTGATCTTGATAAGCTGGTCTATAACATATGAGAAAAGGATCAAATGAGATTTGAACCTTTTGTATATCATCGGCATTATTGTTGCAAAGAAGTGTGATTCACAATTCCAGATTCCATTATGGACTATTGGACTCATTTGATATTATATCATTTGAAGGATGTGAGTTCCACCTTTAAAATATTTCAGTGTTAGAGAACATCTGATTTATTCGAATCAATATACATATGATGTATATGGATCACCAAACACATTTGCTAGAGATATTTATTTCTTTTACTTAATTTACATTACTGATTAGATTAGCAAATGTAAATTTATGTTGGACAAGAATAAAAAATCTTTGAATTGGTTCAAAGAGTTCAACGATGGAGTAAAGGAATAATTTCAAAAGGTATAAAGACCATACGAGTATGTCATGATGGTTAATACTTAATTAAGGAGTATATTGATAATTTATATCGCTTCATGTTTGACATGACTCAATCTGAAATAGTTTGATTATAACTCCATGACTCTTGAAATTGATTAAATTCCAGTTATTTTTCACCCACAATAAGTTCCAATCGAGGTAATCATAGAGACACCAGATTAGATATGGAGGAAGAGTACCTAGTTTGACTTTGTGATAATTTGGGGTTATGATGTTTATTAGATAAACAAAATTCCAAACTAGATGAATGTATACTTGTGGAGGTATCCTTAGGAAACTAAAGGATACTAATTCTACATCACATGACAAAAGTTGTCTGTCACTAGAACTGGAGTATTCCTCTTGAAGGAGTATATCTCTGCAGGAGCCAGCGGGAGTGATGTAGAACTTGAATTAAGTCAAGTACCACAAAATACATGTTTCTCTAAGAATGGAACATGAACTGATTCAACAAAGGGTTGTTGTTAAATCACCAGTTCGACACAAGATCTAGATGAGTCTGACATGTCATATCACTAGGATGAGAAACATGATTTTGTCATGGCTCAACAAGGTGATATGATGCTAATGGAAGATGGGCGCCTGACTTACTAGAAGGTCGTAAATGGCCCGAATTCTGAGAAGTGGCTAGATGCCATGGGATCTTATATAGAGTCCATGTACACAAACCATATATGGATATTGGTTATATCATCCAATGAGTACGACTCATAAGATGAATGTGGGTTTTCTTATATAAAACTAACATGGATGGTATTATGAATACCTTTAAGATATGATTGATCGTAGACGGTTTCATGCAAAATCATGATACAAATCGTGATGAAACCATTACATCATGATAATTCTTAAATCTAACGATTCCATTTGCCATTGTTTTATAATACACATTCTGGAGGATGAATAACGAGGTTGCATTCCTTAATTGGAATGACCTTATATATGTATTTGACATATATGTAGGGTTTCGTTAATCGGATGCTAGAAAGGTACATATATTACAAAATTCATGTATGGAATGGAGCAAGCTTCTCGAAGTTGAATTGTTTATTTTATTAATAGAGTTTTATGAAAACTTAGATTAATAAAAGAACAAATTTAAATTTTGTGCACATAAGGAGATTAGTGGGAGCATTGATATTAGTTTGGTGGAGTATGTGGATGACATACTAGTCACCAAAACAATTTATCTACACATGTGAGACATGGTTAGAAAATTATTTCTAATTTGTACCAAAATTTATTCTAGTGTTCGACACTAGAATACTTTCAAGAATATCCTTGGATGTCTTAAAGGACTTAGGATTGTTTCTTGAACACGGATGAAAAGGAACATCGTAAAAGAGTTACAATGATGACAACTTTCATATCAGTGTACAGTACATCCAGATCGCAATCTGGAATAAATGTTATGCTTGGATATCAACTATGAAATTTGTAAAAGTACAAGCTTCAGATAGTTGTTGTTTCTATTACAGATGTCAAATATATGATTTGGATTGTTTAGCTCATAACTGAGCGAAAACATGTGTTTCTTGCGTTGCAGATTCCATTGATCCCGTCTGTGGTGAAATTGGCTTAATCTTGCGAGCAATGAAAACTAGATCTCACCAATGATTCAAATGTATATGTTGACACTTCAATTTCCTTTTGATAGAAGATCAAAAGTGGAAATTGAAAGAAGTACAACCTACCAACATAGGAAAGGTTCCTTATCTGCTAGTAGAGTATCTTGCCCATAGTGTGCTTGATGCTAACATTTGACCAATAGATATTGAGTTAATATTTGATTGGCTTTTAGTGCTAGTGGGAGATTGTTGGAGTAAGCCCTAATAGCCAATCTATTTTGATTGGATTTGGCTTTGTATCATGACTTTTATATATATATATATAAGGCATTTATTTATTCTTTTGTTTAGTTTCAAAATAATAAATTCCCTAGAATAATTGGTCTGTTTAATGGAGCATTAAGTGTGACTTAATCGTGATACTCATTAAACGAAAGGACATTATTCTTAAAGTATCCGTAGTCAAGCTTTATTGTGAAATGGGATAACATTAAAGCATAGAGACTATTATGTGGGTAGACTGATGATCACATCTCACAGATCATAGATAAAGAGTTATCAAGTCTTCACATAGGTATAAATATTAGGAGTAATATTTATACTGGATTGACCCACCATGAGAATACTACATAGTAAAAGTTATGAAAAGTGTCATAAGATATTCTCATAGTGATAGTGGTGTATCCCACCCTTTGACCTGAAACCACTATGTACCCTAGATGTAGGAGTCGAGTGCTTTATCACCATTCAAACGTTGTCTGTAATAGGATGACTATAAAGTTGGTTGATGGGTACTCCATGAATCATGCTGAGGGACATGAGTGACCTAGATGGAATTTGCCCCTCCTACATAACAGGAGAAATGTCTATGGGCCCAATATTGAACTAGACAAGGATGACACAGTCTATGCCTTGTGTTCAATATAGACATGAGGGCAAAAGGGTAATTATACACATGATCATTATCACGGAAAGGTTTCGTCAGATCACATGACATTCTCGTCACTTGGGTAGCAGTGATGTGTTGCTAGATACCGCTCACTGTTTATAATATTAAATAGGTGATTTAATATTATTGCCAACGTTACGGGAACCTATAGGGGTCACACACAAAGGACAGATAGATGAGAGAAATAAATAAGTAAGACTTATTTATAAAATAATAAGTAGGACTTATTAGTAATTAAATAATTAAGTATGACTTATTATTTAATTTATGAAATAGAGAAACGCGGTCCACCGTAAGGTACGGTGTATTTAAGTGCTTGACTTGTTGACCACACAAGTGGTTCTATAAATAGAACCCTTGTGCTGAAGCATTACAGACTTTTGTTGAACACTTAACCTAATTCACAAAAGTTGTGAAACCTAGCCGCCACTCTCTAAACCTTATTCTCTGAATCTCCGTTGAAATTGGCTAGCACCGGTCATCGGAGAAGGTCTGTTCGTGTGGACTGAATAGAGGCATCGCTACGTTGCTTTGCTCGTGATCAGAAACAATTCTGCCACAAAGGTTCTGCTCTTCAAGAGGTAACACATGAATCCTTAAAGTGTTTAAGTATGTGTTTGATTTGTGATTAATGATTTAATCAAGATCCGTTTCAATGGGATTTGTTCCGCTAAGAGGATTAATTTTTTTGAAAAACCCCTCTTTAAATCCCTTCAACACGAGCTAACAAACAAAGGATCATGGACAATTTGGAACAAACCCAAGCGGCTTTGAGAGAGGAAGTTGATGGAATGAAAGGAAAAATGGATCAGATGCTAGAGTTAATGCAAGCTCTGTCGGCACGAGAAAGCCACCCTCGCCCAACAACGGATGCGTCCAATGTGCAATGGCCTCCTTATGGTTTACCTGTGGGTTATACCCCACCCTTTGAGAATGAGGGTCAAGGACCACCTCCACCACCGTTCACAATCCCCGTAAGGAATGAGGAGCGTCGTCCTCAAGGAACCTCCACTACTCAGCATGAAATAATTCCCCATGATGTGGAGAATAACCAGCTAAGGCAATCTGCTCCCGACACCACCCACCAAGACAAGGATACCACCCAAATGTATCGAGTTTTGGAAGAGAGGTTGAAAGCTGTCGAGGGTTTCAGCTCATACGGTGCCCACAACGCCTTGGACATGTGCCTAGTGCCCGACGTGGTAATTCCTCCGAAGTTCAAAGTACCGGACTTCGAGAAATACAAAGGAATTCAATGCCCTCGGAATCATCTAAGGATGTTCTGTAGGAAAATGGCAGCCTACGCAATGAACGAGAAACTCATGGTGCATGTGTTTCAAGATAGTTTAAGCGGAGCGTCCTTAGATTGGTACATGCAGCTCGAGCGTACCCATGTCCAGACTTGGAAGGATCTAGCCGATGCCTTCCTAAAGCAATACAAATATAATTTGGACATGGCTCCAAATAGGATGCAACTACAAAACCTCCTGCAAAGAAGCAACGAGTCCTTCAAGGAGTACGCTCAGCGGTGGAGAGAACTAGCTTCTCGTGTGCAACCACCACTATTGGAAAGAGAACTTGTCGACACCTTTATGGGCACACTGCAAGGCCCATATTACGACAAGATGATCGGAAGTACGTCTGCCGGTTTCTCCGATCTAGTCATGGTCGGTGAAAGAATAGAAGATGGAGTGAAGAGAGGAAAAATCCAAGGCTCTTCAGAAGCTCAAGGTGGAGCTAGAAAGCCCCCCAGCAACTTCCACAAAAAGAAAGAGGGGGAGACAAATGCCGTTCTAATAGGACCATCCTACCCACCACCGAATCAAATGCCTCACTACCACTATCCTTATGTGGCAGCAGCAACGACTCAAGGGCGTTACTCACCTCAAGTGATTCCCGCAAATCCACCTCGACAACCAGTAGTGTTGCCGCAGCAAAATCAACAGCAACAGCAACAAGGCGGGTACCCACCAAGGAATCAGACGAGCTCAAGGAACAGTTATTATAATAGGCAGTTCGATCCTGTACCTATGTCTTATGGTCAGATCTTGCCATACCTAATCCAAAAGGGTATGGTCGAGACAAAACTACTACCACCAATGTCGCCACCATATCCACAGTGGTACGACGCAAATGCCAAATGTGATTTCCACGCAGGATCCGTGGGGCACAATATCGAAAACTGTAGGGTTTTCAAACATAAGGTGCAGGATCTTATTGACAAGAAGCTGTTATCCTTCAAAGAGGAAAGCCCCAATGTGAAGAACAACCCATTGCCGGGGCATGCGGGTCCCTCTGTAAACGCGGTGGAGGAACAAGAGGACTTTGGTCCAGTCAAAAAGGTAGCCAATGTTAGGACTCCCCTGTCAACCATAAGGGAGCGCTTAACCGGCTTTGGATTATTCGAGGAAATGCACGTCGACTGTGAAGCCTGCAAGGTCAACCCGGATGAGTGCAAAGAGTTGAAGAGCTGTCTTCAAGAGTTAATGGACCAAGGTTGGATCCAATTTGGCTACATAAAGGAGGGCACGGACATTGCTACCTTAGAGTCTAACGGCCCAAAACCTCTCGAGATCCCATACCAAAGGAGAGAGGTACCAATGCCAATACAACCCATAACATTCCATGTACCTGCACCCTTCTCTTTTGAAAGCACAAAGAGGGTACCATGGAATTACCAACCTGTGGCTTATGTGGAAGGAAAACCACTAGCCAAAATCGAGCCCAGCATCACTAACATTACCGGTGTTGGAGGAATGACTAGAAGTGGTAGAGTCTTCGCTCCGAAAGAACTCGGGAAGACGCCAGCTGTACTACCAAAGGAGCCGCCCAAAGAAAAGAGGGTGGAGGAAAAAGAGAACCAAGCGGGGCCCTCTCAAAAGACAATCCCGCAAAAAGAGGCCGAAGAGTTCCTAAGGATAATCCAAAAGAGCGAGTACAAGATCATTGACCAGCTAGGTCAAACTCCCTCCAAGATCTCCATGCTATCCTTACTACTCAGCTCGGAAGCACACCGAGAAGCACTACTGCGGATCCTCAGTGAGGCCCATGTCACCAAGGACATTCCGGTGGACCAATTCGACGGGATAGTCGGAAATATTACCTCAAGTAGGTACTTGGGTTTCAATGGCGATGAGCTACCCGACGAGGGGCACATTCATAACCGCGCCTTACATATCTCCGTGAAATGCATGGACCACATCCTCTCAAGAGTGCTAGTGGACACGGGGTCGTCATTGAATGTCATGCCCAAGACTACCCTCCTCAAACTCTCATGTGAAGGGACCGTAATAAAGCCCAGCGCCTTGGTCGTAAAAGCTTTCGATGGGTCAAGAAGAGCCGTTATGGGAGAGATTGACTTACCAGTCCAAATCGGACCTAAGGTTTTCACCATAACCTTCCAAGTCATGGATATTAATCCAACATACAGTTGTCTTCTCGGACGACCATGGATCCATGCGGCCGGAGCCATTACCTCTACCCTGCACCAGAAACTGAAGTTCATCATTGATAACCAAATGATTGTAGTTTCCGGGCAAGAGGACATGATGGTAAGCCATCTCTCGTCTTTCCGTTACATAGAAACGGATGAAGAAGCTGTGGACGTCCCATTCCAATCTTTGGAAGTGGCAAATGTCGTGACATTGAGCTCAAAGCCCAAGGAGGAGGCTAGGACAGCCATGTCATCATGGAGGGCGATAAGAGAGGCCCTAGAAGAAAGCCGACCCACCGGATGGGGCAAGATAGTGGACATACCGGAGAAGAAAAATCACTTCGGGTTGGGGTATCATCCATCAGCCGAAACTTTCTCAAAGCCGCCAAAGCAAGGGGTTCCCCCCATTTCGGAAACATTCATCAGTGCGGGGTTTATCCATGAAGATCAAGTGGCTCTACTCGAAGATGTAGACGAAGACGTGCCTGAATTGGTGTACCGTTGCGCTTCGGATGAAGCTTTGAACAATTGGAGGGCTATCGCAGTTCCCGAGGTCATTACCAGGATCAAGTAATAAACCATGTTTGTTTGTTTTTTACTTTAAATAAAAAAAATCATTTAGCTCTGCCCAAGGCAAATGATTAGTCGTGTGGGGCCCCCATGTTTTATAAGTTATTTACAATCATGAATAAAAGCAATCTTTTAAGTTCATTTGAGTCTTTTTCTTTTTGCATTTGTTTTAAAAAAAAATTTTCTCCAAAAAGCCTAAAAAAAAAATCATACTCATGCAGATCTACAAATCCACCCTCCAAAAACAACACTACCTTAAACCCTTATGACTTCGATTGCCCGATTAATCAAACGGAAGATGATGAAGAGGACGATTATGAACCGCCTGAAGAATTGTCTAGACTTGCAAATCAAGGGGATAGGGTAATACAACCTCACCAAGAATCAGTTGAAAAAGTCAACTTGGGGACCGAAGAGGATAAGAAAGAGGTCAAGATAGGAGCCTCCCTGCACGAGGATGTGAAAGGAAAGTTGATCAAGCTTCTGCAAGAGTACGTGGACGTATTCGCTTGGTCGTATCAAGACATGCCGGGTTTAGACCCTAATATCGTTGTACACAAGCTGCCACTCAAGCCAGAATGCCCGCCAGTGAAGCAAAAATTGAGAAGAACTCGACCCGATATGGCTCTCAAGATCAGAGAGGAGGTCAAAAAGCAATTCGATGCCGGCTTCTTAGCCGTAACCAAGTATCCAACATGGGTTGCCAACATTGTGCCAGTTCCGAAGAAGGATGGCAAGGTGAGAATGTGTGTGGATTATCGGGACTTGAATAAAGCAAGCCCAAAGGATGATTTCCCGCTACCACACATCGACATATTGGTGGACAACACAGCCCAATTCTCAGTCTTTTCCTTTATGGATGGCTTCTCGGGATATAACCAAATCAAGATGGCTCCAGAAGACATGGAGAAAACTACATTCATCACCCCATGGGGAACATTCTGCTATAAGGTAATGCCTTTCGGATTAACAAATGCCGGGGCAACATACCAAAGAGCAATGGTGACTCTTTTCCATGACATGATCCATAAGGAAATTGAGGTCTACGTCGACGATATGATTGCCAAATCCCAAACGGAGGAGGATCATCTAGTCCATCTACAAAAGCTTTTCGAACGCCTAAGAAAATTCAAGCTGCGCTTAAATCCTAACAAGTGCACATTTGGCGTTAGATCCGGGAAGTTATTGGGCTTCATCGTCAGCCAAAGAGGTATTGAAGTAGATCCCGATAAGGTAAAGGCCATCCAAGAAATGCCAGCGCCAAATACCGAGAAAGAAGTCCGGGGTTTCTTAGGAAGATTGAACTACATCGCCAGGTTCATCTCACACATGACAGCTACCTGCGAACCAATCTTCAAGCTGCTAAGGAAAAACCAAACCGTTCATTGGAACGAGGATTGCCAAGAGGCGTTTGACAAGATCAAACAATACCTGCAAGAACCACCGATCTTAATACCTCCGGTTCCGGGTAAACCCCTCATCTTATACCTAACCGTACTTGAAGGATCAATGGGTTGTGTGTTAGGACAACAAGATGAAACGGGAAGGAAAGAGCACGCAATCTACTACTTAAGCAAGAAGTTTACCGACTGTGAAACAAGGTATACTTCACTTGAAAAGACTTGCTGCGCTTTAGCATGGGCTGCTCGACGTCTAAGGCAATACATGTTGACCCATGCAACTTGGTTGATATCGAAGATGGATCCCATCAAGTACATCTTCGAAAAACCTGCCCTCACAGGGAAGATAGCCCGTTGGCAAATGCTGTTGTCTGAGTATGACATCCAATATGTTGCTCAAAAAGCCATCAAAGGGAGTGTTTTATCCGAGCACCTTGCTCACCAACCATTGGAGGATTATCAGCCCATACAATTTGACTTCCCGGACGAAGATGTCGTAGCTTTGAATGACAAAGAAGTCACAAGCGATGATGAGGGACCAGAACCGGGAGCTCAATGGAGGCTCGCTTTCGACGGCGCCTCGAATGCCATGGGGCACGGTATCGGAGCAGTTTTAATCTCCCCAAGAAATGGATACCAGCCCTTCACAGCAAGGTTGTGCTTTGACTGCACCAATAACATGGCAGAATATGAAGCATGTATCCTAGGCCTCGAAGCAGCAATTGATCTAAGGATCAAAAACCTTGAAGTATACGGTGACTCAGCCTTGGTCATCTATCAAGTCAAAGGAGAATGGGAAACAAGACATCCCAATTTAATTCCCTACCAAGCCCGGGTTGTAGAATTGATCAAACATTTTGATGAGATCAATTTCCACCACATACCTCGAGAAGAAAATCAGGTAGCAGATGCTTTGGCTACATTATCATCAATGTACCAAGTAAATTCTTACAACGAGACACCAATCATAAAGATGGACCGTAGAGACAAACCAGTTGTATGCGCATCAGTCGAAGAAGAACTTGACAACAAACCTTGGTTCTACGACATCAAGCGATACCTCGAAGAGCAAGAGTATCCAGAAAATGTCTCGCACACCGACAAGAGGACCCTCAGAAGATTGGCATCCCAGTTCTTCCTCAGTGGAAATACCCTCTACAAAAGAAATTATGACATGGTCCTGCTCAGATGTGTGGATAAACATGAAGCGGACATGCTCATCAAAGAAATCCACGAGGGATCTTTTGGAACCCATGCTAATGGACATGCAATGGCAAAGAAAATCTTAAGGGCGGGCTACTATTGGTTAACCATGGAAGCTGATTGTTTCCACTATGCCAAGACTTGTCACAAGTGCCAGATTTACGCCGACAAAGTACATGTGCCACCAACTCCACTGAACGTCATGACTTCACCTTGGCCATTCTCTATGTGGGGCATAGACATGATCGGAATGATCGAGCCCAAAGCGTCAAATGGACATCGCTTCATCCTCGTTGCCATCGATTACTTCACCAAATGGGTAGAAGCAGCTTCGTATGCCAACGTAACCAAGCAAGTGGTAGCCCGATTTATCAAGAAGGAAATCATTTGCCGTTATGGTATTCCCCACAAAATCATCACCGATAATGGGGCAAACCTAAACAACAAGACAATGAAGGAGTTGTGCAAAGATTTCAAGATTGAGCACCATAATTCCTCCCCTTACCGACCAAAGATGAATGGTGCGGTAGAAGCAGCCAATAAGAACATAAAGAAGATCATCCAAAAGATGGTGACAACATATAAGGATTGGCATGAGATGCTTCCCTTTGCGCTACATGGCTACCGAACAGCCATTCGCACTTCAACTGGGGCAACCCCTTTCTCCTTAGTATACGGTATGGAAGCTGTTCTCCCCGTAGAGGTGGAAATTCCTTCGCTAAGGGTCTTGATGGAAACCAAGCTAGAAGAAGCTGAATGGGTCCAAACAAGGTTCGACCAACTGAATCTCATAGAGGAGAAGCGTCTGACGGCAATATGTCACGGACAACTCTATCAAAGGAGGCTCAAGAGAGCATTCGACAAGAAGGTCCGTCCTCGAGAGTTCAAAGAAGGAGACCTAGTGCTCAAAAAGATATTACCTATCCACAAAGATCCCCGAGGGAAGTGGACCCCCAGCTATGATGGGCCGTACGTGGTAAAGAAAGCTTTCTCAGGCGGAGCCCTGATCATCACCACTATGGATGGAGAGGAGTTTCCACTATCAATAAACTCCGATGCAGTCAAGAGGTATTATGCCTAAAGAAAAAAAGAGAAAAGCTCGCTAAATCGAAAACCTGAAAGGGCGGTTTAGGCAATAGAGAGCGTCCTGCTAGATTGAAAACCTGAAAAGGCGGTCTAGGCAAAAATTAAGGACATCAAAAAAGGAAATACACCCCGGTGGATTGAAAAACTCGAAAGAGCGATCCAGGCAAAAGTTAGGGGTTAACAAAAAAAAGGGCAATGACTGCAGCATCCAAGCTCCGGACAAGATTCAAGAGGAGAGGAATCGGTCTCGTCAGCATCTTCCAACAAACAAAAATATCGAAGTCATAAGGAAATAGCATGTGTTGTGCCAAAACCAACATTTTCTTTTTGCTTTTTCTTGTCTTTCTCTATCTCACTTCTCACTTTGTGTATTTTACCCATTCAAGAGGTCAAATCTGCATTGAATAAATTTCCTTTTTGTTATTTTATGTTCTCAGTAGCGCATAAAATTTTGTTTTATTCATGATGAAAATGCTTTAAAACATGGGAAATAAACAAAAGAATTTTCTTCCAAAAAGAAAAAAACAAACAAACTTTGCTTTATTTTGAATCTTCGTGAATTCTGAAAGAATCGCGGTAGTTCCCACCAAAATATTGCACCAAAAGACTTATGCTCCTTAGCTAAGGCAAGTGCATAACTCGCGGCACGCGGAGCGCAAGAACCCCAAGGGTCAAGCGGAACAAAATTCCCCAACAAACACCCTGAACATCCAAACACCAACAAAGGCTGGATATCGATCATGCTTCCAAAAATGATCCTATACCCCCATAAGCCAAACCTCCTTGATACTCCCCAGGGAGTCTCAACCCCAAACAAAAGTCCAATCATTATTGGCAAAAAACACAATTTTTTCGGGCTTAGGCTCGAACTACACCGGTTTTGATCCCATTCGGGTATGTAGGCAAAGGACTTCGTCCTTCCAAACCGACCAACCAAAAAACTAACACAAAAAGAGAGCCCAACTGTCATGAACACAACCACAAACAAAGACCGACTCTGCTCGGCACCCAAACCAACATCCCACACATCATGCATAACATAATTCATGCATATACAAATTATTCATACATATGCATTTCATTCCATAAATCATGCATCATCAACAAGGGTTCTCCAGTGAGTATCACATATTCACCAACATCCATCAACATTCAACCAGGGGCACCTAATTAGGGTAAGACCGCAGCTCGTTAGGAATCGACATTCAGTGACAGTGCCTGAATAAGATTACCTAGCTTAGGTATCGACCTCTAGTGACAATGCCTAGATTAGATCACCTCCCCCAGTGTATCAACCTTCAGTGTTAGCGGCTGAATAAGATCACAGCTCGTTAGGAATCGACATTCAGTGACAGTGCCTGAATAAGATTACCTAGCTTAGGTATCGACCTCTAGAAGCAATGCCTAGATTAGATCACCTCCCCCAGTGTATCGACCTTCAGTGTTAGCGGCTGAATAAGATCACAGCTCGTTAGGAATCGACATTCAGTGACGGTGCCTGAATAAGATCACCTAGCTTAGGTATCGACCTCTAGAAGCAATACCTAGAGTAGATCACCTCCATCAATGTTCCACCTCTAGTGACAGTGCCTAGAGTAAATCACTATCCTTAGGTATCGACCTCTAGTGACAGTGCCTAGAGTAGATCACCTCCATCAATGTTCCACCTCTAGTGACAGTGCCTAGAGTAAATCACTATCCTTAGGTATCGACCTCTAGTGACAGTGCCTAGAGTAGATCACCTCCATCAATGTTCCACCTCTAGTGACAGTGCCTAGAGTAAATCACCATCCTCAGGAATCGACCTCTAGTGACAGTGCCTAGATAAGATTACCTTCATTCCCCAGTGGATCTACCTCCAGTGTTAGCGGCTGGATACGATCAACCCCTACCAACCATTGCATTTGCATTTCGCGAAGGACAAAATTCGGGTCCTTCTTTTTCTTTTTACTTAATTGATCTCCGCAAAGAGTTCATGAGATGCCCTCGGCACTCACGCACTCTATGCGAAGACACAATTAAGTAGGGGCAGCTGTAGTACCCTAATTTTGTCCTACGCATTTCAAAACAAAAATCAAAAAAAAAAATCCAAAGAGGGGAAAAAAAGTCAAAAGTCAACAAAAGTCAACAGAAAAGTCAACATTTCAAAAATGCTGACTTCGCAATGCGAAGCTCCCTTCGCACTGCGAAGTCTGCGATTTTTCTGCAGATTTTTGGTTTCTTGGATTTAATTCCAGAATTTGTTGCATATCATTTCTATAATTATTTTAAGTAGCATTCATGGCTAAATGGGCCAAGCAAAGCCAGAGTTGAAAGACTTGCCATTAATGCCAAGGTTGGAAGCTTTTTCTTCCAACCTAGCATGTGACAAGCAAGTGGGCTTGCCCTTGGGCAGCTCTAGTCCCTCCCAGGTGACCTGCTAACCACCACAAGGTTGCCAGCCACCTGCTTGATGACTTTCCTCCTGCTTGCTGCCCCTAAAACCAGTCAAACCAGCTGGGTTTTTTTTCACTTGAAAAACCATGATTGCTACTCTGTTTTTGCAGCAGCTTTTCACCCCCTCACACCAGCCATAAGTAGCCTTTTCACCCCTCAATCTCTGCACAATACAGTGCACGTTTTTATTGATCAACCATTGAGATTGCAAGGATTGATCCCCAAGCATTAGCCAATTGCAAATCAGCTTTGTTCTTCATCATTACCTTCTAGAATAAGTTGAATTTGTGGCTGAAATCAAGCTGTATCTTGCCTCTTGGTACAAGGCAGGGTTGCCTCTATCCATTGGCATTTAATGCAAAGGTATTCAGCTTGATCTTGGCCACAAATCAGCTGAATCAAGGGATTGTGTAATGATGACAAAGATTTGATTTTTGCCTATAAATAAGAGGCAATACTACTTCTAAAAACACAGTTAACACAGCATTTTCAAGAGCAGAAACTCTGCTCATTTTAGCTCCCAAACCTCCACAAATAACCAGAAACAATCAATCCACACCAAGCTTTCCAAAGTTCCAAGTTCATCACAAATCTTCAAAACCCTTTGTGAAAGCCTTCAATCAAATCAAATCAAGTGCAGCAGGAGCTTTGCTAAGGAGTTCTGTAAGTTTCTAAGCTCTTTATCTTGCATTTTAATTGTGTTTGCATAGCCTTTTTGGCTCAAAACTCTTTGTCCTAAAAAAACCCCTTTTGAACACAAAGGAAATCCCAAAGTTTGCAAAACCTTTGAACTAAGTTGTTGCATTCATTTCACTGCTATTTCCAAAGCTTTTCACTCCTCCTAAGGTTCTGAGGCTAGTTCAGAAGCTGCTTCTGAACAGAAGTTCAGAAGCAGCTTCTGGACTCAAATTTTCGCATACTTCGCAATGCGAAGGTCTGGTCGCAGTGCGACCATGACAGAATTCAGAACATGAATTCAGAAGCCAATTTTTGAGGTTCTAACCCAAAGCTCAGAACCTAAGAGGTCTGAAACTCATTTTATTCAAACCATAACAAAGATTTTGCATGATATTGGCAAATTCACAAGTTCGAGCAACACTTTTTTATATAACTTGCGAAACAAGTTACGCTCACAAACTTTCAAAACAAACTTGAGCAATAAGCTTAGTTCATCATTTTCAAAGTTAAACTTGAGCAATAACCTTGTTCATGATTTTCAATCAAACGTGAACTTAAGCCGAACTTGTTCACTTTTAAAACCGTTTTCAAAATTGAGCCGAACTTATGCATTATTCACAAACTTGTGTTTTTTTCATAAACTTGAACAACCTTTGTTCATAGGTTGCAACAACCAAGTGTTTTGTTCACTTTGGGATTTCTAAAGAGTTCAACCCAAAAACATGAATGAAAAAGGGATGGTGTGACGTATGTCTCTCCATCGCCCCGATTGTACGAATGCGTGACGTATGTCTCGTCGCTCGGACAATCGTCATTCCTTTTTAATATGTACAACCCTAACCAAACCAAAATCTTGGCCCCTTGTGGTCAATCCAAACCTTTTGGTCCCCCGTTGGCCATTAGACTCAACCCCTCGACTCGTTAGAGTCCACTCGGTCAATGTTCGACTCGTCCGAGTCCATTGTACCCGTTCTTGATCTCAGTGGATCAATCGAACAATCGCCCGACTCGTTTGAGTCCACTCGGTCAATGTTTGACTTATATGAGTCCATTGTACCTCTCTTGGTCCCATAGCGACCAATTCAACCCTCTACCCTAACGGACGTAACTTTTAACAATTCTAATGCGATTCGTGAACAAACGCTTAATAAGTCTCAAAAGCGCGAGCATACAAGCTATACGCTTAATAAGTCTCCGAGCGCGAGCATACAAGCTACGTTTTAATCGTAAGAATTCGGTTTAAAACATCGTCCAATTAAAATCAACCAACACACATACGTTTTTCTACCAAAGAACTACGTATGCTTTGAATTCTCCGACTACCGGGAGATACGTAGGAGCAAGATCGACATCTTGTCAAGCACAATAATAATAAAAACTTTTTTCTTCATTTGTTTTTATCTCTTTCCCCCCCCTTTATTATATTTTTAACATAAATAAACATGCACGCAAAGTACTAAAAAAAGGCAATTCAAGCTTTAACCAAATAGAAGGTTCCCGTTGAGTACAACGGACGTGAGGGGTGCTAATACCTTCCCCTTGCGTAACCGACTCCCGAACCCGACAATGGTTGCGATGACCTAATCCTTATCCTCATCGTCGAAAGGGTTTTATTATCGTTTCCCTTTTACAACAAAAAAAAACTTAAGGGTTTATCAACGTTCCCTTTACACAAAAACTTTGGTGGCGGCTTCACAAAGGCACCCTCCGAGCGTCCGAGGACGACCTCGGGGGGATCTGCGCGTCTTTTTCCCGAGGAAAAAAACGAGGTGCGCACACCTAGCTGATTTGTGGGCTAAATTCAGGCTATTTGGCTTTGCATTTAATGCTAATGGATAGAGGCAACCCTGCCTTGTGCCAAGGGTTAAGTCTTTGACTGATTTCAGCCACAAATTCAAAGGTTTTAGGATAGCAATGATGAGAAACATGGCTGAATTGCAATTGGCCAAACTTGGGGATCAATCCTTGCAATCTCAATGGTTGATCAATAAAAACGTGCACTGTGATGTGCAGAGATTGGGGGATGCAAAAAGCTATAATTGGCTGGTGTGAGAGGGTGAAAAGCTGTTGCAAAACAGGGTAGGCACTCATGGCTTTTTCAAGTGAAAAATCCAGCTGGTTTGACTGGTTTTGGGGAAGCAAGCAGGAGGAAAGTCATCAAGCAGGTGGCTGGCAACCTTGGGGTGGTTAACAGGTCACTTGGGAGGGACAAAAGCTGCCCAAGGGCAAGCCCACTTGCTTGTCACATGCTAGGTTGGAAGAAAAAGCTTCCAACCTTGGCATTAATGGCAAGTCTCTCATTTCTGGTTTTGCTTGGCCCAAATAGCCATGAATGCTGGTTAAAATAAATATGGAAATGATGTGCAACAAAATCTGGAATTAAATCAAAAACACCAAAAATCTGCAGAAAAATTGCAGACTTCGCAGTGCGAAGGGAGCTTCGCAGTGCGAAGTCCTCATTTTTGAAATGTTGACTTTTCTGTTGACTTTTGTTGACTTTGACTTTTTCTACCTCTTTGATTTTTTTGATTTTTTGTTTTGAAAGGCTTAGGACAAAATTGGGGTACTACAGCTGCCCCTACTTAATTGTGTCTTTGCATAGAGTGTGTGAGTGCCAAGAGCATCTTACGAACTCTTTGCGAAGATCAATTAGGTAAAAGAAGGACCCGAATTTTGTCCTTCGTGGAATGAAAAGATTGCAGTAAAAGTAAAATATGCAAATGCAATGATTTGAAAAGGTTGATCGTATCCAGCCGCTAACACTGGAGGTAGATCCACTGGGGATGAAGGTAATCGTATCCAGCCACTTACACTGGAGGTAGATCCCTGAGGATGGGTGTGATCTTATCTAGCCGCTAACACTAGAGGTTGATACACTGAGAAAGGTGATCTTATCTAGCCGCTTACACTAGAGGTCGATACCTAAGGATAGGCAATCTTATTCAGCCGCTAACACTGAAGGTCGATTCCTAAACAGGGGAGTGATCTTATTCAGCCGCTAACACTGAAGGTCGAACACTGAGGAAGGTGATCTTATTCAGCCGCTAACACTGAAGGTCGATACCTAAGGATAGATAATCTTATTCAGCCGCTAACACTGAAGGTCGATTCCTAAACAGGGAAGTGATCTTATTCAGCCGCTAACACTGAAGGTCGAAACACTGAGGAAGGTGATCTTATCTAGCCGCTTACACTAGAGGTCGATACCTAAGGATAGGTAATCTTATTCAGCCGCTAACACTGAAGGTCGATTCCTAAACAGGGAGGTGATCTTATTCAGCCGCTAACACTGAAGGTCGAAACACTGAGGAAGGTGATCTTATCTAGCCGCTTACACTAGAGGTCGATACCTAAGGATAGGTAATCTTATTCAGCCGCTAACACTGAAGGTCGATTCCTAAACAGGGAGGTGATCTTATTCAGCCGCTAACACTGAAGGTCGAAACACTGAGGAAGGTGATCTTATCTAGCCGCTTACACTAGAGGTCGATACCTAAAGAAATGGTCTTACCCGGAATAGGTGCCCAGCTTTGAGCCGGAAAACATGATTGTATGATGCATGTTATGCCCCATGTTATGCAGTATGATATGCAATGCAACATGATATGATAGACTTAATCAAAGCTTCCCGATGGGGGATTGGGAACAGTTTGTGAAGGAGGTTCACTGGGGAACACTTGCTTAACTGTTGATGGATGCTGGTGAATATGTGATATTCACTGGAGAACCCTCGTTGAGGATGCATGACATGATTTATGAAATGCATGTGTATGAATGATTTGTATATGCATGCATGAATGATGATTGACATGATGCATGTATTATGTTATGCATGATATGTGGGATGCTGATTGGGTGCCGAGCAAGGTCGGTCTTGGTTGTGGTTGTGCCAATGATGATTGGATTTTTTGTTTGTTTGGTTTGGAAGGACAAGGTCCTTTGCCTACATACCCGAATGGGATCAAAACCGGTGTAGTTCGGGCTTGTCCTGGGGATTTGTGTTGGTCTGCCAATGATGATTGGACTTTTGTTTGGGGTTGAGACTCCCTGGGGAATGTCAATAAGATTTGGCTCATGGGGGTATAAGGATCATTTTGGAAGCATGATCGATATCCAGCCTTGTTTGATGTTTGGATGTTTAGGGTGTTTACTGGGGAATTTTGTTCCTCTAACCCTTGGGGCTTTTGCGCTCCGCGTGCCGTGAGCTACGTACTTGCCTTTGCTGAAGAGCATAAGTCCTTTGGTGCAATATTTGGTGGGAATTACCGCAATCCTTTCGAAATTTACACAAATTCAAATGAAACAACGCTTGTTTGTTTTTCTTTTTTTTTTGGAAGAAATTTCTTTTGTTTATTTCCCATGTTTTAATGCATTTTTCATGAATAAAACAAAATTTTATGCGCTACTGAGAACACAAAATAACAAAAGGAGATTTATTCAATGCAGATTTGACTTCTTGAATGGGTAAAAATAATACATGAAGTGAGAAGTGATTACTTCTCTGAGGAGAAAGATAGAGAAAGACAAGAAAAAGCAAAAAAAATTTGTTGGTTTTGGCACAACACATGCTATTTCCTTATGACTTCGAGATTTTTGTTTTTGGAAGATGCTGACGAGACCGATTCTTCTCCTCTTGAATCTTGTCCGGAGCTTGGATGCTGCAGTCATTGCCTTTCTTTTTTGTTAACCCCTAATTTTTGCCTGGACCGCTCTTTCGAGTTTTCAATCCACCGGGGTGTATTTCCTTTTTTGATGTCCTTAATTTTTGCCTAGACCGCCTTTTCAGGTTTTCGATCTAGCAGGACGCTCTCTATTGCCTAAACCGCCCTTTCAGGTTTTTCGATTTAGCGAGCTTTTTCTCTTCTTTCTCTTTTTTTTCTTAGGCATAATACCTCTTGACTGCATCGGAGTTTATTGAGAGTGGGAACTCTTCTCCGTCCATAGTGGTGATGATCAGGGCTCCGCCTGAGAAGGCTTTCTTTACCACGTACGGCCCATCATAGCTGGGAGTCCACTTCCCGCGGGGATCTTTGTGGATAGGTAATATCTTCTTGAGCACTAGGTCTCCTTCTTTGAATTCTCGAGGACGGACCTTCTTGTCGAATGCTCTCTTGAGTCTCCTTTGATAGAGTTGTCCGTGACATATTGCCGTCAGACGCTTTTCCTCTATGAGATTCAGTTGGTCGAACCTTGTTTGGACCCATTCAGCTTCCTCTAGTTTGGTTTCCATCAAGACCCTTAACGAAGGAATTTCCACCTCTACGGGAAGCACAGCTTCCATACCGTATACTAAGGAGAAAGGGGTTGCCCCAGTTGAAGTGCGAATGGTTGTTCTGTAGCCATGTAGCGCAAAGGGAAGCATCTCATGCCAATCCTTATATGTTGTTACCATCTTTTGGATGATCTTCTTTATGTTCTTATTGGCTGCTTCTACCGCATCGTTCATCTTTGGTCGGTAAGGGGAGGAATTATGGTGCTCAATCTTGAAATCTTTGCACAACTCCTTCATTGTCTTGTTGTTCAGGTTTGCCCCATTATCGGTGATGATTTTGTGGGGAGTGCCGTAACGGCAAATGATTTCCCTCTTGATGAATCGGGCTACCACTTGTTTGGTTACGTTTGCATACGAAGCTGCTTCTACCCATTTGGTGAAGTAGTCGATGGCAACGAGGATGAAGTGATGTCCATTTGACGCTTTGGGCTCGATCATTCCAATCATGTCTATGCCCCACATAGAGAATGGCCAAGGTGAAGTCATGACGTTCAGTGGAGTTGGTGGTACATGCACCTTGTCGGCGTAAATCTGGCATTTATGACAAGTCTTGGCATAGTGGAAACAGTCAGCTTCCATGGTTAGCCAATAATAGCCCGCCCTTAGGATTTTCTTCACCATTGCATGCCCATTGGCATGGGTTCCAAATGATCCCTCGTGGATTTCTTTGATGAGCATATCCGCCTCATGTTTATCCACACATCTGAGCAAGACCATGTCGTAGTTTCTCTTGTAGAGGGTATTTCCACTGAGGAAGAACTGGGATGCCAATATCCTGAGGGTTCTCTTGTCAGTGTACGAGGCACTGTCTGGATACTCTTGCTTTTCAAGGTATCGCTTGATGTCGTAGTACCAAGGCTTGTTGTCAAGTCCTTCTTCGACTGCTGCACATACAACCGGTTTGTCTCTACGATCCATCTTTATGATTGGCGCCTCATTGTAGAAATTTACTTGGTACATTGATGATAATGTAGCCAAAGCATCCGCCACCTGGTTTTCTTCTCGAGGTATGTGATGGAAATTGATTTCATCAAAGTGCTCAATCAACTCTACAACCCGGGCTCGGTAGGGGATTAAATTGGGATGTTTTGTTTCCCATTCTCCTTTGACTTGATAGATGACTAAGGCTGAGTCACCGTATACTTCAAGGTTTTTGATCCTTAGGTCAATTGCTGCTTCAAGGCCTAGGATACATGCTTCATATTCTGCCATGTTATTGGTGCAGTCAAAGCATAACCTTGCTGTGAATGGTTGATATCCATTTCTTGGGGAGATTAAGACTGCTCCGATTCCGTGCCCCATGGCATTTGAGGCGTCGTCGAAAGCGAGCTTCCATCGAGCTTTCGGTTCTGGCCCTTCATCATCGCTTGTGACCTTTTCGTCATTCAAAGCTACGACATTTTCATCCGGGAAGTCGAATTGTATGGGCTGATAATCCTCCAATGGTTGGTGAGCAAGGTGCTCGGATAAAACACTCCCTTTGATGGCTTTTTGAGCAACGTATTGGATGTCGTACTCAGACAGCAACATTTGCCAACGGGCTATCTTTCCTGTGAGGGCAGGCTTTTCGAAGATGTACTTGATGGGATCCATCTTCGATATCAACCAAGTTGTATGGGTCAACATGTATTGCCTTAAGCGTCGAGCAGCCCATGCTAAAGCGCAGCAAGTCTTTTCAAGTGAAGTATACCTTGTTTCACAGTCGGTAAACTTCTTGCTTAGGTAGTAGATTGCGTGCTCTTTTCTTCCCGTTTCATCTTGTTGTCCTAACACACATCCCATTGATCCTTCAAGTACGGTTAGGTATAAGATGAGGGGTTTACCCGGAACCGGAGGTATTAAAATTGGTGGTTCTTGCAGGTATTGTTTGATCTTGTCAAATGCCTCTTGGCAATCCTCATTCCAATGAACGGCTTGGTTTTTCCTTAGCAATTTGAAGATTGGTTCGCAGGTAGCTGTCATGTGTGAGATGAACCTAGCGATGTAGTTCAATCTTCCTAAGAAACCCCGGACTTCTTTCTCGGTATTTGGCGCTGGCATTTCTTGGATGGCCTTTACCTTGTCGGGATCCACTTCGATACCCCTTTGGCTGACGATGAAGCCCAATAACTTCCCGGATCTAACGCCAAATGTGCACTTGTTAGGATTTAAGCGCAGCTTGAACTTTCTTAGGCGTTCGAAAAGCTTTTGTAGATGGACTAGATGATCCTCCTCCGTTTGGGATTTGGCAATCATATCGTCGACATAGACCTCAATTTCCTTATGGATCAGGTCATGGAAAAGAGTCACCATTGCTCTTTGGTATGTTGCCCCGGCATTTGTTAATCCGAAAGGCATTACCTTATAGCAGAATGTCCCCCACGGGGTGATGAATGTAGTTTTCTCCATGTCCTCTGGAGCCATCTAAATTTGGTTATACCCCGAGAAGCCATCCATAAAGGAAAAGACTGAGAATTGGGCTGTGTTGTCCACCAATATGTCGATGTGTGGTAGCGGGAAATCATCCTTTGGGCTTGCTCTATTCAAGTCCCGATAATCTACACACATTCTAACTTTGCCATCCTTCTTCGGACTGGCACAATGTTGGCAACCCATGTTGGATACTTAGTTACGGCTAAGAAGCCGACATCGAATTGCTTTTTGACCTCTTCTCTGATCTTGAGAGCCATATCAGGTCGAGTTCTTCTCAATTTCTACTTCACTGGCGGACATTCCGGCTTGAGTGGCAGCTTGTGTACAACGATGTTAGGGTCTAAACCCGGCATGTCTTGGTACGACCAAGCGAATACGTCCACGTACTCTTGCAGAAGCTTAATCAACTTTCCTTTCACATCCTCATGTAGGGAGGCTCCTATCTTGACCTCTTTCTTATCCTCTTCGGTCCCCAAGTTGACCTTTTCAACTGATTCTTGGTGAGGTTGTATTACCCTATCCCCTTGATTTGCAAGTCTGGACAATTCTTCAGGCGGTTCATAATCGTCCTCTTCATCATCTTCCGTTTGATTAATCGGGAAATCGAAGTCATAAGGGATTAAGGCAGTGTTGTTTTTGGAGGGTGGATTTGTAGATCTGCATGAGTATGATGATTTTTTTTTTAGGCTTTTTGTAAAAAAAATTTTTTAAAACAAATGCAAAAAGAAAAAAGACTCAAATGAACATAAAAGAGTGATTTTATTCATGATCGAAAATAACTTTTAAAACATGGGGGCCCCACACGACTAATCATTTGCCTTGGGCAGAGCTAAATGATTTTTTTTCAAAAGCAAAAAAAACAAACATGGTTTATTACTTGATCCTGGTAATGATCTCGGGAATTGCGATAGCCCTCCAATTGTTCAAAGCTTCATCCGAAGCGCAACGGTACACCAAATCAGGCACGTCTTCATCTACGTCTTCAAGTAGGGCCACTTGATCTTCATTGATAAACCCCGCACTGATGAATGTTTCCGAAATGGGGAGGATCCCTTGTTTTGGAGGCTTTGAGAAAGTTTCGGTTGATGGATGATACCCCAACCCGAAGCGATTCTTCTTCTCCGGTATGTCCACTAATTTGCCCCATCCGGTAGGTCGACTTTCTTCTAGGGCCTCTCTTATTGCCCTCCATGATGACATGGCTGTCCTAGCCTCTTTCTTGGGCTTTGAGCTCAAAGTCACGACATTCGCCACTTCTAAAGACTGGAATGGAACATCCACAGCTTCTTCATCCGTTTCTATATAACGGAATGATGAGAGATGGCTTACCATCATGTCCTCTTGCCCGGAAACTACAATCATTTGGTTATCAATGATGAACTTCAGTTTCTGGTGCAGAGTAGAGGTAATGGCTCCGGCCGCATGAATCCATGGTCGTCCGAGAAGACAACTGTATGTTGGATTAATATCCATGACTTGGAAGGTTATGGTGAAAACCTTAGGCCCGATTTGGACTGGTAAATCGATCTCCCCTACGACGGCTCTTCTTGACCCATCGAAAGCTTTTACGACCAAGGCGCTGGGCTTCATTACTGTCCCTTCACATGATAGCTTGAGGAGGGTAGTCTTGGGCATGACATTCAAAGATGACCCCGTATCCACTAGCACTCGAGAGAGGATGTGGTCCATGCATTTCACGGAGATATGTAAGGCGCGGTTATGAATGTGCCCCTCGTCGGGTAGCTCATCGCCATTGAAACCTAAGTACCTACTTGAGGTAATATTTCCGACTATCCCGTCGAATTGGTCCACAGGAATGTCCTTGGTGACATGTGCCTCACTGAGGATCCGCAGCAGTGCTTCTCGGTGTGCTTCCGAGCTTAGTAGTAAGGATAGCATGGAGATCTTGGAGGGAGTTTGACCTAGCTGGTCAATGATTTTATACTCGCTCTTTTGGATTATCCTTAGGAACTCTTCGGCCTCTTTTTGTGGGGTTGTCCTTTGAGAAGGCCCCGCTTGGTTCTCTTCTTCCTCCACGCTCTTTTCTTTGAGCGGTTCTTTTGGTAGTACGGCTGGCGTCTTCCCGAGTTCTTTCAGAGTGAAGACTCTACCACTTCTGGTTATTCCTCCAACACCGGTAATGTTAGTGATGCTGGGCTCAATCTTGGCTAGTGGTTTTCCTTCCACATAGGCCTCAGGTTGGTAATTCCATGGTACCCTCTTCGTGCTTTCAAAAGAGAAGGGTGCAGGTACGTGGAATGTTATGGTTTATATAGGCATTGGTACCTCTCTCCTTTGGTATGGGATTTCGAGAGGTTTTGGGTCGTTAGACTCTAAGGTAGCAACGTCCGTGCCATCCTTTATATAGCCAATTTGGATCCAACCTTGGTCCATTAGCTCTTGAAGACAACTCTTCAACTTTCCGCACTTGTCCGGGTTGACCTTGCAGGCTTCATAGTTGGCGTGCATTTCCTCGAACAAACCAAAACCGGTTAAACGCTCCCTTATGGTTGACAGGGGGGTCTTAACATTGGCTACCTTCTTGATTGGACCAAAGTCCTCTTGTTCTTCCACCGCATTTACAGAGGGACCCGCATGCCCCGGCAATGGGTTATTTTTTACATTGGGGTTTTCCTCTTTGAAGGATAACAACTTCTTGTCAATAAGGTCCTGAACCTTG
>WNNG01000415.1:0-171227 GCA_018208015.1 Medicago ruthenica
ACCCAATTTATCTGACTCACAAGCTAATTGTGGATTTTCTGATTTCTATGCTTTTATTAGTGCAGGTTCACTATATGTGCTGGCTATTCCTCCTAAGCCACCGGATCTTGTACTAATAGACAAGTTCACCTGCTACTTACTTTTTCCTGTTTCATGTGTTCGTAGTGCAGCAAGGCCTCCACCTAAACCACCAGACATAGAAGCTCCAGCTGCTACACCTTAGCCCCTCGGGTGTGTTCCTTCCTTATTCTCGCTTATTGTTACATTGAGTACAATGCTTGATTTAAGTGTGGGGGGGAACCTTTTGTTTTTGTTTTCCTTTTGTTTTTATTTTTGTTTGTTTTTTTGTTTTTATGTTTATTTTTTTGAATAAAAAAAAAATGGAATTTGCATGCTTTCTTGTTAGTTATTTTGCTACATCTGTGAATATTCTCTCTGTTCTTTGTCGAAAGACTTGTGGTGTGATGTGATTTACTCTTTTTGTGCATTCTTGGTATATATGTTTAACTAAGCTCTAAATTGTACATCACTAGTGATAGATCCCTAAACCTTGTGAGATTTTGAGCCTAATAATGGATAACATAAAAAAATCCATCTCTTTCTTTCTTGTGTGATTTCACTCATGTTTGTTAGTCTCTAGAACTTGAATTGACTCTTGTTGAAACTTTTTGTTTACTTGTGCACACTGAAATGATAAAGGCATGTTGTTTTGTTTTATTTTTAACCTGTTAGCCAAAAAGCCAACCTTAACAATATTATCCCTTGTTTGGAAAACCCTTTGAGCCTATCATCCTTTTTTGTGTTTAAAACTCATTACAAGCCGAAAAGTGAAAAACAATATATCACCCTATTCAAGGGGTTAGAAGAGTCTTGTATGGAGTTGTGCGGGGTTGAACATTATGCTTATGATGATGTTGTTATGATGTTGGCAGAAAAAAAAAATAGAAAAGCAAAAGAAAAGAAAAAAAAAATGAAAAAATAGAGAAGGATGTCAATTTTAATCCTTCTGAAAAAAAAACAGAGAATAAAAGAAAAAAAAGAGAAGAGAATTAAGTTGTAAGTTTGTTGTTCAATAGAATTTCCTTTTGAGATGTTTTGTAGTTCAACTCCCGCAATTTCTTCAATCCTCTTTTAGCTCTTTGAATTTTAACTTAGTACCCCGTAGGATATATCTCACCCTGACCTTGGCCAAGTTACAACCATAATAAAAGTCCTTTTGATCTTTGTGTGCAATGTATTTCAATTTGTGAATGTTAGAGTCTTTTCAAGCTTATGGTAGTACTAACTTTCATGTTGTGCTTTGAGTGTAAACACTAACCTAAACACTTGAGAGTTGAGTGGAAACAGTTTATCTTGTGAGGATCTTGATACTTTTGATGTACTTTTTGGTAATCTGTTTTCCATACTTACTTTGAATGTCACAGTTGAATTTCTCGCTAATGCCATGTCTTGAAGCTTAGACTTAGAAGGGTGTTTGCATCTTGTGTCCTGATAACTTTTGAGTTTGCATGCTCCGTTTCATTTTTTGTTTTGAAGTTTCTTTGTCTTGAATTTTTAATTTTTGCTCGGAGTGCAAAAGTTCAAGTGTGGGGGAATTTGATCAGTGCATTTTGATGCACATTCTTCTATGTTTTTACTTAGGCATTTCTCTAGTTTGTTTTGTTTATTTTACTATTTTATTATGTTTTTAGAATTAAGTCTTTGTTTGCTTCTAATCTATTTTCGTATGTTATTTTCAGCATAAGCAGTTTTTAGTGTAAAAATCATAACTGGAGCTACAGGAATCGGATTGAGACACGGTCAAGTGCGTTGGAAAGCTAACAGAGAGATCTACAACTTTTATGTTGAAGCCTGAAGCCAGTTCGGAGCGCAATTGTGTCAAATAATCGCGTCATGTTCCAGACTTTATGTAATTTAATTATTTTCGACCCAAACTTATGTTTTCGGCCCGTAACTTTTGGAGCCCGTATTATTTAAACCAAAACGCAGCCTAGGGTTAGTCATTCTGCATTCTCGAAAACAGAACCTTGACGGCTGCTCTTGCTATGGAGAACTAAACTTTAGGTTGATTCATTGGTGTAAGGAACTCATTCATGATTTCTTGAGGTTCGAATTTAATTGCAAGTTCGTTTATCTATTTATGCTTTGTCGTATCAATTTCGTTTCTCTATATTCCGTATGAATTCTGATTCAATGATGCTTAATTATTCTATCTCGAATTTATGTAGTTGAGTTTTATTCGTATTAATTCATCGCTTGTTTAAATTAATCCGAATAGAAATTGATACGAACTTTTGCGCTTAGCAATAGGGTTGATTGAATTTGTCATGATACTAACCGTGTTTTATGTGACGCTTGTTCACCGTCCATGGTTAGTTGAACACATGAGATGCTTAATCGAATGAATTCATATAAAACCGATTGTCGCTTGTATAATTAGTTTTATAAATCAACCAGAGCATAAATAGTTGAATGAATATCTCTGTGAACCTATGATAGGATCAAACGAGTTGTCTAAGACCAATGAATTAATCGTCTTTTTTATTAATTGAATTTCTGATTCTCTTTCAATCTAAACAAACCGAAAACCCCCATTTAATTGTGTTATTCATCGTTCTTAGTTTTGTTAATTATCAAATAAGAGGTCCTTGTGAGACGACCAAGGTTTAACTACCTTGTTACTACATTTAAAAAATTAATTATTTTTGACCGCCTACGACAGCGATCATCTAGCGCGATTCGAAACAAATGCTTAAGCCTCCCATGCGCGAGCACACAAGCTACGTTTAATCGCAAGAATACGATCAAAACATCGTTCCTTAAAAACAACCAACAAATACGTTTTTCTAGCAAAGAACTACGTAGCTTTGATTTCTCCATCGCACCGGGAGATACGTAGGAGCAAGATCATCATCTTGCCAAGCACAATAATAAAAAATAAACTTTTTTCCCTTTCATCATATTTTCTTTTTCCCTTTTATATTTTCAAGCATGCAAGCAAAACGTTAAAAACATTCTAAGCCTTACCTAACTAGGAGGTTCCCGTTGAGTACAACGGATGTGAGGGGTGCTAATACCTTCCCCTCGCATAATCGACTCCCGAACCCGGTAATGGTTGCGATGACCATCCTTTCCTCATCGTCAAGGGTTTTATTATCGTTTCCCTTCAAAATAAAAAACTTAAGGGTTTATCAACGTTCCCTTTAAACAAAAACTTTGGTGGCGACTTCACATAACCTTTCGAGCGTTCGTATACGCCCGAGGTTTGCGTTTTTTACGAGAGCGCACAGCTTCCACCTATTGTCAACATCTCAAATCCATGTCTGATCAACTCTCTAATGTTGGTGCTCTCGTGTCTAACGAAAGGCTTGTTCTTCAACTCATCTCTGGCCTAACCGATGCGTATGCCACGGTGGGTTCACAAATTCGTCGTAGAGACTCTCTTCCACCATTTTACAAAGCTTGTTCTATGATAATCTTGGAAGAAACAGCCAAAGCAAATAATGCAGCAAATTTCATCAGCAACTCTACTTTCATATCATCTCTTGATGATAACACGACCTCAACTACTCCCCCACAGCAGCGCAACAACAGTGGCAATGGTTGTGGTGGTCGTGGCAGGGGTAGAAACAATGGTTGTGGTGGAGGTTGTTCCCAGCCTCAGTGGCCTCCGTCTCCCTATCAGCAGCCTCAGTGAACCACTCCTACTTATCCCAGACAGCAGCAGTGGGCATATCCATGGCAGCCATGGGTCACTCCACCATGTTCATATCCTACAACTGGTGCTCCCCAGCAACAATCAGGCATACTCGGTCCTAAACCTCAGCAAGCTCACATGGCAACTGCTCCACCTCATATGAACAGTCAGCAAGGCTTCTCTTCTTATGCTCCAACTGACATCCAAGCTGCTACACCTATTCGAAGTTTGTGGATTTTCAGGCACAAGAAGAAATCTGATGGTTCTTTTAAGCGATACAAAGCTCGTCTTGTAGGTAATGGTGCTAATAAACAATCAGGTGTCGATTGTGGTGAAACCTTCAGCCATGTCGTCAAACCGGCCATTATTCGCATGGTGCTTAGCATTGCAATATTCAAATCATGGTGTCTCCATCAACTAGATGTCAAAAATGCCTTTGTGCATGGAAATCTTGACAAAATTGTGTATATCCACCAACTCCTGGTTTCCGTGATCCACACTATCCTGAGCATGTTTGTTTCCTCAAGAAGTCTCTATATGGTTTAAAACAAGCACCTCGTGCCTGGTACCAAAGATTCACTGACTATGTTGCCACATCGGGTTTCTCTCACAACATCTCTGATCACTCTTTGTTCGTGTTTCATCACGGTAATGATACTGCGTATATCCTTCTATATGTGGATGACATAATTCTCACTGTTTCATCTGATGCTCTACGTGACTCTATTATGTCTAAACTTAGTTCTAGATTCGCCATGAAGGATTTGGGTCCTCTAAGTTATTTTCTAGGAATATCTGTCACTAAACATACAAGTGGTCTTTTCTTGTCTCAAAGAAAATATGTAGAGGAAATTATAGAACGAGCATGCATGTCCTCCTGCAAACAATCACCCACTCCAATCGACACCAAAGCAAAACTCAGTGGCTCTTCTAGAAATTTGTATCATGACCCAACTGAATATCGAAGTCTTGTAGGAGCATTGCAATATTTAACTTTCACAAGACCAGATATCTCTTATGCAGTACAACAAGTATGTCTATTCATACATGACCCTAAAACGCAACATATGTCAGCACTGAAGCGTATCATTTGGTATATTCATGGCACTATTGATTTCGGCCTTCACTTACATCCCTCCTCTGTCAGCAAATTGGTTTCTTACACTGATGTAGATTGGGCTGGTTGCCCAGACACCAGGCGATCCACCTCTGGTTACTTAACTTAGTTTATGGTTTTACTTTGATCTCATAACTATTTTTAGTTTCTTTTTGGTCCCTTAACTTTTCTTATGTTAGTCATTTATGTTTGGTGTTTTGGCTCAAATATTAATTCTAGCCTACATGTCACAAACAAAAATATAATTCATGTTAAATGATAAACAACAACTCATGTTAGCTCATTTTTGAATCATAACAACATTATAATTTGACTTAATCAGTATCATGTTTTTGAATCCAATTTAAATAAATTATGGTGTTGTTATGACTCCGAAATAAGTTAACATGAGTTATTGTTTATCAGTTGACACGAATTGTGTAGTTGTTGTTTACGACAATTAAGTTGAAGTTAATGTATTAGCCTAAAAACTAACTAATATGATTAATCAAAATAAAGTGAAGGGTCAAAGACGAAAAAAATATAGTTATTATGAGACTAAAGTAAAACTATAAGTTAAGGATTAACTATGTAACGAAGCCTCCGTAAAAAATTGTGAAATAAAACCAAATTTTATAAATATGAAAACAAAATTTTGAAATTTCATAGGAACTAAAAATATATTTAACTCTAATTTTAAATTACAAATTTATATAATTTTCTAAATACAACATAAAATTTAGGAAAACGGTAACAAATAATTAAAAGTAATAACTTTTGTATAAAAAATTGTGTGATTATTATTTTTATATGTGTTTGACTTGTATTCTTAAGACAAAATTTCTTTTTTTTTATGAATTCCTTATACAATATTCTTAGGATATTTGTAAACATTTAAGAACATTTAAACACTTATATTTGGACGGGGTAAGTTGACCCGTCAACTTTAATAATAAAAAACCATTATTTTTTCCACTACTTTTTATTTACATCACAATCAATTTTGTATTTTTCTCTTATATTTGACTCATATAATGGAGAGAGAAAAAAAACTCATTTAATTAAATCACTTTTATTTCATGATTTTAAACTCATGATTCTAATATTTTTTGAATCGGTGCATTTATTAACTTTTTATTTTTGTTGTCTTATTGACTTATTCTAGATTTTTAATGACGAATCATGAACTTTTGAATAATAATTTTTTATTTTTTTATAGGTTTATTAGTTACATATTTTGACTACCATTCAACCTTCCATTTTCTTTCTCTCTCTCTTTCTATCATGCTCTTTTATCTCTATCTCTCTTATAGTTTGATTGTCTAAAATTCTTTTTCCAATTTATAGTGAACCCTCCATCTATCTCTTTCAATCTAGTTCTATCCAATAGCAGTAAAACAATACACAGCTGCCTCCTGCCACTGTCACTGGGCTTTATCCACGGATTCCCTACTGTTGTTGTACAAAAGTAAAGATTCCTTTGTTTTTCTCACTGTGCAACTATGCCAATGAGACAGAGACACACCCACAGTCTTTTTTGGACCATCTCCGTTCATCTCATCTGAATTGAGAATTCTGCACCACTTTCTCTGTCTCCCGTTCTAATTCATTTGGAATCTTCAGTGCCGCTGGTCTGCAACCGAGTAGATAGCACAGCCAAAAAACTGCATCACAGTGTCCCACTTTTTTTTTATCTTGCAACTTAGTATGTTAGCTTTTATATCATAACTCTTTCCATTAATTAGTTAAGTTCTCCAATGACAAATAATGGTTTTGATAATAGTAACAGGAAGAGTTGGGAGTTCTTATTTTCAAGAGGACAAGCACAAAGCATTGTCAAACTTGACCTCAAACATTCAATTCACCTTTTATATCCTATGCAGTGTTAAAAGTAATTAGATCATC
The DNA here is from genome assembly GCA_018208015.1 of Medicago ruthenica. Lineage (NCBI taxonomy): Eukaryota > Viridiplantae > Streptophyta > Magnoliopsida > Fabales > Fabaceae > Medicago > Medicago ruthenica. The sequence goes on from WNNG01000415.1 coordinate 6,699, forward strand.
TACTGATGGATTCAACATTCAACACATTCTTTTTCTTTTTCCAACGCTCCACATCATCTTATCTCTCTTCCACCTAATAATTCAACACTCATTCAACTTTTACACTCTTCAATGATTTGTTTAAAAACATTTAACACTCTACCCCACCACTTTTCATTTCATATTCTTATTTAATTTCATAGGTTAAAAGTGACACTACGGGACCCACCACAAATGTTTTCAACATGTTGAAAGTTTTCACACCAATTTCAACAAATTTTCAACATATCATTGAACAACATTCAACATGTTGAAAGACAATTTCAACTACCCATTGTAGTTGGTCTAACAGTACTTCACTTTGTCTGCTGCCTATTCATTAAAATTATGTAGCTTACAATCAGTCACGGGTATAATGGTGTTATATATATATATATATAGGGGCGTATCCAGGACCTTAGGTCAGGGGTGTAAATTTTTTAGATTCATCAATTATTATAATATAGAAATAAAAATGTTAAAATATATACACCAAGTTTTTGTACATTAATTGTTTTCTTCGTATTTGACCGTTTATATAATGTACTACCTCCGTCCTTAAATATATGACATTTTTAACCAAATCACAAGAATTAAGAAAATTGGTGGTAATATTAAATTTGTTTGTAATTACTATTGTTTTTATAATTGTATCCTTTAAGAGCGAATTAGTTTATGTTTGCAATATAGTATTTATTGTTGATTGAATAAAAAGTTGTAAAATAAATAGAGATATGCCGGTAAAGAAATAATTAATGTATGAAACTACCAAATGAATCTTATAAAAAGAAACATTTTTTTTTATCAAAATGGTCTTATAATTAGGGACAATGGTAGTACTAAATTTACAATATTGTCATTTTTTACCCAATCAAATAACTTATTAACAATATTATCATCACTATACTAAAATATATGATTTTTTAGGGAATACTAAAATATATGATGATGAGAATATATATAGAGTGGTGCTATATGGCACGAAAGCCCATAACACGATCATTGCACGAACTCCTCCTTTTTTTTATTGTTATGTTTTTTTAAAATAGAAAAGAAAATATCAAACATAATGTTATCAAGTTGCTGCTTCTCCTCGTCCTTGTTGCCTCTCGCCATCGTCGTCGTTGTCATTGTTGTCGATGTTTTCACAGTCGAGGTTCTCGCTGCACAACCATCACAAAGCCACCCGCCGACGACCACCCTCGTGTATCTCTCACGATTCTCTGCAACTACCTACCACCTTAATGTATCAGGTTATTAGCATTTAGCACTACAACCACCCCTACTACCAACGAGATTAAATCGATTCCTGTGTTCAGCAAATAAATCAAAAAATGATTGAGAAAGAAGCTCACACTACTTGGTAATGGTGTGGGATTGTCGTGTTGCAGTGGCGTTGCATTATGTGGAGAACGAATTAGCGGCGAGGCATCTACAAGGGAAACTGGAAGAGTGAGGATGTCTCTAGTTTCTCCTCGAACTCTTGATTCTATGGTTGGAACATCAAAGAGGAGACCTCAGAAACAAGTCCAGATGCAAGCTCAAAAGCATGTTCAGATGCTACCTCAGAAGCAACCCCAGAAGTTCAACAGAAGAAGGAGGAATCATACTTGGACCTGTTATCATTGTGGTAAGAAGGGGCACATTAAACCCTTTTTGCTTTAAACTGTATGGGTATCCTGAACACTTTCAATATAGAAGAGTGCAACCAGCTTCACCCAGACACAATGTTCAGAAGGTGTGGAAACCTAAAGTTCAGAATGTAAGCCTGATTGCTCATACCTCATTGAGAGCCACTTCTAAAGAAGACTGGTACTTTGACAGTGGTTGCTCAAGGCACATGACTGGTGTGAAGAAGCTGCTGAGCAATATCAGATCATACTCCAGAAGTTATGTGACATTTGAAGATGGAGTAAAAGGTCAGATTCTGGGTATTGGTGATTTGATTAGTGAAGGTTTGCCCAGACTTATTGATGTGCTACTGGTGGAAGGATTAACTTCTAATCTGATCAGTATTAGCCAACTTTGTGATCAAGAATTGAAGGTTAATTTCAACAAGCAAGAGTGCTTTGTTACTGATCAAGAAGGAAAGGTTCAGATGAGAGGCTGCAGATCCAAAGACAATTGCTATTTGTGGGTTTCTGAAGAAGAAAGAAGTCTGACTTCTTGTCTTATGAGCTCAGAAGAGGAAGTCAAGCTCTGGCACCAGAAACTGGGACATCTGCATCTGAAAGGCATGAAGAAAATCCTAAGTACTGAAGCTATCAGAGGTGTACCTAATCTGAAGATCAATGAGGACAATGTTTGTGGTGATTGTCAAATTGGGAAACAAACAAGAAAGTCTCATCCCAGATTAGTTCATCAGGTAACTACCAAAGTACTAGAACTTTTACATATGGATTTAATGGGGCCTATGCAAGTAGAAAGTATTGGAGGTAAAAGGTATGCATTTGTTATGGTTGATGACTACTCAAGATTCACATGGGTCAGTTTTGTTAGAGAGAAGTCTGATACTTTTGAAGTGTTTAAAGATTTATGCATTCAGTTACAAAGAGAAAAGGACTGTGGTATTGTCAGAATCAGAAGTGATCATGGTAAAGAATTTGAAAACAAGAGTTTCTCAGAATTCTGTGCTTCTGAAGGTATAAAACATGAGTTCTCTGCACCTATCACACCTCAGCAAAATAGTGTAGTTGAGAGGAAGAATAGGACTTTGGCAGAATGTGCAAGAGTAATGTTGCATGCTAAGAAACTTCCATATATGTTCTGGGCTGAAGCAATGAACACAGCATGTTACATACACAATAGAGTCACTTTGAAAAAGGGAACAGCATCTACTTTGTATGAACTGTGGAAAGGAAGGAAGCCTACAGTCAAATACTTTCATGTGTTTGGGAGCAGATACTATATTTTGGCTGACAGAGAAACTAGGAGAAAACTGGATCCTAAGTCTGATGAGGGCATATTTTTGGGATATTCAGTAAACAGCAGAGCCTATAGGGTGTTTAACTCAAGAACTAAAGTTGTGATGGAGAGCATAAATGTGGTTATTGATGATCTGTCTGCTGAGAATGATAGGAATGGGTCTGAAGTTATTCCAGAGTCTGAAGCCTCAGAAGAACAAACTTCAGAAGCAGAAAAGCATCCAGAGTCTGAAGAAGTAGAAGTGCATCCAGATCATGATCCTACCAATAAAGGGCCATCAATTAAAGTTCAGAAGGATCATCCTAAGGAGCTTATCATTGGGAGCTTGGATCAAGGGGTCAGAACCAGGAGATCAGATTCAGCTGCTACTGATTCTTGTTTTGTGTCTAAGTTTGAACCCAAAAATGTGGAAGAAGCCCTAACAGATGAATTTTGGATTGAAGCAATGCAAGATGAGTTGAATCAATTCAAAAGGAGTGAAGTGTGGGATCTTATTCCAAGACCTGAAGGGATGAATGTGATTGGCACTAAGTGGATATTCAAGAATAAAACAGATGAAAGTGGTACTGTAGTCAAAAACAAGGCAAGGTTGGTTGCTCAGGGGTATACTCAAGTAGAGGGTCTTGATTTTGATGAAACCTATGCACCTGTGGCCAGACTAGAGTCCATAAGATTGTTGTTGGGTGTATCTTGCATTCTCAAGTTCAAACTATTCCAGATGGATGTGAAGAGTGCATTTCTGAATGGATATTTGCAAGAAGAAGTTTATGTTGAACAACCTAAGGGTTTTGTGGATCATCAGTTTCCAGATCATGTGTACAAGTTGAAGAAAGCCTTATATGGATTAAAGCAAGCACCAAGAGCATGGTATGAAAGATTGACTCAATTTCTTGTTGCTCAAGGTTATAGAAAAGGAGGTTCTGATAAGACATTATTTGTGAAGAATGAACATGGAAGTCTGATGATTGCTCAGATCTATGTTGATGACATAGTATTTGGTGGAATGTCTCAGAATATGGTCAAATTGTTTGTTCAGCAGATGCAGTCAGAATTTGAAATGAGTTTAGTTGGTGAGCTGACATACTTTCTTGGATTGCAAGTCAAGCAAATGGAGGATACCATCTTTATTTCTCAGAGTAAATATGCCAAGAACATTGTGAAAAAGTTTGGTATGAAATCTGCTGCTCATAAGAGAACACCAGCTACTACTCATCTGAAGTTAACCAAAAATGAACATGGAGTATCAGTTGATCAAAGCCAATACAGAAGTATGATTGGGAGCCTATTGTACTTGACTGCAAGCAGACCTGATATCACATTTGTTGTTGGAGTTTGTGCAAGATATCAAGATGATCCTAAGATGAGTCATCTGCCACAAGTTAAAAGGATCCTGAAGTATGTGAATAGCACAAGTGACTATGGAATCATGTATTCACACAGTTCAAGTTCTGAACTGATGGGATTTTGTGATGCTGACTGGGCTGGAAGTGCTGATGACAGGAAGAGCACTTCAGGAGGTTGTTTCTTTTTGGGAAATAATCTAATTTCTTGGTTCAGCAAGAAACAAAATTGTGTTTCATTGTCAACTGCTGAAGCTGAGTATATTGCTGCTGGGAGTAGTTGTTCACAACTGGTTTGGATGAAACATATGTTGGAGGAGTACAACATGAAACAAGGTGTTATGACATTGTTTTGTGACAATTTGAGTGCTATCAACATCTCTAAGAACCCAATACAGCACAACAGAACTAAACACATTGATATCAGACACCATTTTATCAGAAATCTTGTGGAGGACAAGGTTATTCAGCTGGAACATGTGGTTACTGAAGAACAAGTTGCTGACATTTTCACAAAGGCCTTAGATGCTAAGCAATTTGAGAATCTGAGGAGCAAGTTAGGTGTGTGTTTACATGAAGACTTATAGCAATTAATGCCAACTGGATGTGAGGAAGATAGAGTACCTGCCAGTTGTGCCTATGCTGAGTTTGTTCCTAAGTCAGAGTCTGAGACTACTTTCTGTGGATATTTAGTTTTGATTCCCTATTTGAAGTCTGAAGTTTGTCATAATTTTGTGGCTAAAAAGGGGGAGAAAAACCTATGTTTAAGTTCAGACTAGAGTTGTTCAGAATCAGAATGTGCTGTGTCTCAGAAGCAGCTGATTATTTTGCTCAGAGTTCAGAATCAATGTAACAAGAGCTGTTCAGAATTTGAAGATGGGTTTGATGTGTTTGAGGGGGAATATGTGTCTCAGGGGGAGTACAAGATCATTATTTTCCTGAGTGTTTGTAAACCTGAAGTGTGGTCCTGAAGAACAATTGTGCTCTGATACCATTTTTCTCTGTAGTTCAGTAGTAAGGGGGAGTTTGTATGAGAAGCTGAGTTGCAGGGGGAGTGTTGTGAAGCTTAGTATTTGTTTATGTATTTGTGAAGCTTCAGGGGGAGTGTTTGTGATGATCAGGAGTTGATCAGTAACTGGTTTATGTGTGCTTCAGGAGTTCAGAAGCTGAAGCTGTTGTTTAACATAGTTCAGAAAGTGTTTTATTCGCTGCCTATTTTATGTGCTATGTTATATAACTGTGGACTTCTTCATTGCTGAGTTCATTTGATGGGAGATTGAAGAACTTGAATGTGTGAACATTGGTTTTAGCCAAAAATTTGCCAAAGGGGGAGATTGTTGAGTATTTTGGTGTTGGCTGCATATTTTGGCAAAACAAATGTGTTGGATAGAAGCATCTCCTTATTTATAACAAATCTTCAGTTGCAAGTTTTTCATTTTGAAGCTGTTCAGAAGCTGAAAATTCCATCAGAAGCTGAATGCCTCATCAGAAGCACTGTAGCGGTTCAGAAGCTGAGTTCAGAGTCTGATGCCAGCGTTGACTTCTGTTGACTTCATCAGAAGCTGGTTATTTTCAAGTTATTTCTACGCGAATCTTTGCAAGATATGTTAAGGTTTTATTATGGATTAATGCTTCTAGAATGCTGATTGATTTGTGGAAGATCTAATGAAGATTTGGCTCGTATTTATGAATATCATATTTTCAGAAGCAATCTTTGAAGAGATACATTGCAGAATTATATGTTTCCTAATTAAGCCTTGCATAATTTAGAAACATATCAATTCAGAAGATTTGAATCAGTTTAATTCTGATTGCTGAAGGCTATATAAGGAGAGCTGCTGCTACTTTCAAGACTTACGAATTAGAGAGTATTATTCAGAGAATAGAGTCTTTGTTTTAAACTTAGAGTTTTTCTTTGTGCACCACTCATTGTTTGAGTTGGTTTAGAGTTTTATAGAGTTGTAATTCATTCTAAGCCTTTAGGTACGAATGAAGTTTTGTTATTGAAGTTTTGTTTGAAAAACAGGGTAGTTTTCAGGGTTGTTCAAGTGACTGGGTTTAGTTACTTGAATAGGAAGTTAGAGGTTTTATAATACTCAAGAGTTGGGTAGAAATCAGACTAGGAGGAGTTTAATTGCTTAGGCTGGGAACTGGGAGTCAGTGTCTTGAGTCTTAAGGGTTAAATCTTATAGTGGATTTCCTTCCTGGATTGGTATCCCCCAGAGTATGAGGTGTTTACTCCGAACTGGGTTAACAAACCTCTGTGCCTTTTACTTTCCTGCACTTTATTTTGCTGCTCTTGCATTGTGTTTACTTGTGCTCTGTTTTTGCAATCTATTGTGCCCTGCGTATTGTTCAGAACCTGTTTGGTTCAGAACCTGGTAACTCTGTCTTATTGCCTGGCCAGAATTTCAGGTACAAAATATCTACATTTCATATGTTGGACTCAGAAGCAAAATCGGCATATATCATGGTGTAAAATGGGATTAAAGTGGAGGACGTGATTAAATTAAGGAGCTAAAGCAAAGGAGGTGCAAAGTAATCAATATGAGGACTTGAAGAGCATAATGTGGAGGAGAGAGGGCGCTGCAAATTGTCAAAAAGTAACGGCCATGAGTGTGTAAATTCAAGAATTAATGCAGCCACCTTAAATCAAAACTAATTAATTTGTAACCTTTTCCTACAATAATTAGCCACATAAGAGTTATTTCATTAATCATGATATAATTGTAAGCTTTTCAGCATTCTAGCCTATTTCCTATATAAAGGGGGCGAAAATAATGAATAAGATAGATGAATTTTGATAAAGAAAATCGCTTTATGTGAATTTGGAAGCTTTGCTTCTTTTTGGTTCTGGATTGAACCATGTCTTGATCTTATCAAGAAACCAAGTTTCTTGTGGCGATCCTCTACCAAGCTAAGCATCTTCCTTGGATTGGGAATTTGTTTGGTTACTATTTCTGTCTATTTCCATCGTTCTTCACTTTTTAATATCATATTTTATCAAACTTTCTCAAAAATACGAAATTCAAAATTACCCCCTTTTTTGTCACTCATCAAGTGGTATCAGAGCAAAGGTTCAAATCAGGTGTTAGATATCATTTTTCTTTGTTTCATTGTATCATCTTTATTTTATTTTTGTTTGACAAAATCACCAAAAACAAAGTGAGAAAAAAATACGAAAATTTAAAGAAGAAAAAAAAAGGAAGGGGAAACGAAGCATTCTGAAAAGAGAAGCGAGAAAAAAAAAGAGAAGAAAATTCCAAGAAAAAAAAAGAGAAAAAATAAATCAAAAGTTTCAAATTTTATTTTCTTAGTGGTATTTCATGGAAGCCAATCGAAAGAAAAATCTTTTCTTTACAAGATGTCTGGTTAATGATAAAGTTTGTGGCTTGTACATTGATAGAAAATATCGGATCAACATGGCAAGTACAACCATCGTGGAGAAGTGGGAACTTCCGATACTTGAGCATCCAGAACCATACATACTTTATAGTCTAGAGGATCCGCAGTTCAAAGATATGGCTGATGTTTTGGTGACCAAACAAGTGAGAGTGTCATTCACAATTGGAGAATATGAAGATGAGGTGCTATGTGATGTTGTGCCTTCCAAAACGAGAGATTTGTTACTTGGGCTTCCATGGCAACAACAACGTCGCGCAAAGCATGACCAACACACCAACAAATACAAATTCTTATTTAAAAATTGTCAAATCACTCTTGCACATGATAAGATTGGTCATGATCAAATATTGAAAAGGAGAGTTGATAAGTGCCTAAAAGTTGTTATATTTTGGTACAATTTAGGGCACTTATGATTACTTGTTGTACAAGTTACCTTAGGATTAGAGCGTAATTGTGTTAGAAATGCAATAATTGTGATCCTAAGCCTTACCCCATGTGATTATGCAGGAAATACATGCTTGGACCTGATTGATGCAAAAGAATGAAGCTTTTCTTGATGCCATCGCTACAAGCGCAGAAGCCATCGCTAGTAGCGAGGATAGGCAGGGATTTCCAGTGTTTCATCGCTTGAAGCGCAGCTTCCATCGCTAGAAGCGAGCTTAGGCAGGGATTATCAGGAGTTCATCGCTTGAAGCGATGAACTGGACGCTTGAAGCGAGCCTAGGCAGGGAATTTCAAAGATCCATCGCTTGTAGCGACAGACCTTGTCGCTACAGCGACCAGAGGGGCGGTTTAATGCTGATGGTGACGTGGAGCTCTATGATTGGCCAGTTGACTTCCTCGCTACAAGCGACAGGCTGGTCGCTTGTAGCGAGCGTGCATTTTCTCAGCATATTTAAGTATTTTGAAGCTCATTTTTTATATAGATAGTTTTTTCTGAGATTTTATATTTTCCAGAGCTAAACATACTTGTTATCTTAGAGAGAGAATAGGCATAGAGGGAGAAAAACTTCAAATAGCAATTTGATTTGGATTGAAGAAGACATTAAGAAGCTTTGAGACATCAAGCTCTCATATATCTTCATCTTCCTTTCTTATTTTGCAATAGTTGTCATGACAATGATCAACTAATCTCCTTTGTTGGGATTAATAGGTAATCAATCATTCCATGTTGTAAACTTTTGGTTATTAAATATATGATTCTAGCATTTTTATATACCATTGAATTTCTTCTTGCTTTTCAATCTTATGTTTGATTTAAATGTTGTTGAAAAAGACTTTTGAATCTAGGTTTAGAATGATTTTCTATCAAGATAAGAAATTCTAGAAATGGGATTTGGTTTTGATAATTACATTATAGTATTGGATCGTAAAGCTTTTGAATCGTTTAATAGATTGAGAAATCATCGATTAAACGATACAATCGATCTCATGACTTCATTTGAGAAATCAATGATGTTGTTGAGCAATACGTAATAATGTCATATATAAGAAAAAGCTAGAATCCGTATTTATAATCAATCGAATATTAACGATGTTTGATTGATGAACGTTAATCCTAACACCTTCTATGTCCTATTACTCTACTATTTATTTATTATGTTTTTTAAAATGATGAGTAGTGTAGTATAAAACAAATGGTTAAACCCTAACTTAAGACGATAATCGACGTTGAACGGTTTATGATATCACATTAATCCCTGTGGAACGATATAAAAACGATACTTACTTTTGTATATTAACAAAATGGCGCCGCTGCCGGGGATTAAAGTTATGATATTATAATCATTGCAACTTTAATTATGGTTTTAAGTAATTTCGCACAAAAATTCTTTTATGTATATAACTAATATTTCTTATCCATCTTGTTTGCTAATTCTTTGTGGTCAGATTGTTGATATCGTATATGCGAGGTCAAGTATCGGAGGACCAACTTCTTTTTGATTCCGAGATAGAAAGAACAGCTCGTAGAAACAATAGTAAGAATCGGAAAAAGAAGCAACAAGCGAAGAGAAGGCAACAAGAGGAAAGTTCTGTTTCTAGTCATTCATCTAGTCCAAGCCAAGAGTTACAAATGGCTGCAACAGGAGATCAAGATCCTGGAGGTTCAGGCGGTCGTGGGTTGCCATGTAATAATAGTCCACGCCGTTTCGCACAATTGGGGAAAACACCGCGGACTATCAAGCAAACCGAGATGAAGACGGGGATCTTACAAATCTTATATGCTAATCCCTTCTCAGGATTAGACCATGAAGACCCGTTCCAACATCTCACAAAATTTTACGAGATTGCGGGAACCCTTGGTGAGACGGAGAATAACGAGGAGGCCATGTGGATGAGGATGTTTCCTCATTCATTGATTGGCAAAGCTAAGGAGTGGTACTTGGACCAGCCACCGACGGTAATGACGAATTGGAACACGCTTGAGGAGAAATTCCTTGAGAGGTTCTTCCCTCAGAATCGTTTCATGGAGGCGAAGACAACTATTGCTGTGTTCTCACAAGGTACTAGTGAGACGTTATGTGAAGCGTGGGAGCGTTTCAAGTCAATGCTCAGAAGATGTCCTAATCATGGATTTGATGAGTTAACACAAATTCATCTATTCCGGAACGGGCTGCAACAACAATCCAAGCTATTGCTTGACGCTGCTGCTGGTGGTTCTTTGATGGCCAAGAGCACCGAGGATGATGTTGCTATTATAGAGAGAATGGCGTTGAATGATCACCAAGCTCATCATAACCGAAGCCAAAGCCAAAGGAAGGCGGGAATCCTAGATTTGGGAACAAACGATGCAATCCTTGCACAAAACAAGTTGCTCACACAACAAGTGGAAGAGTTGACAAAGAAAATGGCCAACCTTCCTCAACAAATGAAGGACATCCAGAACGAACAAAGAAGACAACACCAAGTCGCATCTTGCGAGCTTTGTTCGGGAGATCACCCAACCGGATTTTGTCCGCCACCTACAGAAGAGGTAAGCTATGTTGGTAATCAACCAAGGCCTCAACAGTTTCAGAACCAATTCCAAAGCCATCCTAACAACTTCCCAAGAGGGAATAATCCGAATTATGGCCAAGGTTGGAGAGCAGAAGCTGGGCAATATAACCGACAACCTTACCAAAATTATAACCAATATCAACCTCCACAACAAAACCGCAACCAATCCACCGATGAAACCCTCAATCAATTCATGCAGATGTCAATGGCCAACCAGAAGAACACTGATGCGTCCATCAAAAATCTGGAGACGCAAGTGGGCCAGTTGGCACAACAACTATCTCAAGCTACTCAACAAGGCGAAACCTTTACCGCCAACACACAAACCAACCCAAAGGATCATGCATCATCATCGAAATGACAATTAAGTCATTTTGATGAGGAAGTCCTTGCATCAAGAGACAACGAAAATTGCAAGGCAATAGCTACTAGGAGCGGGAAGGTCATTGGCCAAGGTATAGGGGACAATCTTGAAGTAGAGAGAAGGGTTGTTGAGAATGAGAGAAGGATGATGATGAAGGACGTGAGGAAGAAACGGGAGATGTACATAGAGAGGAAGAAGTTGAAAAAAATAATAAGGATGTAGTTGAAAATGAGAACATAGTGTGGAAGAAGGATGTGGTGAAGGAGAAGGGCAAGAAGCAAGAAGAAGTGAAGAATGCATCGACACCGCACCTACCTTACCCAACTACACCAGCCAAAAAAGAGAAAGAGAGGCAGTTTGCTAGGTTCCTTGAAGTATTCAAACGTTTACAAATCAACATACCGTTCTCGGAAGCCCTAGAGCAAATGCCGACCTATGCCAAGTTTATGAAAGAAATTCTCTCCAAGAAGAGGAGGTTTAATGAAGAAGAAACAATTCTGCTAGACGCGAATTGTAGTGAAATCATCCAGAATACATTGTCAAGAAAGAAGAGAGATCCGGGCAAAGTTACACTGCTCGTGTCCATTGGCAATGTTGATGTCGGCAAGGCACTCATTGATTTGGGTTCAAGTATCAACCTAATCCCATTATCCGTTGTCAAAAGGATTGGTGATATAGTTGTGAAAAGAACCAACTTAACCTTGCAATTGGCCGACAAATCCTACACTCGTCCACTGGGAATTGCTGAAGACGTGTTGGTGAAAGTCGACAAGTTCTTGTTCCCCGTTGACTTTGTAGTGATGGACATACCGGAGGATGATGATGTGCCGCTACTTCTTGGGAGAACTTTCATGCAAACGGCACGGATGATGATTGATCTTGACGGAGGCTTAATGAAAGTCCGTGTGGACGATGAAGAAGTCAATTTCAACATCCACGAAGCAATGAAGTTTCCTAGTGATAAAGCTGCGTGCTTCAAGATGGATGCAACGGAAGAATTGATAGTTGATACGAGAAATCAGTTGCATGACTTGACACATCTTGAAAGAGTATTGACAAACGCACTAAGTATCCTAGGAGAAGAAGATGAGCAGTTGCTTGAAGAGTGTTTGAAGGAGCTCGATTCGTTTAAGGAAATTCCTCCTCACAAAGCCAAAATTGAGGAATTGACGAATGAAGCTAAAGAAGAAGAAGTGAAGCCGGAGATGAAGATCTTGCCCTCACATTTGAAGTATGTGTTTCTTGATCAAGAGGGTACCAAACCGGTAATCATTAGTAGCTCCTTGTCAAACCATGAAGAAACAAAATTGGTCGAAGTTTTGAAGTCCAACAAGGAAGCAATAGGTTGGACACTATCCGACCTAAAAGGGATAAGTCCTTCCTATTGCATGCATAAGATCATGATGGAAGAGGATTATAAGCCAGTAGCACAACCTCAAAGACGGCTAAACCCAAACATGAAGGAAGTAGTCCGGAAAGAAGTAGTTAAGCTACTTGAAGCCGGCATGATATATCCGATCTCGGATAGCACTTGGGTTAGTCCGGTTCAAGTTGTCCCTAAGAAGGGAGGTATGACGGTTATCACAAATGAGAAGAATGAGCTCATACCGACAAGAACCGTGACCGGTTGGAGGATGTGTATCGATTACCGGAGGTTGAACAAAGCAACTAGAAAGGATCATTTTCCTCTACCATTTATGGATCAAATGCTAGAGAGGCTGTCAGGACAAGCTTTTTACTGTTTCCTTGACGGGTATTCGGGTTACAATCAGATTTCGGTGAATCCAGACGATCACGAGAAGACTGCATTCACATGTCCTTTTGGGGTATTTGCATATCGACGCATGCCGTTCGGTTTATGTAACGCTCCAGCAACATTTCAACGATGCATGCAAGCCATCTTTGCAGACTTGATAGAGAAAAGCATTGAAGTGTTTATGGACGACTTCTCAGTTTTCGGGTCATCATTTGATTTATGCTTGAAGAATCTGGACACGGTACTGAAACGGTGCAAGGAAACCAACTTGGTGCTCAATTGGGAGAAGTGTCACTTCATGGTAACCGAGGGAATAGTCCTTGGTCACAAGATCTCCTCCAAGGGTATTGAAGTTGATAAAGCTAAGATCGACGTGATAGGAAAACTTCCACCACCAGTCAATGTCAAAGGAATCCGAAGTTTCCTAGGCCATGCCGGGTTCTATCGGAGATTCATCAAAGACTTCTCAAAAATTGCAAAGCCATTGAGCAACTTGCTCAACAAAGATAAGTCTTTTGATTTTGATATTGATTGTTTAAATGCTTTTAATAGTTTAAAGGATAGCTTAACATCCGCACCCATAATCACCGCACCAAACTGGACATACGATTTTGAACTTATGTGCGATGCAAGTGATTATGCGGTAGGCGCGGTGTTAGGTCAACGCAAAAACAAGATTTTTCATGCTATACACTATGCAAGTTACCACTGAAAAAGAATTACTTGCCATAGTGTTCGCATTAGAAAAATTTCGTTCGTATCTCATAGGTTCAAAAATTGTTATCTGGACTGACCATGCAGCTATCAAGTACTTAATTACCAAACCCGACTCAAAGCCGAGACTCATCCGTTGGATGTTGCTACTCCAAGAGTTTGATTTGGAGATTAAGGACAAGAAGGGGACTGAGAACCTAGTAGCTGATCATCTGTCAAGATTGGTGAACGATGAGATAACGAAGAATGAGAGGGACATCCTTGAAGAGTTCCCGGATGAGAAGTTGCTTATGGTGCAAGAAAGACCATGGTTCGCTGACATGGCCAATTACAAAGCAACGGGGTTCATACCGGAGGATTATACTTGGCAAATGAAGAAGAGGTTGTTGAGAGACGCCACTCAATTCATTTGGGATGACCCATACCTCTTCAAGATTGGAGCAGACCACTTATTAAGAAGATGTGTTGCAAGAGAAGAAGCCAAGGACATCATGTGGCACTGTCACAACTCGCCATATGGTGGTCATTATAGTGGAGAAAAAACTGGAGCAAAAGTTCTTCAAGCTGGCCTTTTATTGGCCCACCTTGTTCAAAGACGCATACGAACATGTGAAAGAATGCGAGAGTTGCCAGAAAACCGGAGGGATTTCAAAGAGGAATGAAATGCCTCTACAAAGTATCCTTGAAGTCGAAGTCTTCGACTGTTGGGGTATTGACTTTGTAGGGCCATTTCCATCCTCTTTGAACAACAAGTATATTCTGGTGGCTGTTGACTATGTGTCAAAGTGGGTAGAAGCAATAGCATCTCAGAAAGCCGATAGCAAGACGGTGGTCAAGTTTCTTAAAAGAAACATCTTTTACCGATTTGGAACTCCAAGAGTGCTAATAAGTGATGGAGGTTCTCACTTCTGCAATCAACAGTTAGCAAAAGCACTTGAGCACTATGGAGGAAAGCACAAGGTAGCTTCACCATACCATCCACAGACCAACGGTCAAGCCGAGGTATCCAACCGTGAAATCAAACGGATACTTGAGAAGACCGTGTCATTATCAAGAAAGGATTGGGCGATGAAACTGGACGAAGCGTTGTGGGCCTATAGGACCGCATACAAAGCTCCTACGGGTTTCACACCATTCCAGTTGGTGTATGGGAAAGCATGCCACTTGCCGGTCGAGTTGGAGCACAAAGCGTTTTGGGCGCTCAAGTTTTTGAACTTTGATCAAGAGTAAGCTGGGGAGAAGAGAAAGCTTCAGATGCATGAGTTAGAAGAAATGCGTGACCAAGCCTATCAGTCAAGCAAGCTTTATAAGGAAAAGGTTAAACGGTATCATGACAAGAAGATCATGAAGAGGGAATTCAGGCCTGGTCAAATGGTCTTGCTGTTCAATGCAAGGCTATGACTATTTCCGGGTAAATTGAAGTCCAAATGGTCCGGTCCGTTCATGATCAAGGAAGTAAAACCTTATGGAGCTGTGGAACTAGAAGATCCTATCACCAAGTCAACATGGACAGTGAATGGACAGAGGCTTAAGCCATATTTTGGAGGTGAAGTTGTTCGGCACATGACAACGATTTCACTCATCGATTCTTATGCATAAGCGAATCAGGCGTCGATCTAATGACGTTAACCAAGAGCTTGTTGGGAGGCACCCCAATTTTGTAAGTATGTTGCATTTTTAGTGTTATTTTAGTTCTGTACAGTTATTTATGCATGTAGGGATAGTGGCAAGAACTCAAAATTTTATTTTTCTGTTTCCTGTCATGGTCGCTACAGCGACCAATTCATCGCTGTAGCGATGGAATTTACACTACGTCGCTGTAGCGACGCACTTGTCGCTTGTAGCGATGGATTTCACACTTGCGCTTGTAGCGCCACACCACGCTTGTAGCGATGGGCTTTTTGCCTGTCGCTGTAGCGACAGGTCGCGCGCTTGTAGCGACCGTATCAGAAAACAGTTTTATGTTTCCTAGGTCCACTACTGACTCTTCAGTTAACTCCCAACCACCCATTTATTGTTTTAGCCGTTGTTTTCTTATATTTTCGCAACCTATTACATACTCCATTCCATTTACTTTCATTTCTGCATTTGTTCATTTCAAATTTCTGCACAAACTTGCTAATCACTCTGTACCTGCAATAATCTTGCTAAATCAACACTCCAGGTATGTTTTTCGTCCTTGTCTGTTACTGTTTAGATACTTTTTACTTGTTGAATGTGCCTGCATGCTGATTTCGAATTCTAGGGTTTAGGGTTTTTGAAAATTTGAACTTAGGACATGCCCTGTTGATTACCCATGTTTATACATAGTTTAAGCTGTTATAAATGACCTAGAATCACTAGGAAAACTCCCCTTTCATCCTCTTGTTCATAGGATTCGTATTTTGAAAAAAACCTATGTAAAAATTCAAAATAATTTAGGGTTTTTAAGGATTTAGAAAGTTTAGGTGATTGTTATTCATTTATTTTAGCTTTAATCTTAATTTCGCATGCTACAAGTAAGTTTAAAATCAAAAAAACATGAAATTTTGAAAAGGGTCTTCCTCGCTACAGTACGCTTGTAGCGCAGGAAACAGGCATTTTCTGGGTTCGCTCGCTACAAGCGACCAAGCTGTCGCTGTAGCGACGAAACCCAGATTTTGTTTTATTTTTATTTTGATTGAAACTTGACTTGTGTCCTACCTAATTTTCATCTGTTTTAAATCATTTTGTAGGAATGGCACCCAAAACCTCATTCAAACGACAAAGGAACGTTGAGAGCTCGTCATCACGACCTAGAGCCAACGTTCAACCACATGACGCGAGTCGTTTTCTGAGTCTGAGGAATCAAGAAAGGTACGAGGAGCTAAAAACAAGACGAATCTGGTCTGAGAAGCAGTTCCAGATATCAGAAGAGGGAGAGTACGGAGGCATAGCAGCCATGATCAACGAAAGGAAATGGGGGATTCTGTGCACGCCACCCAGGAAGATTAATTACGACATCGTGCGCGAATTCTACGCGAATGCGATCCCAGCTGACCCATCTGATGAGTTCACATGGACTACCTACGTGCGAGGGCGCACCATCACCTTTGATCGCATGTCCATCAATGCATACTTGGGCAGACCTCTGGAGCTAGTTGAAGAGGATAATCCACTAGCACCTACTGCGCTATGTGACTTTTGTGAGCATCAGAGGAGCGGCAATTGGGATCATGAGATGATTGCACGAGACATCTTCCAGGAGGGGAAGAGCTATGATTTGAGTAGGGCTTCAGGGTAAGCCTTTCCGAGCCTTCAGGGAGGATATGACCACTCCGGCTCAGGTAGTTCTTACCCTTATCTTGTATAACATCCGGCCTAAATCTCATACATCTTCTACCACCCTAGACGTTACACCTCTTGTTCATTATATCCTTACTCAACGTGAGGTTGACGTTGCTAGGCTTATAGCAAATGAGATGAGGGTAGTAGCTGAGAGCGGCATTTTACCCCCGGGCAAACCCAAATGCCCACTGACCTTTCCCGAATTGATTATGGGACTCTGTAGACGGGCTAGGGTACACATGCCACCACAGGTAGATGAAGAAATTAAGAACCCTATTGATGACAGGTACATCAATAGGTACTGCTCTACCCCCGCACCTATAGCCCCACCTCCTTCCTCAACTGGACCATCCACATCAGCCGGTCCTTCTCATGTACCACCACCACCACATCATACTAGCCACCCTAGCCACCCGACCATTCCACCACTGGATTTCTCGAGTTGGGACTCTTCTACGGTGAGCTCTTTTCTGTTGGCGCAGAATGCGTCAAATCACCGGGCACTAACGACTATTCAGAGTCATCTGCATGACAGTGGCCAAAGCCCATGGACGCCTGCTTTCTTCTCTGAGCACATAGCTTGGCCTGGGGACAGGCCTTTCTTTCCAGGAGGGGCAGCTGCAGCGGATGCTGGTGATCAGGATGTCGGTGATGATGGTGACGACGACGCTGATGTTGATGATGATCTTGGAGATGATTCATCGGAGGCTACTAATAGCCTAGACCGTATGGCAGCAGCTATGATAGATTCTGAGGACATGGATTCAGATTCAGACTGATGATGCAGAGCTGCAGATTTTGATTTGTCATCTCTTTCGTTTTATTTATTCAGCTTTGTACTTTTATAACATTTTTATTTATGCTTTGTACTTTGTTTTGAGTATGTCTTTTGTATCATGGATGATGTACCTTTTGGTTTATGTTATTTATTTTTGTTATAACATGTTTAGTATAATTTATGTTCTATTTATGTTTTGTTATTTATTTATGGTAAATTTTTTTGAAATAATCCCAACAATGTTGAAAGAAAGATGAATGATTCAAAGCCAGTGCTTAAGCTTAGATTCAATTGAGTGATAATGATAGAATGAGTGTTAAAGCGCGCAGCTAAGGTACTCGTTTTCTTGTTTTTCTAGGTATATTCTTGAATGTGAATAAGTTCTTTACACACAATTTAATTTATTCAGTTTTTAAGCAAGCATTTGTTTAGTTTTGAACCAATATAGAACTAGCAAAAATGTGAGGTATCCTCAACCATTGTATATATATGCAGGAGACCAATATCATGTTTAACTCAGTTATTTTATGTTAAATCTTTTGTTGTTTTAATTTGTATAAAAGCATTGAAGTGATCAAGGCAATTTTTTGAAATTGAGTGAAATACTTGACCAAATGAACCTACCCTGTGAGATGTGTGAGTATCTGTTAACCCATCTGAGCCTATTGAATCAGAATTGTTAACTGTGGACTGTCAATTTTAATAAGCTCATCTGCTTATTTAAATTGCCGGAGTTTGTAAAAAAATTCAGTTCATAGTTAACTCTTTATTGAATTCTGATAGTTGTTTTCTTGTGAACCCTTATCCATCGTTTTTATTGACCTTTGCCATAATGATAAAGGAACATTCGATTAGGGTGTCATTGAAATAAGTTGGGGAGAAAGGGAGGTTATATTTAAGTCAATGTAAGGGTGAATGATGATATTTGATCTTGACAACAAGAAAAAGAAAAGAAAAAAAAGAAAAGCAAACCAAGAAAAAGAAAAGAGAAAAAATGAAAAGGTTTGCAAGAATTCAAAGAAAAAGTTGTCAAGATCAATCAAGAAAAGAAATGTATGAAATTCACCAAGTGTTGTATTGGAAAAAGAAGGAAGTTTGTAATTAGATTGAATGTTCCTTTTGCTTGGCCATTTGAATTCAAATATCCCACATATGACAATTCTTTTGTAACCTAGCCCAATTACAACCCTTAAAGACCTTTTGATCAATGCCTTTTATGCTTTTGGAAATGATAATTAGATGGACACATAATTTAATTGGAATGTTATCATGTTTATTGGATGAGTGTTCATAACCCTTACAAATGATTTCAATTTGTTCATATACTTTATATAGAAGTGTGTTAGGTTTGGTTCAAATTTAAACATGTTGCTTGTTTAGGATTGTATGATTTGATTCCTTGTGTTTAGAAGTAGTTCACATTTATAGAATGAATCTTGTTTAATGAGAAACTGAACTTTAGCTTGTGCAATCACATTTGAATCACTCATTTGATGTTTATTTCTTCGCACTTTTGAATCCTTTGCTAATTGCTCAATACTGTGGTTTAAAAGCTATGAAAATTTCCTTTTGATTCTTTGGTTTGAGGACAAACCAAAATGTAAGTTGGGGAGAGTTTGATAAGTGCCTAAAAGTTGTTATATTTTGGTACAATTTAGGGCACTTATGATTACTTGTTGTACAAGTTACCTTAGGATTAGAGCGTAATTGTGTTAGAAATGCAATAATTGTGATCCTAAGCCTTACCCCATGTGATTATGCAGGAAATACATGCTTGGACCTGATTGATGCAAAAGAATGAAGCTTTTCTTGATGCCATCGCTACAAGCGCAGAAGCCATCGCTAGTAGCGAGGATAGGCAGGGATTTCCAGTGTTTCATCGCTTGAAGCGCAGCTTCCATCGCTAGAAGCGAGCTTAGGCAGGGATTATCAGGAGTTCATCGCTTGAAGCGATGAACTGGACGCTTGAAGCGAGCCTAGGCAGGGAATTTCAAAGATCCATCGCTTGTAGCGACAGACCTTGTCGCTACAGCGACCAGAGGGGCGGTTTAATGCTGATGGTGACGTGGAGCTCTATGATTGGCCAGTTGACTTCCTCGCTACAAGCGACAGGCTGGTCGCTTGTAGCGAGCGTGCATTTTCTCAGCATATTTAAGTATTTTGAAGCTCATTTTTTATATAGATAGTTTTTTCTGAGATTTTATATTTTCCAGAGCTAAACATACTTGTTATCTTAGAGAGAGAATAGGCATAGAGGGAGAAAAACTTCAAATAGCAATTTGATTTGGATTGAAGAAGACATTAAGAAGCTTTGAGACATCAAGCTCTCATATATCTTCATCTTCCTTTCTTATTTTGCAATAGTTGTCATGACAATGATCAACTAATCTCCTTTGTTGGGATTAATAGGTAATCAATCATTCCATGTTGTAAACTTTTGGTTATTAAATATATGATTCTAGCATTTTTATATACCATTGAATTTCTTCTTGCTTTTCAATCTTATGTTTGATTTAAATGTTGTTGAAAAAGACTTTTGAATCTAGGCTTAGAATGATTTTCTATCAAGATAAGAAATTCTAGAAATAGGATTTGGTTTTGATAATTACATTATAGTATTGGATCGTAAAGCTTTTGAATCGTTTAATAGATTGAGAAATCATCGATTAAACGATACAATCGATCTCATGACTTCATTTGGGAAATCAATGATGTTGTTGAGCAATACGTAATAATGTCATATATAAGAAAAAGCTAGAATCCGTATTTATAATCAATCGAATATTAACGATGTTTGATTGATGAACGTTAATCCTAACACCTTCTATGTCCTATTACTCTACTATTTATTTATTATGTTTTTTAAAATGATGAGTAGTGTAGTATAAAACAAATGGTTAAACCCTAACTTAAGACGATAATCGACGTTGAACGGTTTATGATATCACATTAATCCCTGTGGAACGATATAAAAACGATACTTACTTTTGACCAACATCAAGAGTGAGAAAAGAAGAAAGCATGGAAAGGATTGAAAGAGGGATTGCAGCTATTTTTAAAACATTTGAGAAAAATCTCCTTCAAATCCAAAATGATTATAGAGAGCCTAAAAGGAATGTTGAAAAAAAAGAGTCTCATTTTAAATGAAACTCATGAGGATGAAAAAGTAGACAAAAAGAAGAGAAAAAGGTTAATGTGAAGGAAAATAAAGAGAAAAATGTTGGGAAGTTATGGCCTATTATTACACTAGTACCTTCATCTAAGTTGGTATGTGTTGTTAATTGTTGGAATTCTTAGGATATTTTTAAATCTCCTAACTTTTCTTCTTTGAGTCATGAAGGGAGCCAAGTGAATGAAGAAGTTCCTCATCAAGTTGAAAAAAATTATGAGCAATGGAAATATGAGTTTGTCCAAGAATCACAAGAAGAAATTTTTTTACATAACTCACTTCCATTATATGCAGGTTTGGATTTGAGGGCAAATCCTCTTGAAGAGGGGGAGAATGATGAGATCATGAGTTCTTTAAGTATGTGGAAGGAAACCTATAAAAAAAATCACAAATAAAATTCATTTTATTTGTGATTTTTAGTATCCACGGTTCGCTAGTTCATAAATATTAAGCTCATGAATGTGGAAATTAAGTTGGCAGCTCACGTTAATTTTCTACTGGCTTTGGACATTCATTTGTTATAATTTTAGGGCCTTTGAGTTCATTGCAAAATTTGATTACATGAAGTTAGGGAATTAATTATCACAAGTTGACTGGGGGCTATTCACGTTAGCTTTTTATTGTCATCACCATTCAGATCAATTCATTAAACATGACAAATAATTTCATTCAAAGGTTTTGCATCAGTTTTGGAATTCATTTGGAGCAGCTTGCATCAATTGAGAATGCAGAAATTGCGAAAGTCACGTTGGATCCCAAAGAATGCTTTTAGTGTTTTCCTTTTCTAATTATTGTAAGGCATAAATGCCATTTCTTTATTTTCTAGGTGCCATTTTAATTTATTAGGGTCTATTGAGTTACTTAGAAAAACTCTAAATTGTGAGTTCTTCTATGAAATAAAGTAAGTTGAATTTTGTAGAATTTTACACATATGTGTATTGAGAGCTTTGTCTCTTGTGGTTCTGGATTGAACCATCATTGATCTTATCAAGAAATCATTTTCTTGTGGCGATCCTCATCCATCGGCTTATCAATCTTTCTTGGATTAGAAAGAGTGTGGCGCCCCTGTCTATCCATTCCGTTTCTTCATTTTTTAGTCCTTTCACCTTTTCCACCAACAATATTCCTAATTTACTTCCGACGGCTCCGCGACACTCATCATTTGTATGATGTGATCCTAAAATTATCTCCCTTGACAAGAATAAATAAGTCATTGTGGAATAAAAGAACCGAATTAATTTTGGTTCAAATTGTTATTTTTGTGGATCATTATGTATCTGCCTTGTTTTCATCATATCTAGAGTTCTGCAATTCCGATTGAGGTGATCTTGGAAGCGTTGGAAAGGGTACAAAATTATCTACATTTCATATGTTGGACTCAGAAGCAAAATCAACATATATCATGGTGTAAAATGGGATTAAAGTGGAGGACGTGATTAAATTAAGGAACTGAAGCAAAGGAGGTGCAAAATAATCAATATGAGGACTTGAAGAGCATAATGTGGAGGAGAGAGGGCACTGCAAATTGTCAAAAAGTAACGGCCATGAGTGTGTAAATTCAAGAATTAATGCAGCCACCTTAAATCAAAACCAATTAATTTGTAACATTTTCCTGCAATAATTAGCCACATAAGAGTTATTTCATTGATCATGATATAATTGTAAGCTTTTCAGCATTCTAGCCTATTTCCTATATAAAGGGGGCGAAAATAATGAATAAGATAGATGAATTTTGATAAAGAAAATCGCTTTATGTGAATTTGGAAGCTTTGCTTCTTTTTGGTTATGGATTGAACCATGCCTTGATCTTATCAAGAAACCACGTTTCTTGTGGCGATCCTCTACCAAGCTAAGCATCTTCCTTGGATTGGGAATTTGTTTGGTTACTATTTCTGTCTATTTCCATCGTTCTTCACTTTTTAATATCATATTTTATCAAACTTTCTCAAAAATACGAAATTCAAAATTACCCCCTTTTTTGTCACTCATCACATCATGAGTAGTGTTTTTTTCCCTTCTATACATACCTGATGCAGGCATTTGAGAACCGCAGCTGGGATACACAAAATATAACAAATGGCAGCGGGGAAAAAAATGTTTTTTTTATTCTTCAGACCCTTTTTTTTCCGTTGGCAGACATATGAGAACCGCAACTGAGTAGAGTTTTTTCCTTCAGCAAACCTTATTTTCTCTGCAACTGAAGAAGCAGTTTAGGTTTTAGGACTGTTCCTTTTTTTTTTACAATCTAATTTTTATTTTTTTCTTTCAAAAATGTGAAATGGATTTAAAAATAATGAAAAATAAATTAATTTGTACGGTCAACGTGCCACGTCAATTTAGTTGCCTAGTCATATGGGGTCAAAGTTGTTTTTGATGGAATCTTTAAATGACAAGGGGGAATTTAAAAAAATATATTTTACAGGGGTGTTTTTCCAAACTCGCCCAAATGACAGGGGGAAATCATTAATTAACCCCACAATTTAAGTCATTGATCTAACAATTTTGAAAAGGATTAGAACGAGCACATACAGATTAGTCAATACATAAAAAACACAAACATTATGATGTGTGTGTCCAGTATATCCTTTACATTTTGAAAATATTGACATTGCATTCTCTCAAAGCTATCTTTATGAGCTCTATCACTTCAAGCATTCGTTCTCCTACAACACTTGCTTTTGATAAGTACTTCACAATTCACATTGGATAAACCAGCACCTAAGCCCCGTCACACAAGGTAGAATAATTAACAAAAAAAGGTACCACTTATGCCTTAAATTCACGGTATATATAAATATATTGAAATTAAATTGAATGGAATGCGATAAAGGGTATATGTATAATTACAATCCACCAAAGGTTATGGATCCTCCAACTTCAAATATAGTACCACACACACCTATTTGAGAATTGATGACAGCTCATCTGATGGTGTTTTAGTTATGTTTTCCAATCATTTAGCAAGTATTTGAGAACAATTTAAAGGAGTTTTAGAGGAGTTGCTTATGGTTTAAGAGACATTTTGTATTGCTTTTGTTTTTTCATTTGAGTTATTGTAATTTTATTTCTTCTCAAAACCAACAACTATATAGGTGTTTTGAGTCTTTATCGATAAATCTTGTAATTCGACAAATCAAGACATCTCATAAAAGTTATAAAAGCAAAAGAATGATGAACAATGGAGCTTTAGAAGGAAAACAACAAAATCCGCACATTTGAATGGGTTATGCCCCCCCAGAATGTGCCCCCAGACGCATTGCCTTGGCAGAAAGCAGGATTTTCCCTGCCTCATGTGCCTTGCTACGAGAAAGATTAGCTTTTTCTTGATTTTTCAAGCAGGATCGATGGATAAAGCCCATAATTCTTATGCAAACCCATGTAGAAATATGCCTATAAATAGAGACCATTGTACAAAAAAATGTCCATTCAAAAACTTAGCAGTACAAGGTGAAGGCAAACATCAATATGAGTTTTCATCTTCTCCGTTGTTTTTAGTTACCATGAGTAACTAAACACTAGGATTAAGATTTTAAGATGAACCTCTTTTTTTTTTTGTTGGGCTCAATTAATGCAATTTCTTTATTCGGTTATGATCTAAGTCTTATTGAACCGTCATTTGTTATGATCGTAATGCTTTGCAACTCTAGGCCTAAAAACCCTAAATATCAATTAATGTCCTCTAAGTTAAGGTATAAGAATGACGGCCTTGCTCTAACCTAAACAAGAACAATATGAACATTGCTCGATTATCTTTAATATATTAGGGATAGTAAAATATGATAATTAGATTATGATTCATTCTTTGAAAATTGCTAAGTGTCGCCCCCGTCTTGGCATAAATACAAAAGATATTCTATAGAAATGTTACTTGCATTGAGAAATAAGAAAAAAAAGTTAAAGATAAAAATAACATTAATAATAAAAACATTGAAATAGATGTTACTATACATTAATTACAAAGTTATTAATACTTGTCACTTTTTTTTTGTATATTTATCGGTAACAAATATGTCTTATAACCATGTCCCAACTGATGAACAATTGAACCAATGGCAATGGTACCTGTTATTGTAAATGGTGTATCATATGTTTATTGTGGAGGATGACATGTCTATTGTGATACCCCACCAAACCTCATTTTAAAATTCAAACTAAAATATGATAGTTAAGAGTATAAATATATACAACGAAGTCTAAAAAAAAATTAGCATTCACTAACTTAAATGTTAATCCAAACTTCTCTAGAGTAGTTTTATATGCTTATGGCTTGCATGTGTTTTAAGGACAACAAACTAGGAAATCAGGAATCTGAATCCAAACCCAATCATTCGGGTTTTGTCTATCAAAGTCGGGCGGGTTCGGGTGGACGTAAATACTAATAATTAATTAATTATATTAGGTTCCCTCATCTCTTCTCCGTGAAAAAATAAAATAAAATAAAATAGAAAAGATATTGGCTTTCCTCTGTTTGCGGAACTCGACGTTAACCTGATGGAGAGATAGATGTCGGCAAGCAAGCTCCTAAACTAAACTGCTTTTTCCGTCCACGTCCGTGTAACCACGGTTCACCACCTCCGCTCGATCCAAATTCATTCGATTCATTCTTCTTTGTTCTCATTATTATTATAAATAATTTCTATCTATTTTCAATCGCATCGCAACAGAATAACGCTCTGTCCTGCGATCTCCTCTCACTGCCCTGTTCTGTTTTATTTTGTACACAGGGCCTTTTAGATTTAGGTTTTTTTTTTTTATCAAAACAAATTCCCTATTTTTTATATATACTGAGAAGGAGGAAGAGATTAAAAAAATATAAATATAGTTTTGTGCCCCAACCCATACCATTACCATTACCATTACCACTGCTTTTGTTTGTGTTTAATTTAATTGATTGGTTTGTAGGTGAGAAGTTGGTTGGATAGTATTAGTGGGTGTGGCCGTGTAGTGTGCATCATATCAATATCTTTCACATTCCAAACTCATTATATAAATAAATATGGGTTCAGAGATCAATGTCCTCCGTGACTTGAAAAATGATCATCGTGCTTCTTCTATGCCTTCTTCCCATTCAAAACTCCTTACTTTACCCACCATTCTTACTCTCGCCCGTGTCGCTTCTATTCCTCTTCTCGTTGCCAGTGAGTCACTGTCTTTCTTTCTTTCTTTCTTTTTATTCATTCATTATTTGTCTATGATGCAATTCAATATTATTTCTCTATTTTGTAAATAGCCTTTTACATGGATGGTTGGCAAGGAACTGCTGTTACCACTTGTATTTTCACCGCCGCAGCAATTACAGATTGGCTTGATGGCTATATTGCTCGCAAGGTAACCTACCATTAACTTCGATTATTTACTCATTGGTTAAACACTTTTCTCTTAAATACATACTTGCATTCTATTGCAGATGAAACTAAAATCTTCCTTTGGTGCTTTTTTGGATCCAGTAGCTGACAAGGTCAGTCATTCTCCTCCCTTAATTACCTTTTCTTTTTTATTAACTACATGATTCTCTCTTCTTAATATCTGAATTTAATTAGTACTGAAACTAACTCATTGCAGCTTATGGTTGCTGCCACGTTGATCTTATTATGTACTAGACCTTTGAAAGTTGCTGCTCTGGCACAAGCGCCATGGCTCTTAATTATACCGTCAATCACCATTATTGGTAGAGAGGTAAACAGATTTCGAGCCTTTTATTACTTCACTGATAACCTAGTAAATGTGATCGCCCAATTCACTTATCCATTTTATTTCTTTTATATTTTCATTTCTCTTTGAAGGTATTCCATAGTTTGTAAGATGTGTTTCAGTGTTATAAAACTATCGTGGAGTCCAAATTACTAATGGTCGTTGTCACTCTAGAATGCACCAAAACATAGGTTTGGTTAAATTATTTGTCTTGATAAAAATTAATTGTAAATCCAGTGTTATACAAATAGTGTCATAATTTATTGAGTGAATTTGCGATCTCTAACGGTTGTTGCTCTCCAACTCCAATGGTATGACCATTGAGATTTGGGTCTTTCTGGAGTCCTGGAGGATGAAATCCATTATGTTTTGATAATGTGCATTTGTTATGAAACTAGAAAAAGAATTGGAAAAAATCATAAATTGAAATGAAAAACATGAACACGTTTTATGTTGAAAGATTGAGAATAGGATAGAAGACACTCCTCCAAGGGTTTCCCCGTCCACAACGGCGTCAATCAATGTGTTACTCAATCAATGTTTACTAATATTAACGATCTCGTCCTCCTATTTATAAATGTATTTCCCATTAACGTCCTCCAATCAATGTGTTACTCAATCAATGTTTACGAATGTTAACCACTACTATAACTTTTCTTCATAATTTATGCTAACAATACTACCCCTCAAATTAATTTTGTCCTCATGGTTTCAACTGGGGATAGAAAGACTTATCTCATCAACTTGTATAGAATGAGCAATACATTTCAATTCAATACTTGCCAAAAGCTTTCCTCCTCAATATCGAGGAAAACTAATCTGCATAATTTCCCAAGCAAGATCCTCATGAGTTATAGCCTGCAGTGTCCAACTTCAATTTGATCAGATGAATAATCATCCATGTCTATGTATTCAAATCCATTCAAATATTGCCACAAAGAAAAGGTTGTGTGTTACTTATGCTTTATTGACTTTCGTCTTGACCGTGAGATTAAAAAGCGAGCTAGGTTGCCAGAACTTTTCTCTTGATCTTCCTCCATTAATATCCTTACTATGACATAGTTTGGCTTGGTATATTAGGTCGTGTGAACCAACCTTATCTTTCAAAATATATGTTCTTCTCTTATACCTTCCTCTATCTTCAACACCAATCCATGCAGTTCAAGGCTTGCCATGCTGCTGCGAATCTTTTTGGGACATATCCATTGACGTCTGTTGGTAAAAACCCACTCACTACTGCATGAGGGTTGGCTTACAGTCTGATGGGGACATGGTTAATTCTCGTGTGACAATACAGCAGACATCTGTAAATTCCGCTCTGGAAAATGGAGCTTGGTAGCTTGGAGTGTTTGAAGAGATGAATGCCCATATTTTTCCCATTCTTGCCACTTGTTAAAAACATGGTGTTTTAAATTTTTCTATATGAAGTTGTTAAGTTTTACTTTTTAATAGTCTAGCCAAAGATGGTATTCATGAGTTGTTGGTGACTTTCCTATGGTTTTTGAGTTTAAATTTAAAGCGTTTGAAGTAATTTAAAGGTTATTTTATTAATGCTATCTTATATGCATATGTATGAATTTATATACGTGTTTTGTAAATGTTGTAGTATCTTATGTTCCATGGAGTGCCTATCACAATCCCACTTGACTTCTCGTTCCTAAGTAAAAGCTCAATTTTGACTGTGAATGTAGGTATACTCTACCCTAACCTTAACCACACACATCTCTATCGAAGTGTCTTCATCTATTTTTGTTACTTTATGTGGTTTTGTTTCTTGATTCTCAGGAAACTCCCATGACCAATCTGATTTTTCAACCTTGTTAGTCTAAGATTGCTCCTCCTCGTCCAATGAGGTGAAACTCCTCCCATTGTATCTCCCAAATTTCTTTTCTTTGTCGAAGTTGTGGGGTCAACTAGTTCTTTCTCCCCCTGGCTCTCACTAGTCTTCTTCACGCCAGCCTTGCTTCTGCACCCATCTGAAAAGAAGGTTTGTGGTATTCAGCCACGTTCTTGCGAAGGTCGGAAATCTATGTGGTCTGGTCAACAACTTCTATGGAGGTTGCTAGTGCCAACAATGAGTTCTCCTGCACTCTTCTCCGTCATTAGTGTTTTGACATTTTTCTTGATCACAAGGATTACTATCGGCTATTGATCGTCACAACCTGGTTTATGCTCCTCTATCCTCTTCTTCAGGAGACCCATATATGGATGCCGATGGTATAGTAAAAGCTGATCTCAATGAATTAGAAGTTGCGATCAAAAACAATGTTAATGCAACAAAAGTGAAGATGGAAACGGTAACAGGGGAGAGTCAATAAAAAAAGAGGGAGGAATGGTTAATAAGAAAGTGTGGAACGTGAACAAGAGAGTGTAGAATTGCAACTGAAAGCTAATATGACTACCTTTTGGTGCTATAGTGTAGACTTGCAACTGACATATAGACCTCTGCCATACACTATACATCCTAAGTGGAGGATAAATTAAGATGGATGGGCATAAATGCTCCACATTTCACCCTTATTTCGCTCTGGTGTTTCTGGGAGGCTGTTATTTTTGCAGAGATAAGAGGGTAGTTTATGATCATGTTTCTGAAGATACAAACCTGATTTTGTTCAGAGTATTCTTGTTGAAAGTGCATTGAATTATATGTTACTGATACCATCTTTGCATTGCAGGGTCTTTAGGTTCAGTATATGCAATATTTGCTTGGTTGATTTTGTTTGTGTGTATTTGCTTGCATGTTTTCAAGCATGCTTAATTTACATAATTTTCTTTTTCCTTCTACTTTCAAAGCATCGTTATAATTCAGTTTTGAGAGCAGATGTCTTACATTTTTTTCTTGTAACTTTCGAAGCAGATTACCATGTCAGCACTCAGGGAATGGGCAGCTTCCCAGGGTAGTAAAGTCTTGGAGGTTTGTTTTACTTCCTGTTCACTCGAATCAATTTCCTGCTTCATATGCAAACTTTCAAGCTTCTATAACTAAAAACTAAAAATAATAGGCTGTTGCGGTTAATAATTTGGGGAAATGGAAAACAGCCACACAGATGACGGCATTAACCATCCTCCTTGCTACCCGTGACTGCAGGTATCTGTTTTCTTTACATTTTCATGAAACTTTTATGAAAAGTAAAATTGTTGATCTGGCTATAAATGACATATCTGTTTGGTTTCTGTTTTCAGTCATGGAGGACCTGCCATTTTGGCAGGGTCTGGCGTTTTCTTGCTTTATATTGCGGCAGGGCTTGCCATATGGTCCTTTGTAGTATATATGAGGAAAATGTGGAAGGTGTTACTGAGGTAACATGGTCGACGGCTCTCTGCCTTCACATATATTATCTTCTTTGATGGGTTTGGTTCTCACAATTCATGACCATTATTTCTGGCAAAAATAGTTTAGTCAACGATACCATGGAAGGGAGATGCTGTTCTCAATTTTCATGACATATATTTGTAATATTCACTGCCTGCATTGTCTAACTCTGCAAAGTGCAGTTCATCCCATTTATTAATTTTATATGCACAATTTTTTCCTTAGTTACTCAAGGTAAAGGAGAGAAAAATGCTACAAAAAAAAAACGAGAGATGGCAGGCAGATTAAATTGGAAGAAATTAAACGATTGAAGGATGTACAAGTGATTTAGTGAATGCCCAATTTTGGATCCTTCGAAAGTTTGCCAGCTGAAACATTTCTCTAGAGAAATATTTTATGGTTGTTATTTTTGTGCTGGTCATATACTTAACAGTTGCTTACTTGATACACCAGTTATTTTTCAATGTTTGCAAATGTTCGATGTTCTTGAAATTTATGCACTTGACTTCGTCATAATTTGATTTAAATTCAAATAAACTTGAGCTTCAAAATCTGTTGATTTATTTAAGTGATGAAGTAGTAATCCTATGACTGAATTCATTTTTGTCCTTTGACGTGTACATATTGTTTCTTTGTATTTTTACATTTATGAACAATAGTATAATTATCATGTCTATATTAACCAATCAAACACAGGGACCAGATTCTCTCCCGTGACTGGAGGGTCCAGTCAGATTTGAGCCATTCATTTTTCACTACTTCATACAGGTCCCTCCATATTTAAGTAATTGAACGGCATAGATTTTCACGGTACTCTCTCAATTGAAAAGTTGACTGGAGGGGATCTCTGCTCCATCAAACACCACGTATTCTCATAAAAGCCAAACACATGGTCCCATAAAAAAAAAAAAATCAAACATGTACGTCAACATAAAATTTTCAAAACAACCAATTAAACATTGCTTACTTAAATAGCGAGTTAAACCTTATTTTTGTTTCGAAACCGGTTGGTGGATTCAGTCCAAAGCTTGTGTGGCAATGGCTAGTAGCAAAAAGGTGGGGATCCCTTGTTTATTCTAAGAGTGGTTTACCATCAATAAAAATAGGGTTTTACTTTTCTCATCTTATGGTATTCTCGTGCGTCCTATTTTTTCTTTTTAAAATACCTTTTGTTCGGATTTCATAATCCGGACTCAGTTTGGATTATAAAATCCGAAACATTCTTAAGCTGTTGGAACATAGAACACCTTCAGATGTTTGTGTAATCTCTGTGAAACTACACTTCAGATTTTATAATACGAAATCCTTTCAGACTTTTCATATTTTATAATCCGAAACATGCCAAACATCCCAGAAAAGCACAACTTTGGCGTAAAAAAGGTAAAAAAAAAAAAGAACGGATTATATAATATTGAATGACAATAAACATTCCATATTATATAATCCGAAATTTATCAGTGCAGAAACAAAAGCTGTGTTTTTCTCCGATACATGCAGATTATGTAATCTTGTGAAATAAACATGCATTCTTGAATAAATAACAATAAATGTTGTAATGGAAACGATAAAAAACAACACAACACAATTTTCAAACATTAAAATTAATACTAAAATTATTCATAAGTTACAAACCAAGTGTTCGGACATAAAATTCAAAATTAATGATTACAACACCATAAAACTAAAACTAAGTAAAACTAAGCCCCGCCTCCCCTACCCCCAACAGCATGCCTACGACGATAAACTCGCCCTCCATGAACCTCCTCCAGGATTGCTTCCAAATGGTGCAATTGATTAGACCCTTGCTCCACCACACCACTGACCATGACGGCATAAACCTGGTCTCTGATACAACCCAACCTTCCGGTCAGCACCAAATACCCCTGTTCTTCGTCTTGCTCAGCAGCAATCTCATCAAGAGATTCCTGCTCGGGCGGCCTCGGGACTTGAATAGCCTTGTCTGGAAGAATGACGCGTGGATGTGAGATGGAATAAAACCATCTGATTTATCCCTGTGAAATCCTCACACCAGTCATAGCAGCGAGCCCCAAGTCCCGGGCTGTCAGCATATGATCAAGGTAGTGCGCATATTGGTGGCTGATCTCCATCAAGGACGTCTGGGGAGATGCACTCTCGCATGGATGTCTGGGGACGGTCTGGACATACCCAAACTGGCGTAGCACCCGCTCCGGCAGATATCTCACCCTACGAGAACCGTATCTGAGCCATCCAGAGTAAAGGTTGATCTGCTCGAAGGGACATGCATCACGGTGTGCCTGTTTACTCCCAAATTTGGTAAACAACCGCTAGTCTAGATTAATTGCTTGCGAGACCAACTAGTGAATCTCAGGAGCATTGTGCTTTGATTGAATTCTTTAAATTATTTGAATGTCCATTACGCATAAACATTTAGTGTAGTTTTGGGAAATTAAATGCACAAGTCACTTGGATTACAAGCAACAAGGGAAATAAACTTTTAATAATAAAACGTGCTATTTCGATCGAAACAGATGAAGAAAACTGAATTTAAAGAAAACGCAATAAAGTTTGCATGAAATTTAGAATGCTGGAAAGATACATTTCATAGAAAAGGTAAATTGCATTGAATTGTAAAAGATGCTTTACATAAAAGGATGGTTCACAGATTCATACTTGGATCCCATTTCACTCGTTTCTCTCGATAGCGTGGGTACTTTGAGTTTACAAGGATTTTGTATAAATGAATTGCGACCAGTTTTCTGACTAAAAAACTACTATATATAGACTTTCGAAAGTAAACTGCCCTAACGGTCGAACACTATACTACTGCCAAATGTCCTGCCACGTACACCCTGCATGCACTTAACTGCTCTTTAGAACGGTTGCATCTCTCGAAGTCGAACTGAGTGTTGTGAAAGTTTGTCAGAATTGTGCTAAGTCCAGAACTTTGTTGCTTCGATCATACGCTTGTTCGATCTTCCTTCTGGTTCGAAGTCCTCCTTCTTTGCCTTAGCCTTGTATTCGAACCTGTGAACAATTCCAAGATTCTTTTTGTTCTTTGATTGAACAGAATCTTTGAAAGATTCCCTTCAGCATTTAATGCATATTTAGAGCATATTCTTAGTTCTAAAAATATGGGCTAACAAATTGCCCCCAAAAAATGTCTGCTTCGATTCGTGATCGAAGGAAGAGAAGAAGTTGACATTTTTTCTTTTTCCTATATGTTGAAAAAAACTGTAACCTTCGATGGAAACTTTACATCTTCTTAAACGATGACGTCATTTACCTCGAGCAGTTCCCAAAGCAGTTATTATTACAACACTATTTTCGGAGACTTTTTGGCTCCTAGAAAAAGTAACTGACGGCTTGGTTCAGAGACCCTTCAGTTCTCCTCTTGCCACGTGGTTGAATTTTTCAACTTCTTCAACCACGTCTTTTCAGTTTCTCTTCAGTAATGAGTACAAAACCTACTTTCCACTTCTCCCATTGTCATTTCGTTTCCAGAAAAACCAACTCTCTAGAAAAATCAAATTCCTTCTTCTCTCAATCATGGAGAAACTTTCAGAAGATTTACTAATCACCATTACTAGAAAAGTAGCAGCAACTGGTACTCGAAACTTACTCAACTTTAAGGCAACTTCCGTTAATCATCGTCGATTGGCGAACAAGAAGACGGTTTTTAGGGCTTTGCCTCGTAGCTGTGTGTGGTATTTTTATGACCATTTTCCTTCTACTGAAAAACTTGCTTTCATGCGTCGAATGATCCAGAGTGGTCACGAATCGTTCAGCCTAGTGGAGACAGCAAGACTCCTTTATGAGGAACCTAACAACTTGAATGGCATCCTCCGTATTTTGCGCAAAGCAGCTTCCCATGGTGTGGAAGGGGCAAAATACTTACTGATGATACTGAAAATCCTTTCAAAAGATGGATTCTCAATGGAGGAAGTTTTTCCCATTTTCAAAGATCTCTTCGATCGTCAAATGCTAGCAGAATGCAGAAGATCGACTTGTGGAGGACCAGGTTTTCCTTACTTTTTTGCCACATAGACCTCATCGTGGTGTTAGGCTTCTACCTCCAGGCTTGGTCATTCGTTTCACCTGCATTGCTTCAGGGGAATGCAAAGGACATGGGAGAAGACCTGGGATTTTCTGGCCTTTACCTGGTTCAGACAATGAATACTATGGGACTGAACTCTGCCTCTACTGTCGTCTCGACTTAGAAGTTAAATGGTTCCTGCATGAATTTCGCTTCTTGGAGATCGAAGGTTTCTAGGTTCCTTAGGCATTTAGGATAATTTTTGATGTATTTTGGATATTGATCAATATCTTCGATGTCCTTATGCTTCGACATCTTTGATGTAATATGCCTAATTTTTGGCTTCGACTTTTAATGCAATCTAATGCCTTTTTTATTTCCTATTGCTTTCTATCTCCAAATTCGATTCGAACAATTTCGACACTGTCACCTTACGCGTCGAATGAGAAAAATACAAGTTTCGATTCTAACGAAACTGAAACGGTTGTTTTCCTTTGAAACAAGTTTATGGCGCCATTTCTCGAAAGCTAATGGGCCACGTTTACTGACGTCATGATGGCACGTTTCACTGTGTAACTGTCATCTCGATTCCCACTATCATCATGAGTTCCAACTTTCTAGGAAGAAGTGGGACACGTGTCACACTGGGAAGTCGAAGTGATTTTGATTTGACGGATTTTTTTTTTTTTTTTTATAAATGGAAAAGTAAATGAGAAAGTAACCTTATAAAAGGCCAAAAACGGCCATTGAACACTTTTCCAGACGAAGAAAAACCTTCAGAGTTCTTACTTTTCCACTTGTTTGCTTCTTAATCTTCTTAACTCCTTACGAACCAAACCAATCCATTCCTAATATCTGTCTCCCAGTCGAAGTTTTACAAGGCGTCAAACACCTAGCACCGGAGGATGCGCTCAACACCTTGTTGTCCAGCCATGGTACGTATGTTCCCACAGCAGCTGACAGAGAACAGGCTCTTCAACTCGAACAGGCAAAGCATGAACTAAGGTTTCAACGAGAAGTAATTGATGGAGACATGTTAGAACTCCTCGAAAGAGAACCCACAATTTACTTCAACATCAAAGCTCTTTTCAGCAAACTTCAAACTCCACAAACTGCTGAAGACCTGTTCGTACAAGTTTCTCAGGCCGAAACTCTCTTGGAGCAATATGCAAAAAATCTTTATGCCTTGAGGAGTAGTACCCAGCTTCGAGACACCCAACTTTCTGTTCAGCAAGACCATTTTAAACAGGCAACCCACTACAATGAGGAAGCTGCTAAAATCAAAGCCGCGTCTGCAGGAGCATTCTTGCAGATGACTGCCTGTGAAGAAAA
Organism: Medicago ruthenica; assembly: GCA_018208015.1. Lineage (NCBI taxonomy): Eukaryota > Viridiplantae > Streptophyta > Magnoliopsida > Fabales > Fabaceae > Medicago > Medicago ruthenica. The sequence continues at coordinate 41,822 of WNNG01000415.1, forward strand.
TATTTCGAAATGGAAAGCTGAAATCCGGGAGTTGGAGGCCAAGATAGCTCAAGAGGAAAAGATGAAAGAACGTTTCGCTGCTCAAGCTGTCGAAGTCCCTAGGTCCAAAATCGAAGAGCTGGCACATGCAGGCCTCCAACATTACAGTGATGGGCTAATTGCTAGCAGCGAAGTCGATCGCTTGACAAATGAGAGCAATGTTTTGCAACGAAAGCTTGATCACACCAAGGAGCAATACTACCTCTTCAGACAAGTCAACAAATCTTAGACGGCAGCAGATTAACTTGCTTTTATACCCATCATTATTTTGTTGTTTTCGAATTCTCTTGAACAATTTGGTTATATTACTTTAAATGCTCTTTTGGCAGTAACTTTATTTAACCACTTTCACTGTTCAATTTACGGTATTCTCGAATGTAGCAGTTGTACTCGAATGGCCTCTTCGCTAGTTGCCACTTTAGCTATTTATTTTTTGAACTATTCTTGATTTATTCGAACCTCTTGCAACACTGGTTTATATCTTTTCAAATACTTACCATTTATGCTCAAGGTACGTTGATCAGGAGTTAATTCCTCTAACTCATAAGCACCATTCGAAAAAATCTGAACTATCTTAAATGGTCCTTCCCAATTTGGGACCACTTGCCCAGGATTCGATCTTTTCTATCCATGGGCAGGATGACTTTCCACACCAAGTCTCCAACATTAAAAGTTTTTGACTTTACTTTCTTGTTATAAGCCTTTGCAACCCTTTCCTTTTGTCTAGTCAAGACTTCTAATGCTCTTAATCTCTCCTCATCTAAATCAACCAACTCATCTGACATCATTTCCCAATAATGATCAATTGGTATGTCCATTTGTTTTTGTATCCTGGCTGATTGCAAATGTATCTCGACTGGAAGTACAGCATCATGACCAAACGTTAGTCGAAATGGGGTAGTGCCGGTTGATTCCTTAGGAGAATTTCTACATGCCCATAAAACTTGATCCAAAGTTTTGTTCCAATTTTTTGGTTTTTGGGCAATATGCTTTTTAATCAAGTTAATGATAATTTTATTGGCTGCTTCGACTTGACCATTTGCTTGCGCGTAATATGGTGTTGAGGTTAACAATCGAAAGCCAGTTTCTTGAGCAAATTCTTGCATTTTTCGTCCAGTAAAGACTGAACCTTGATCAGTAGTAATTGTTTCAGGGATACCATACCTATAAATAATATGGTTTTGAATGAAACTAATTACTGCCTCCTGATCAACATTTGGTAAAGGCACTGCTTCAATCCATTTAGTAAAATAATCTATTCCAACTAAAATATATCGTTGGTTTTTTGACGAAGCAGGTTTAACTTCACCAATTAAATCCAGAGCCCATCCTCTGAAAGGCCAAGGTTTAATTATGGAGTGTAACTCACTAGCAGGTACATGCTGTATCCCTGCATGCTTTTGGCATTCTTGACAGCCTTTAGCAAATTCTATGCAGTCCTTTAGCATAGACGGCCAATATAAACCTTGTCGAAATAAAAGCCATTTCATTTTATGGCCTGCTTGATGTGATCCACAAGCACCACTGTGAACATGGGAAACTGCTACATATGCTTCTGATTCGCTTAGGCATTTTAATAAAATTCCTTCTGCAGTCTTTTTAAATAACTCATTTCCCATAATCACGTAGTTCAAAGCCCTATATTTGATCTTTCGAGCCACGTTACCTGTTGGATTTTCCAAATATTCAACAATGGATTTTCTCCAATCATTATCCAACATATTGTCAATGGCCAAAATTTGGATTTTTTCCTGAAGATCATCTACGTTTTCATCTTCACTACCCTGTGGTGTACTTGCCCCCACAAGTTTTGGCATTGATAATGCATTGGTCAACGGCTCTTGTAACACCAGTTTATCTTTTATTTCGATCAACTGAGTTAATTTTTCCTTTGACAACTTGTACCCTGAAGCTATTTGGGCTAAATCATTTGCTTCTTGGTTTTCTAGTCGGGGTATATGTTCAATGTTAATATAATCGAAATGATTCAGCAGAGAACTTGCTATAGCAAAATATTTCGCTAAGTGTTCCTTCACACATTTGTATTCTTGTGTTAATTGTTTCAACACTAACTCTGAATCACCCCTTATGTTAACATTTCTTGCCCCCAAGCTAATTAAAATTTCAAGGCCTGTGATTAAAGCTTCATATTCAGCCTCATTATTTGAGCAAAGACCTTTAACTTTATATTTAAACTTAGTTGGGACTTTTGTGGGAGATATTATTAAGATTCCAATCCCAGTTCCATGTTTATGTTTAGAACCATCGAAATACAAAACCCAAGGTTCAGTATCTACATAGTCCTGAGACATTTCGATCACTGAGTGATCTACAATAAAATCTGCCACAATTTGACCCTTAACTGATTTCAAGGGCTTGTAAGTTAAAGAATATTCTGTTAATGCTAAAGCCCACTTTCCAATTCTACTGTGCAAAATAGGCTTCGATAACATGTGTTTAATAATATCATAATGAGAATACACATAGACATCAACAGGCTTTATATATTGCTTAAGTTTACAACAAGAGAAATACAAACAAAGACAAAGTTTTTCTATGGCAGTATATCTAGTTTCTGCATCATTTAATACACGACTAAGATAATAAATTGCATGCTCCACGCCATTTTCATCTTCCTGAGCCAACATGCTCCCAATGGTGTTGTCAGACGCAGCAATGTACAACTTCATATCTTTACTTTGACTAGGAGGCATTAGTACTGGAGGCTTAATCAAATACTCTTTAATTTCATCGAAAGCCTTTTGATGCTCTTCTTCCCATTTGAATGGTTCATCTTTCTTGAGTCGAAGCAATGGCGAAAAAGCTTGAGCTTTGCCACTTAAATTCGAAATGAATCTTCTCAGGAAGTTGATTTTCCCTAGCAAAGATTGAAGCTGTTTCTTGGTCGAAGGAGGCTTTGTCTCAAGAATAGCCTTTGTCTTGTTTTGGTTTATTTCGATGCCTTTTTTATGCACCACAAAACCAAGGAAATCTCCTGCATGCACACAAAAAGCACACTTTAATGGATTCATTTTTAATCCATGTTTCCTCATCCGTTCGAAAGACTGCCTCAGATAATCCAAATGGCTATCTTCGGACGAAGATTTGATGACTATATCATCTATATAAACTTGCATGAATGTGTCTATAAAATCATGGAACATAGAATTCATGGCCCTTTGATAAGTGGCCCCAGCATTTTTCAAGCCAAAAGGCATGACAACCCATTCATAAGTGCCTAACGCACCAGGGCATCGAAATGCTGTTTTTGACACATCATTTTCAGCAATAAATATTTGGTTATAACCAGAATAACCATCTAGCATACTTAAAAATTCGAAGCCAGCTGCTGAGTCTATTAACATTTCTGCCACTGGCATAGCATATTCATCTTTAGGTGTAGCATTATTTAAATCTCTAAAATCTATGCATACTCTAAGAGTTCCATTCTTTTTAATAACAGGGACTATGTTTGCTAACCATTCGACATACCTGGCAGTTCTGATGAATTTACACCTCAACAGCCTTTCGATCTCGTCCTTGATCTTGGACATAATTTCTGGTGCGAACCTTCTTGGTAGTTGTTTCACTGGCCTCTTTCCTTCTTTAATAGGTAACTTCAGTTCGACCATTTCTCTGCTTAACCCAGGCATTTCGTTGTAATCCCATGCAAAGCAGTCTTTGAACTCTTTAAGAAGCGACACCAACTTTTCTTTTAGACTTGAAGTGATATTGGCGCTGATATAAGTTGGCCTTTTAATCGAGCCATCTCCAATATCGATCTCCTCCAAAGGATCTTGTGATTGCATTTTTGGCGCCTCGCTCATAGGATCCTTCTCGAACCCCAGCGGCTCATCGTCATAGATGCAGTCAAGTCTTCGATCCTTTGTTTCTTTGACTTCCAGATCTTCGATCTTGGCTTCTACTGCCATATTTTGTTGAAACTCAGCCTCAAGGGCCGTATTTAATCTATTTTCGGCCATATAAGCCGTAATCCTGGCCCATGCAGTGGCCTCAGTCATAGTAATTCTCACGTATATTCCACCCAGTTGGTGGAATGACTCCATCTTCAGAAGAAACATCATTAATTTCTTCTCTCTCCCATATAAAGCCATGGGCAGGGTGGAGCTTGACAGAATGAATGACATTGTCACTTGGCACAAAAGCAGAATCCTTGTCACCACAAGGTGCTATATTAGCCAAATTTTTGTCAAAGGTTTGTGGGGTGACAATGTCAACCTCTGACTTATAGAAGCTTTGATCTGCCTCTATGTTTTCAACAATCCCATCTTCCCTCCAAACAATCAGTTTCTGGTGGAGAGTGGATGGTACTGCCCCAACTCCGTGGATCCATTCCCTTCCTAACAACAAGTTATAGTTAGCCTTGGATTGAACCACCAGGAAAAGAGTTGGTCGGACTATGCTGCCCACAGCAACATCAACTTGTATGGCTCCCATCGAATAGCCAGTTTTGCCCTCATAATTAGAAAGCACAATGTTGTGGGCAGATAGATCGCTGTCATATTTCCCAATCCTGTAGAGCGTAGATTGAGGCATCAAGTTGACAGCTGCTCCCCCATCAATGAGCACTTTGTTGATCCCAACGTTCTCAACCTTTGCTCTGATGAAAAGGGGTTTGAGATGGCTTTTCATCCCTAGACTTGGTCTCTCAAAGGAGGCTAGTTGCTCCTCAATGCAGCCATTGTTCATCACATAGTAACACACAGGCTTTGGGTCAGCCATATCAAGGTGATCGAATTCACCTTCGACCTCGGTCACTTCTGATTCGACATCATATTCAGACGGCAAGATGGACACCACGCAGATGACGTCGAAATCAGGTTCAGAGTCCAGTAGATCCTCGTCCTCCATCTTATCTTCATTCATCGGAGGAAAGAGCCTTTCTTTTGCTGGCCTCCTGGACACATCCTTATACTGGCCAGTTTGCAAATTCTGTTCGGCCAATTTCTTTTGACGCTGAAACCTGCGCCATTGGGTCCTTGTCATAGGATTCTTACCCTTGTAATTGTTTCGGTAAGAATACTTATTAGCCTCCTGTGGGCCAACTTGCTTAGTTCCACTGGAACCACCTACCTCCATAGTTCCTTTGTTGAACCTTATGAGCCCCTGGTGCATCCATTTCTCGACAGGGATCGAACCAGGAGGGATGAAGGTAGTCTTTCGACCAGATTTCTGGCCGTTGTTCGACTGCACCATAGTCCTCTTGCCTTTATCGAATCGTTGGTTTTGCGTTGCCCCCTTGTTGACAACCTGGTACTTCTTGAGGCCCTCAGTAGCCTCTCTATCACACACTGCACTGCAGCGGGGACACAGCATTACATTCTTGTTTTCGAGTTTGCATCTATTCAGAAAATCGACCAGATCCTCTTCAGTTTGAGGATACACCACCTTCATCTTTTCGTTGTAGTCTTCTTCAGGTATGGTTTGAACTTTCACTTCAGACACCTCCATGGCTTCGACCATCATTACTCCTTGAGGTTCCGCATAGAGGGTTTCAACAGCTTTTGGTGCCTCAACACTCGCCTGAGTTGTCTTTGGTTTCTCACCAAATTTGAGTCTCCCCTCATTGAGAGCCTTTTGGACCAGATCCCTGAAAAGAATACAACGTGAGGTTTTATGGCCAAGGAAATTATGAAATTTACAATAACCCCTTTTCTTCTGTTGTTCGATTGGGGGTACTTTTAAGTCCTTAGGAACAATAATCTGGCCATCTGTAACTAATAAATCAAATATTTCATCACATTTGGTTATGTCAAATGTATAAGTTTTAGACACAAATTTATCATTCTTAGGCTCAACAGGATTTTTCCCATTCGAAGGTTTAAGGAGTTTACAGACATAAGGAGGTCCAGGTTTTAATTCTGCTAGATCAACCTCATTGTCTTCGATATCTTCATAAGTGACATCGAACTCTTGGTCACTGTCGTTTGCTTCGACATATGCAACCTTTTCCCTCTTATGAAATTTAGAATTCCTAGCCTTTTCAGCTTTTAGCCGTTCGACTTGTCGAACTCTATCAGCCAACTGAGCCATATCCCTCAAATACTGAGTATCTAATTTCTTTCTAATCGAATAGTCTAGGCCACCAGCAGCCATTTCGACTAATTCATGCTCAGGGACTTGGGTGAAGCACCTTGCCTTTAAAAGTCTAAATCTATTGAGATAATCATCAATGGACTCAGGCGCTTTACGTCGAACACTTGCTAATTCTTTAAGGCTTATTTTCGATTGTCCCATGTAAAATTGTTCATGGAAAACTCTCTCTAACTGATTCCAATTATGTATGGAATGCGGAGGGAGGGTTGTAAACCATGTAAAGGCATTTTTTGTTAAAGAATTTGGGAAATACTTCATCCTTAAATTTTCATTATTGGCTATGTCTCCTGCCTCTGTCAGAAATCTTGCAATGTGCTCAACAGTTGATTCGCTAGTGTCACCAGCGAACTTAGTGAATTTTGGGATTTTGACACCCCTTGGTAGTTCAGTCTGAAGCACATACTCTGACAAGGCAGAAACAAAATTTGGTCTATGTAAACCTACATTCAAACCATTTTGGACTAAGATAGCTTCGACCAAATTTGCTATGTTGTTTTGTGCCCCTAAATTATTTTGTTGGATATTTCGAACCACTTCATCAGCATTTTGATTTCGATTTACTAGGACTATCCCTGGATTTGGTTCGATTTGTGGTTGTACTTGTGGTTGGGCGTATGGTTCGATTGGACCCATTTGTAATTGTCCTTGATTAGGCTGTACCACTAAGTTATTGGGCATAGGCACCATAGCATCATTTGGTACTTGGATGTTTTGTATGGGTGTTAGATTCTGGATCTGAGGGACTGGTTGGTTAGGGACATGTGGAGCCCCAAAGAAATCAGCCATTCTACCCATCTGGGTGGCTAACAATTGATAAGACTGGTTAGTATTTTGTATCAAAGGATTAAACACTGTACCAATTTGTTGTGTCAACATATTAACCATATCATGATTACTCTCATCCATTTGTTGCCTTAAAGACATCAAGGATGTGTTAGTTAGTGGTGGCACTGCATTTCGATTAACAGAACTGGAGGCCAAACGTTGGTTTGTAGGCGAGTAAGCGCCAGGCACAGTTTCTGAATACAATGAAGGGTTGGTTTGCAGCCCTTGCATCAGTGTTGTAGGCATACCATATGGTACATTCCTACTGTTGCCTTGACTCATATATTGTGAAAAAGGCATACTAAACGTAGAGCCTATTGTGCCTCCTCCTCTTGCTGGGGATGGCTGGCTTCCTGTGTTTTCGGGTATCGGAACTGCAGGGCCTGCACTAGTAACGGGCATCGTTGTTGATGCAATGATAGGCATAGTAACGCCCAATGTCGAAGAACTGGGAGCGGAGATGGTCGCTCCAGTCACATTCGAAGTGTTCAACGCACTCGAAGGCGCTGACACATTGTTATCATTCGCATTTGTATTTTCCATATTATTTGTGTTTGTATTTCTGGGTGGTGGTCTGACCATTTCAGGGAGTATTTTCCCACTCCTCAAGAACATGCACTAACACAATTTTCCAGAAAGAATGCACAAATAGAAATTTGCAAATCCAAACGAAAATATTTTTGATAGAAAAGATTCAATAAAAGCACAGGTCCCACCGGGCGTGCCAATTTGTTTACTCCCAAATTTGGTAAACAACCGCTAGTCTAGATTAATTGCTTGCGAGACCAACTAGTGAATCTCAGGAGCATTGTGCTTTGATTGAATTCTTTAAATTATTTGAATGTCCATTACGCATAAACATTTAGTGTAGTTTTGGGAAATTAAATGCACAAGTCACTTGGATTACAAGCAACAAGGGAAATAAACTGTTAATAATAAAACGTGCTATTTCGATCGAAACAGATGAAGAAAACTGAATTTAAAGAAAACGCAATAAAGTTTGCATGAAATTTAGAATGCTGGAAAGATACATTTCATAGAAAAGGTAAATTGCATTGAATTGTAAAAGATGCTTTACATAAAAGGATGGTTCACAGATTCATACTTGGATCCCATTTCACTCGTTTCTCTCGATAGCGTGGGTACTTTGAGTTTACAAGGATTTTGTATAAATGAATTGCGACCAGTTTTCTGACTAAAAAACTACTATATATAGACTTTCGAAAGTAAACTGCCCTAACGGTCGAACACTATACTACTGCCAAATGTCCTGCCACGTACACCCTGCATGCACTTAACTGCTCTTTAGAACGGTTGCATCTCTCGAAGTCGAACTGAGTGTTGTGAAAGTTTGTCAGAATTGTGCTAAGTCCAGAACTTTGTTGCTTCGATCATACGCTTGTTCGATCTGCCTTCTGGTTCGAAGTCCTCCTTCTTTGCCTTAGCCTTGTATTCGAACCTGTGAACAATTCCAAGATTCTTTTTGTTCTTTGATTGAACAGAATCTTTGAAAGATTCCCTTCAGCATTTAATGCATATTTAGAGCATATTCTTAGTTCTAAAAATATGGGCTAACAGTGCCTCATAAGGGGACATGACAACACCCACCAGATTCAGCTGATCCAGATGCGTCTTGTACTCGTCTGGTGAACAGACCCCTGAGCGGCAGATACATCAAGGCACGTGGACATGCCTCCTGATAACCACCTCATGCATCCCTGACACCCATACCCCTGAAATGATGAAACATCCAAGCATGCAACAAAGTCAACAACATATAAATATACAAACAATGAAGACATAGAAATGAATAAATATACAAACATATTTATTTATACCTGCAACAAAGATATGTAGCCTGCAAGATGTCTGGTCTTGTAATGGCATGCATTGTTAAGCTCCCTGTACAGGTGTGCAAGGACAACAGCTCCCCATGCATAATCAGAGACAAGCTCCAAGTCTCTGAAGTACCTCAAGTAGGCAACATCCACATAGCGGACGCTCTTGTTAGTGAAGAGCATGGTACCCACCAAGTAGAGAAAATATATGCGGAGAGACTGGTCCCTCTTCTGCTGCATCTCAACCAAATTACCAGCATGGTTGGCCTCTTGTGCCTCCTGAAGACGCTCCCTGAAAGCATCCTTCAAGAAGCTAAACCGTGCATGCCCACCCTTTGTCTTCTCTACCTCGTATCATGCCTCCCCGGCATCAACCCCCAACAACTTCATCATCAACTCAACAGCCTCAGCCCTGGTCATACTCTTGTGGGACAAGAGCATACCCTCAATGGGGAGATGCAGCAAACATGACACATCATCGAGTGTCACTGTCATCTCCCCAAATGGAAGATGGAAGCTCGAGGTCTCCTCATGCCAACTCTCCACAAATGCGGAGCAAAGCTCGTGGTCAATCTGGTTGTAGCTGGTATCCTGCAGCCACTGAAGACCGGTGGGTCTCAGGTCATCCTTAAACCACTATGCTGCCATCCACGCCTTGTTTGGTTGTGAATTGCCTCAATCTTCTTCTCGTTGTTCACACACTTTAAATTGTCACGCCACTGCAAAAATTAAAAACAAAAAATTAACATTAGTTTCACAGTAATCAGAATAATACATGAAAATAATTAACAACAGTTTACAATCATTAAAACAACATAGAAGTTTAATTTTCATTAAATAAAAGGTGTAGTGTCTTACCACTCCATCAGCCGTCATCCTGGACACGTGAACATGGTACTTCGTCAACACCGTCAAGTCGTGTGGGCCACCAGGATAGTCCTCAAGCTCCTCTGGCTCTGGCACACGATCCTGCTGCTCATCATCGTCCACCTCCACCTCCTGATACTCAGGATCACCCTCCACCTGCTCCTCCATCTCTATATGAGGCTCGTACTGTGGCTCATCATAGTTCCCCTGTGATGTTCCCTCGCCATCAGCACCAGCACGGCCTGCCACACCTGAGCTCTCCCCCCTCCACTTGCAACCTCTCCGTACGCTCCCTCCTAACAGAAGCATGCATTGTTATTCTTTGACCCCTAGTGCGATCAACAGGTTGTTCCATACCTGTAACATGCATAAAAGGGTTAAGTACTATCAACAGAAATACACAAATCAAAAAATCTTCAGACTGGTACAGTTCGGATTATAAAATACGAACTTCAACAATCCAGTTTCAATTTTAAAATCCGAACTGCTTCAGTGCTCAGGAAAAAAAATCGAACTCAAAGGCTTGCATGCAGAATCTTTGCGGGTTTCAGATTTTGGGATAAGGGGGAGAGAAAGTGAAAGTGAAAAAATGGGGGGTTGCATATATATATATATATATAGCATGGGAGAACCTGGGTGAAAAAAGTAATAGCAAAAAATTTATACCTTTGTTGTTCCAAAAAAAGTTTTGCTCAAATTTCCAAAATAGTACTGGTTTTAAAACCATTAGTGTTTGTCGATTTTTATAATAAAGTAGAAATAATCATTGCAAAATGCGAAACATGTACATCTGTTTCAGATAAACCACCAAAACAAAATTATCTTTTGGGAAGAACATACTGAGATAAGTCTTGAGTAATCAAGAGGCAACCCCATCAAGAGTCAAGATTGATCTTAGTCTCCAAAAAGTGGAACCGAGTATGTTAGGATATAGAATATTGGATTGTTAAAGTAATTAAGAGTTGGTAAGTTGATGAGTTTGTTGGGTGGTTGTTAAGAGTTGTTAACGAGGATAAGCTTTGAATAATCAAATTGTGATTAGACAATTATCTGGCGTGAAAGGAGAGTTCTCTTTTAGGGTAGCCTTGTGTGCAAGGCTATCATCTTCATTGTCTACCTTTTGTATCTTCTCTTTCAATCTCTCAACAACAATAAGAAATCATTCATTTGTTTTCAACCATTGTTCTAGAGTCATTAGGAGTAATATACCATACATTTATAACGACGACTAATACTCAACCCATAGAAGTTTGCCCCGAGAGAAATAAATTTGTTTACATAGAGCTCATGGAAGAATAGAACAGAGTACAGTTTTTTTTTTTTTTTTCAAATAAAAATCAGTACAGTTAAATAATAGATTCATCCAGTTCCCAAGTGATATTCTCAGTGTAACATAAATTACATAATAACATGAAGATTGAAGGCCTTTTAAATCTATAATAACATAGTGTAGATGCTGGTTCCTGCAACTGAAGGCCACATCCGTCACTATGGTCTAACCACCATTCCCACGGTACCAGTAGATGATAAGCTCCTCGTTGACAATACGATAGAAATTGAGCATATTATTGACTGAGCAATTTCGAGTCACATGCCACTATTTTAACCCGTCCAACATTCTCTTGGTTGTCTTCATTCTTAAACAAAGCATCTTGTAAGATGAAGGTCCAAACATTGTCACAGAATCTGTATGTATGCAGATGTCCCTGTGATTGGAAAGTGAAAAGAAAAAGAACACTCAGGGTAAAGAAAAGGTAAATAATTATGTCGATTAATTATAAAGACTTGAGCTTCAGCGAAAATTCATAAATTACAAATCAAAATCACATATGTAGTATCAAACATAAAAAGATGTTTTAAGGTGTTGGGTGATTCACAACCCACAAGCTACTAAGCACGCCAACAACGTGAAATGGCAGCCCACAGTCAAATTAATCTTCTATATTCTATGAAACAAGAAACTGTCATTTCAACATGCATTCAAAAACTTTCACGCAATATAGTGAAAACAGTGCTAAATCATAAAACTTCATTCTCATAAAATCGTTGTTGTTAAATAGCAGCTATAGAGGCACTATACCACTATAATGTAGCGGAATTTGAACAAACTGTTATTGTTCCGCGATACGTTATTTAGTACAAAATGTTGTTAAATGGAGGCTATAGTGGCGCTATAGCCCTATTACGTAGAAGAATTTAAACAATCTGCTATTTTCTGCTATCTGCAATTGACATTGTTGCATAAAATTATCTTATCTACTTAAACTGTTACATGAACAAGCCATGGTTGTCATCATCAACATGAGACATACAATAGTGTACAGCCTCGCTATCCAACAATAGTCTACTTAGTTTCAGCCCACTCCCTCAAAAAGAGATGGAAAAAACATGAGATCGTATAGTGCAAAAGACTGCAGCAAACAATAACAATCATATATGTCAATGATAGTCATAATCATGACTAAAAAGTATGGAAGTCATGACAAAAAAAATGGACATATGACCAAACTGCATACCTGGCAAATGAACCTCATGTTTAGAGCCATAAAATTAAGTAAAAAGGTAATTGTGGGTGATAATCATGCCAACTCAATCTCTTTGAATCTCGTGTTGTAGTGATAGTTTTGCAAATACAAAGACAAGTGTTTTGTTATTAAGTAATAAATGTCAGCATGCATGATTCAACCAAAAATTAAACCTTGAATGAAGCGTTTCTTCTCCAAATAGAAGATAATGCAAATAGAGAATATTTAAAGAGGCCTTTCTTAGAGAGGGTATCCCGCCATAAGGAATTTCCAAATGTAAGAAATATAAGACACTGTTAGACCTCTCATAAAGCAATACTATGCAAGGAAGAAAAACTGAAACTGACTTTGGCAGTTTGTGTCAATTTTTGTGCAGTTAGTATCTATTATGGCAGTTATTGTGAGCAATTATTTTAGAGTGTGCATATTTTCTGTTTGTACTAGGAATAAATATGGCAAAGTCAGACTATGTTAGTTATCGTAGAATTATTGTGTGGTTAATTGGAATAGGAGAGACACAAAGCTCTAGAACCCTTGTGGAAACCGTGACTGTGTTTCACTAATCCTGTGTAATTTTAGTGTTGTGTGTTTGATTGTGAACTGTCTCTGACTTGGGAACTCGTCCCCAAAGACTTTATTCAATAAATCAATTGTTATTCAGTTACAAATCCTATTTGGTACCAGTTTTTATCAGACAATTCTATAATTAAACATCAAATTTGGTTTTTCAACACATAAAAAGTTATCTGAATTTCCATGTGTCCTAGAACCACCACAGAACAAAATTTGCAAGTGTTTCCGAAACAATAAACAGAGGCAAAAATAGAGAAAGGAGAAAAGGAAAGAGTTTTTTAAAAAAAATAAAGAACAATGAGAGGTGTCTTTCAAGGTATACAATGAAGAACATCCTACAACTTCAGTATCAATTGTAATTATATGAGCATATATAGACATAAACATCCTTATTTGATCCTGATTTGTGGACTTGAATTGTGTTTTTTATTTATCAGCATGGTGATATTAGCACCAGATACACCTGTTAACACACAAATTTATTTGAGGTATATTGTAGAGGGAAACCAACTTTACGAATCTGTAAAGGCGGAAACAGGATGACATGTTTCAGCATAAAGGGAGATTAATAGCAGCCAATGCCAAACCTTTTCAAGAGATTCTTAAACCGGAGCAATGAGCGTGATCGGAAAGTTTGTGAATGAGTTTTGGAGGATGGATGGAAGAACAGTCATGAAAAAATGAGGAAGAGAACCCGGAAAATTGTTATTTGATGTGTAATTAAAATTTGGTTTAAGCCATTAGATCCAAGTAAAATCAAAGGTGAGGATTTGGAATAACTTGTCAAGTGATGTGTAACTATACATCTCCTCTCTCATAGTTTGGAATAAATTGGCACACCCACCCATTGAATTGAAAGGTAAAAAGCAAGTGACACAGCCATTGGATTGAAAAACTGATCTATAGATCACATCTATGCAATTTCATACAAATTGAAAAGTGAAAATAATTGATACTTGATCTTATTACATTATTTTAAAGTATAATATATGAAGTTTACCACTCGTAACAAGTTACGTATGACAAGCTTCACACAAGTGTCCACACACAGTGTGCGTATCTCTGTAAAAACTAAACTATGATTGACCATACTTAAACTGAAATGCGACCCTAGGTAAACTTCATCTCATTAGTTTGAATTGGCTGGCAGTGTGACCTGAGGGTGCTCTCACTTACCAGCCAAACTCTCCCTCTCTCTCATTGAGCCAAAAATATACAAGGCTCAGTAAGACTGCAATAGCTAGAGCTCAGCGCAAGTCACGTCCATCCCTAACTACAACCAATGGCAAATTACACGGTCCTACTAGACAATCTTAACAATAACCATGCTTCACCTCACCAAAAAATCAACACCTTACACTATCTAACAAAAGATAAGCAGCGTTACCTTGATAGAGACCTTGCTTTTAACTTGTGTTTCCAGAGCTTCAGTCATAGACTACAAAATCCACATGCAATTAAAATAATAAGTAAAGTGAACGTTAAACCAGATCCAGAAACCAAACATCTAGTCTCCACTCTCCTAGCACCAATTCTGAAACCTACCTTATCAAACTGAACGAGAACCTGAATCGCAATCTCAGGACTAAGAGTTCCATTCTGAACCATCTCGTCCAAAGTCTCCGTGAGGCACATTCCGATTGTCGACCTACGATAAAGTTCGAACGTCGCCATTTTAGCTTGAAAAATGTGATCTGCATCAAATAACAAAGATTGAAATACTTGTATTGCCACAATCGAGATAAATTATAAAAGCTAGATGACCTTGTACCCTAAAAATGATGACAATAAGAGTAGATCTTTAATACCTATAAGTACCATGAGATTATTAAGAATTAATGTGACAAAGGATTAAACCTGGATTCTGCATAGATCTATGTATAACTGAGCTCATTTATTTAAAAAAAATTAAAAAAAAAAAAAAGACGGAGAATAAGATGAAGCAGCGCATATCATGATAAGTTGTAGTAATCTCTATCTCTATAATATAAACCCCATGCTGACACAAATGGCAAATTTTGCCATCAACCAGTAGCCAACAAAAAGTCATACTAAAAAATTTGATAGAGGAATAAAGAGCAATTAGAAAAATAATAGCTGCTAAAAGTAAACAACCCATTTAGCATAGTAGAAGACCCGTGTTCTTCTCAGAAAGCAAAAAAATGAAAATAGAAACAAAAGATTAAAAAACTAGGTTCACACATTAGTAAGCCTTTCTATCTTATCCTCAACAACCACCTTTTCTCATAAACCAAAATATCGAAACTTCCCCCAACAAAGGCAAACTCTCTCTCTAATCAATGTATACACAGCAGTTAGATTTCCTGTCTCTGGTAATATGCTAGGTCACAATTACTCCCTAAATATATTTGAACTATCAAGAAACTAATTCAATGATGTCAATTGCGGATGGCAGAAAATAGCAGATTGTTAAAATTCCGCTACGCAATAGAGCTATAGCGCAACAATAACGTCATTTAACAACAAATAGCATATGACGGAACAATAACATTTTGTTAAAATTCCGTTACGTTATAGTGGTATGGCGACGCTATAGATGCTATTTAACAAGACTGCACACATTTCATGAGAAAACACAGAGGAACAAAACTATTAACAAACTAAACTTGCTTTCGTTACTACTACAGTATTCATTATATTCCGCTGGTAAGAAGCTATGAAAAACAAACACAGACAGACACAAAAATGAATATGCATACACCCACCCACCCACCCAGAATCACAAAATTGAAAAATCAAATTAAGAAATGACGAAGCAGGATAATTTAATTAACAAAAAGAGTAGGGTTCATGCGAATAACCAAAAAATAATCGCAAAGAAGAAAGGTTCAATAAACATACCTAGATCGCGAAGATGAAATAATCGCGAAAGAGAGAGAGAGAGAGAGAGAGTCAACTTGAAGCTACCCTCCTCTCTCACGTGTATGCTCTTGACCGTACGTAGTAATTTTTTTTTTAAATCTTATTTATAAAAGTTGTTAAGTTTTCCTAAACAACTTTTTGGCGAAAAAATTGAGGTTAATTTTCATTTTAATATTGACATCTCATAATTATTGTTTAATTTAATATTTATTTAATTATTGAATCCTATTGACACCATATATCAACCAATTCAACAAATATTTGCTAAATTTGTGCCACCTTCCCTAAACTATCAGTTACATTTTTTTTTGGCATAATCTTTTGGTTTGTTTTCTATTTTTCCTATTTTGTTATTTAATTTAATCTTGTATATAAAAGTTGTTAAGTCTCTTAGACCACTTTTTCGAAGAAAAAAATCTTTCTTTCAACAAAAAAAACTTTTTTGAGCCAAAAAAGTTGTTGCAAATATTCTTCTAATTTTTTTCTCTTTCTTTATTTTTTTTAGAAAATGATCACATATCTTATCTTATAGATAAAAATTCTTAAGTCGCTTAACCAACTTTTTGGAGGCAAAAAAGGTGTTGTTAATCTTTTTCCTAATTTTTTGTTTCTTTTTGTTTTTTAAAAAAATGATCTCATCTTATCTTATATATAAAAGTTCTTAAGTCTCTTAAGCAAATTTTTTGAGGCAAGATAATTGTTACAAATTTTCCTAATTTTTTGCCTTTTATTCTTTTGCGAAAGAATGATCTTACACATCTTATCTTATATATAAAAGTTCTTAAGTTTGTTAACCAATTTTTTTGAGCCATAAATAGGGTAAATATTGTAATTCTATATCTATATTAACTAATTAAACCTATATTTTCTATTTAACTTATTGAACGTAAATTTCCTATTATTTTTCCACTATCTTATATATCTTATATATAAAAGTTGTTAAGTTTCATAAACAACTTTTGGAGCCAAAAATAACGTTAATATTGTAATTTTATATCTATTTTAACTAATTGAAACTAAATTTATTATCTTATGTAGAAAAGTTGTCAAGTCTCTTAAACAACCTTTGGAGTCAAAAATAGTTTTAATATTTTAATTTTATATCTCTTTTAACTAATTGAACCTAAATTTACTATCATGCATAAATTTGAAAATTGTTCTTTAAGACGTAATTACATTTGTTGATGTATTTGTTTTTTTTATTTATCTCTATTTTTGGATCTATTATATTTTAATGAAGTAAACAAGAGAATTTAAATAATTCTTATCAACAATCTCTTTGATGTGATAATATGAAGTCTAAAATACTTCGAAAGGATTTATTATTTGTCTTTTGGAACATTACCAATGATTTTTTCATAACAAGGATTGGACCAAGGGTCAACCCTAATCTGTTATCATTTTACATTAGTTTTGGATGTACGTAGGAAACACATCCAACAGCTAGTACCGAGAATTATGCGTTTTGCAGATGATGTAATCTTAATTGGAGAGTCGAGGAAGGAATTGAATGGGATGGTAGATACTTAGGGACAAGTCTTAGAAGCGCATGACTTTCGTCTTAGTAGAAGCAAGACATAGTATATTTAATGTATTTTCAGCAAAAGGTGAAGTAGTTCTACCTTAGAGGTGAAAGTTGGAGATCATAGCATACAAGTTACACGGTTCAAATATCTCGTTTTTTTTTTTTTATAAACCAGGAGCATGGGTCGGCATCAAGGAGAAGGAACGACATCCCAACTAGGTTGGTACTCCGATGAACCCCAATCTTATGCCGCCAAGCTAAAAAAATTTATTAAAAAAAGATAAAAGTATATACAAGAGGGGGGACTAGACCAAAACCCTCCAAGATGAAAAAGAAAAACAGAAACAGAAAAAACAACATCATAAGGAAATCAGCCTGCAATCTATGCCAATACAAAGTAGCCAAAGGTTCAGCCAAATAAAATAACCATAGGTGTATGAGACAAATAATAAAGCAACGTTTGTGTCCAACTTGCCAAAACTGCGGACAATCTTGGGTTCATAGTACAAAATGACAAAGAAATAAAATCAGATGTAAATCATCATATTCAAGTTGGATGGTTGAAATGGAGAAGAGCCTTAGTTGTTTTATGTGATACAAACGTACAGTTTAAGTTGAAGTGAAAAAATATCATACATTTTTCAGACTAGCGATGTTTTATGGAACAGAGTGTTGGGCAGTTAAGAACCAACACGAGAATAAAGTAAGTGTGCGGAGATGGAGATGTTGTGTTGGATGTAAGGTAAGACTAGATGGGATAATATTAGAAATGATAACATTGTAGAGTAGTTGGGGTAGCACAGGGGCGGATCTGGACAGACAATATCGATAGGGCTAATTTTTTTGTCAAATAACTTAATAATACTAAATTTAATAAGAAGTTAAACTAAAAATAGTTGTAGCGACCAAAATTACAATGAAAATACTCTATTATCCATTTGTTGAAAATGAGATTAAAATTACTTCTACTAAAACCTCAAGCAAATATTCAATATTTAACATGCAACATTCAAACAGAAAATTAATTCTACATAAAAGTTTTTAAGTCTCTTAGACAATTTTTTGGAGGCAAAAAATTTGTTACAAATTTTCTTCCTAATTTTTTGCTCTTTCTTTATTTTATTTTTTTAGAAAATGATCACATATCTTATCTCTTAGACAACTTTTTAGAGCCAAAAAAGTTGTTGCAAATATCCTTCCTAATTTTTTTTTTCTATTTCTTAGTTTTTCTTAATTTCCTAATTTTTTGTAAATAGTTGTTACGAATTTCCTAATATTTTGCCTTTTATTCTTTTTTGAAAGAATGATTTTACCTATCTTATCTTATATATAAAAGTTCTTAAGTCTCTTAACCAATCTTTTGGAGTTATAAGTAGGGTTAATATTGTAATTTTATATCCATTTTACCTAATTGAACCTAAATTCACTATCATGCATAAATTTGAAAATTGTTCTTTAAGAGGTAATTATATTCGCTGATTATTTGTTTTTTTTATTTATTTGTATTTTTTGATCTATTATATTGTAATAGAGTCAACAAGAGATTTTAAATACTTCTTATCAACAATCTCTCTGATGTGATAAGCCTTAGAAGCATCGAAGGAGGAATTGAATGGAATGTCGGAGACTTGGAGACAAGTCTTAGAAGCGTATGGCTTTTGAATTAGTAGAAGCAAGACATAGATATGTAATGTAATTTCAGCAAAAGGCGAAGTAGTTCTACCATATACATGAAAGTTGGATAGCATATCATACAAGTTACATAGTTTAAATATCTTGGGTACATAGTACAAAATGACGAAGAAATAAAAGCAGATGTAAATCATCGTATTCAAGTTGGATGGTTGAAATGGAGAAGAGCCTTAAGTGTTTTATGTGCTACAAAAGTATCATTCAAGTTGAAGGGAAAAATATTATACAGTTGTCAGACCAACGATGTTTTATGGAACAAAGTGTTGGGCGGTTAAGAACCAACACGAGAATAAAATAAGTGTAGCGAAGATGAGGATGTTGCGTTGGATGTGTGGTAAGACTGGATGAGATAAGATTAGAAATGACAACATTATAGAGATAGTTGGGGTAGTACCTATAATATAAAATATTGTGGAAAACAGACTTAGGTGGTTTGGACATGTAGAGAGAAAACCTTTAGATTCTGTAGTAAGAAGAGTAGACCAAATAGAGGATAAAAATATTCTAAGAGGTATAGGAAGAGTAGGCCAAAGTAGTTTTCTCAAATTTCCTTCATAATTTTTTCCTCTTTCTTAATTTTTTAGAAATCTTATATATAAAAGTTCTTAATTCTCTTAGACATTTTTTTGGAGCTAAAAATGTTGTTTCAAATTTCCTTTCTAAAATTTTGTTCCTTCTTTATTTTTTTAGAAAATGATCGTATATCTTATATACAAATGTTCTTAAGTCTCTTAGACAACTTTTTTGAGTCAAAACAGTTGTCTCAAATTTCCTTCATAATTTTTTCCTCTTTCTTAATTTTTTAGAAAATGATCGCATATCTTATATATAAAAGCTCTTAAGTCTGTTAGACAACTTTTTGAGCCAAAAAAGTTGTTACAAATTTTCTTCCTAATTTTTTCTTTCTTATTTTTTTTTTTTAGAAAATGATCGCATATCTTATATATAAAAGTTCTTAAGTCTCTTAGACAACTTTTTGGAGCCATAAAATTTGTTGCAAATTTCCTTCCTAATTTTTTGCTATTTCTTTTTTTTTTTATTTAGAAAATGATCGCATATGTTATATATAAAAGTTATCAAGTTTCTTAGACAACTTTTTGGAGGCATGATAGTTGTTGCGAATTTCCTAATTTTTTGTCTCTTATTCTTTTTTGAAAGAATGACTTTACCTATTTTATCTTATATATTAAAGTTCTTAAGTCTCTTAACCATTTTTTTGGAGCTATTAATATTGTAATATTATATCTATTTTACCTAATTGAACCTAAATTCACTATCATGCATAAATTTGAAAATTGTTCTTTAAGAGGTAATTACATTCGTTGATGTATTTTTTTATCTATATTTTTAGATCTATTATATTGTAATAGAGTCCACAAAAGATTTTAAATCATTATTATCAACAATCTCTCTGATGTGATAAGCCATATAAGCGCCGAGGGAGGAATTAAATGGGATGTCGGAGACTTGGAGACAAGTCTTAGAAGCGTATGACTTTCGAATGAGTAGAAGCAAGACAAAATATATGAATGTAATTTTAGCAAAAGGCGAAGTAGTTCTACCTTAGACATGAAAGTTGGATAGCATATCATACAAGTTACATAGTTTAAATATCATGGGTTCATAGTACAAAATGACGAAGAAATAAAAGCAGATGTAAATTGTAACACCCTGATTTTTAATCTTAGTTATTAGTAATTAGTATTAGATATTATTATTATTATTATTATTATTATTATTATTATTATTATTATTATTATTATTATTATTAGTTTTGGTTTGTTTGATCTTATTTATTTAATTGGTTGTATTTATTGAGAAATAGATGAGTTGGTTGACTTGCTAAAAGATGAGAGAAAATAATTTTTAAGAAGAAAATAGCATTTTTGGTGAGAATAGGGAAGTGGGGTGCATATAGTAAATATGTCTAAATTTATGTGAAAAAAGTAAAAATAAATAAAATATGAATTTGTTAAAAGATAAGGGAAAGATTTTCAGAACAACTAAAACTTACATAGCCTATATAAACAGAGGAGAACATTAGAGAATTAGGGTTACAACAAACAGAGAAAAGATTAGGGATCAAAGAAAAACTAGGGTTGTGGAGAGAAGAGACAAGGAGACATAACGAGAAGAACCTAGAGAAAAATTTCACCGTAAGAATTCATTCAAATTCTGCAAACCAGAGGTAAGGGGGGAGTTTTATTCATCATAAGGGTTGTATGAACATAAAGTAGTGAAGAGTTTGTGTTTTTCTTCCTTGTTTTCATGACCTTTTAATGAATTAATGTTAAATTCGTGTTGCAATTTGCTGTTGTGATTTTGAGTATGTTCTTATCCATGAATCTATGATTTTGATATGCTAAATTCGTGATTTAGTTGTGGTTTAAGATGTGTTTTGAATATATGAGTGAGTAAAAATCCCTTTTTCTAAAAGTGAGTAAAAACCCCTTTTTCCACCGTATAATATAGAACCTTGAGGACCTCTGTTTTACATTACCGTGTCTATTAAATTCCAATTACATGTTGCTGCGTCTACTTTACTTTAATTCCAATTCTGAATTCTTACTGCTACTGTTGGGCTGTGAGCCTTTGTGAATTGGTGTGTGGCTTAGCTAGTACAATTTCAATGATAAAAATCAAAGAACGTCATTTTTTTATTTGTTTGGTTATTATGATATGTAAAGCAACTTAATTCCACTATTATTGTGTGTAGGTAGCAGATTATAGTTGAAAGCCGTATTTTATAAATATGAATATGTTCTTCGAATCATATCATGTAGCCATTATTATAGTGCTTCTATTATGGTCACGTGTAATTGATGTGTGATATAAAGATATGTTATATAAAGATGTGTCATATAAAGATGTGTTCTCTAAAGATGTGTAAATGTTGAGTTATATAAAAATGTGCTATTTAAATATGTGTGATTTAATGATGTGCTATATAAAGATGTGTGATTTAAAGATGTGTTATATAATGATGTGTTATTTTAAGATGTGTGATTTAAAGATGTGTTATATGAAGATGTGATATTTGAAGATATGATATTTTAAAATGGTGCTACTTAAATATATGTAATTGTTGAGTCATACAAATATGTGCATTGTTGAGTCATTATTTGATGTTCATGCATTCATGGTCGAGTCTATTTAACGATGTTGTATCTGACGATGGTGTGGATAAAATAAGTAACATACCTCTGATGTCCAAAATATTTGACGATGGTGTGGACAAAATCAGTAACATACCTGTGATGTCCAAAATATTTGACGATGGTGATAAGTTTGGTACCACATGCATATACGGTCGAGTCTAGGAGCATTGCATACATAATTGTGTTCTGTTGATGAGTTGTTAATTCCTTAATTGATGATTGACTTTGTTTAAGTGATACTTGTTCATTGTGATTATTTAAATGATGTGAATATTGATTATCTAACAATGTGAAGTTGATTATCTAACGATCTGAATAATTTATATATGAGTATATGATTGATGATGCTTATGTGTTTTATGCCTTGTTTCTATTCATTATGATTATGCGATTCTTATTTTGAATACATTCTCACCCTCTAGTGACGGGTTGGGCGTCTACGCCTTTATGGTGTAGATTTGCAGGAAGAAGATAATTAGTAGCAGTGAGTCTCTAATGATAGCTTTGGAGCCTTCCTGTTTATTCTTCGCTTTTGGGAGTCTTTATCGAGTCGATGCTCTGATTAGTAACACTAGGGAATGTGGATTTATTTTATTTCAGACTTTGTTTCATAATTCTTTAGAATTCAGTTTTGATTTCGATTTAATGAAGTGACAATTACTTTGAATGCTTTGAAATTTATTCCACTGCGACGTTTTTAATATTAAATGAAGTATTTTTGGATTGATTTAGAAATGTGACACCCTTGCGTGTTTAATTAATTATTTAATTTTATTAGAAAATAAAATGTGGGTTTTAGGGTGTTACATAAATCATCATATTCAAGTTGGATGGTTGAAATGGAGAAGAACCTCAAGTGTTTTATGTGATACAAAAGTACCATTCAAGTTGAAGGGAAAAAATATCATACAGTTGTCAGACCAACGATGTTTTATGGAACAGAGTGTTGGACGGTTAAGAACCAGCACGAGAATAAAATAAGTGTAGCGGAGATGAGGATGTTGCGTTGGATGTGTGGTAAGACTAGATGAGAT
The DNA here is from genome assembly GCA_018208015.1 of Medicago ruthenica. NCBI lineage: Eukaryota > Viridiplantae > Streptophyta > Magnoliopsida > Fabales > Fabaceae > Medicago > Medicago ruthenica. The sequence continues at coordinate 64,898 of WNNG01000415.1, forward strand.
AAGATTAAAAATGACAACATTATAGAGATAATTGGGGTAGCACCTATAGTATAAAATATTGTGGAAAACAGGCTTAGGTGCTTTGGACATGTATAGAGAAGACCTGTAGATTCTGTAGTAAGGCTATTAGGAAAGATTTATAGATCAATGAGTTGGATCTAAATATGGTTTATGATAGACAATATGACGTATTTCAATCCATGTAGTCGACCCACTTAGTGGAATAATGCTTGGTTGTTGTTGTTTTTGTGTTGTTTTCTTTTGAAAGCAATAACTCATGCAAAACAACAATTGTTATAACATTTCATGCTCAACTACCACGTTTATTAGTTAATGATATAATTAACTCCCCGTGCATCGCACAGGTCCAAATACTAGTAAAAAAAAAATAATACTTTATATCTAATGATATTAGATAGTACTCCCTTCATTTTTTATCTTTTGATGTTTTAGCTCTTAACACAAGTCTTAAGAAATATTTAAAACATAAAAATATTTGTATGTTTTGGACTAAAATGTCCTTATTTATAATTAATTCACATGTGATAAGCCAAAAGTCACAGCTTCTTTAATAGTTTTATGGTGAGTTTTCCAACAAGGGTAAACTTGGGAAAAAAATATTAAATATACCAAAATATCAAATATTTTGGAATATATTTGAAGTTCTAAAACATCAAAAGAAAAAAATGGAGGAGTAAGAACTAAGAAATCTCTTCCAATTTTGTGTTTAAGAAATAAATTTTTCTAACTTAATTGGTATGCGAATCTTGTTTAAAGAATGTAGCGGTGTTAAATTTTAAAAGAGTTTTGTAATTTAGTGTGGTGTCATTGGACGTGAGAGATTAATATCTATCTATATCTAACTTATACACAACTTACATTCGTAAATGAGAATCTTCACGAGGACTTTCTCATTTGTGGGTGTGCATGTATATTTCTTTTTACCAACCAATTAATTAAAAATAAAAATAATAGAATTCTAATTATTTTTTCCATGTTGATGGAGATAAATTAAGTGGTAGGGTAAGAGAAGTGGTGGGGAAGTACTCAGCGTCCCATGTTCATCGAGAGAGTTTTAAGGTTTAGGGTTTAGTGTTTAAGGTTTAGGGTTTATGTTTAGGGTTTGTGATGAAGAGTGCCTTTTATAGACATAGGTATGGAGTTGTTGGACTGTTGATGAGAGGTCGTTACCACTGGCACACCATTAATGTCGAGCTTGTGTCCGCTACAAGTCGTTGAGGCGTTAAGGAATGTGAGAATCTTAGTTAGCTGTTGAGACAATGATGAGGTGGATGTTTTACCTGACACCCTTACATTTATACCTTGACCCCAATATTTCACTCAAACTACCCAATTTACCCTTTATATAAAATAAAATCCAGTCACAATTTTCACTTGTTCATGTAACAGACCGGTTTTTATTAATAGTTTATTAAGATTAGTTTATTTATTTATTTGTTATTTACTCCCTCCTTCCCTTTTTATAGGAGTAGTTTACAAAAAAAATTTGTCCCTAAATATAAGATCATATACAAATTCCTAGATGCATTGATTACTCTTTTTCCAAATATACCCCTTATTAATACTACCGATTTGTATTGGTATATGAAAAGTTAACATTAAATATGTATTTAATTAAGAGTAATCTATTAATAGTCACACACATTTGTGACAACTTTATTACTCCAACAACTTTTTTAATACACGTGATTTTTGTAAACTACTCCTATAAAAAGGGACGTAGGGAGTATTTATAATGTTGGTTGAATTGATGAGTTAGTTGATTTAACAGAAAATTAGAGCGAAATGCATTTTTGAGAAATTGAGGAAAATAGAGGTGTATGAGTAAATAGGTGGTTTATGTGAAGTAAATGAGTAGTGTTTTATTTGTAGAGATTTGACATGATAGAAACTAAGCCCATTAAGTGTTAAGAGAACCAAAGCCCAAAACTAGAGAATATAAATAGGTTGTAGTGTTGGTGAATTATGGTTAGACTCATAACACACACATTTGAGAAAGAGGCAAGAGTAGAGGTAAAGAGGAGAAAGAGAAAATCTAGAGAAAGAATAGGAGAGCTCAAGGAAGATTAGAGGAGACTGAGACCCAAGCTAGAGGGAGGCTAGAATTGAAGGCTAAGAGGTAAGGGTGTGAGTTATATTCTCATTTGGTTATTTATGAGCAAATGGGTAGATTAAGGTGTTGTGTGATTCTTGTTAAATTCATGTTCTAATGATAAATTGATGATGAAATTGTGTTCTAGTATGTTGTTTTGATTATGGGTATATGATTATTTGTGAATCCATGATGTTATGAAGTTAAATCCATGAATTGTTTGTGTTGTTGTTGTTGTGTTTTTCAGTTTTATGTTAGAATGGGTGAAATTCATGAAGATTGATGCATGATTGATGTGTTGTAAGTGTTTATTTGAAGTGTTTTGATCATGGGTAATGTTTTTGGATGATTTGTGTGTGTTTGGGTTGATTTTAGAGCCTCAGAGAAGCTTAAAAGTTGAAAATCGCGTTTTGAAAATAAGCTTAAAAAACTGAAATTGTGCTGCCAGAGGGAGGGGGAGGGAGGGGGAGGGGGGGGGGGGGGCACGATCGTGCCTAGATGGGCACACGACCGTGCGTAACCTTGCTGCCCATAATTCCAGTTTTCACGTTTTTGGCTTTTTCCACTATTTTCTGTTCTAAATTTAGTTTAGGTGTCTTCATGAAAGTTGTAGATATAGATGTTAGATTTCATATGCCTTTGGTTTGACTACATTTGGATTTCTAGAACTTGAGTTATAATCCAAATACTTCACAGAGGCCATGCTGCGTTTTTCACGTAACTTCAGCACAACCTTTTTAGTGGCCTATGAGATTTAATGAACTTGAATTTGCTACTGTTTTGATGACTTAATGATGAGTGATGAATGCTTGCAATGAATTGATCATATGGGATCACTTTGAAGTAAAATGAGGATGATTTTGAAATTTGAAAATTAACTTGATTTTGATAGATTGAACTAGTGAAACAAAATGAATAACTTTGGAGAGGATTTTGATTGATAATAGTGATTGAATTAGCATGATGTTGGACATAGGAGTATGTATATGGCTAATGAGTATGTATAAGCATGTAATCTTGATAAGCTTGAATGTTGGAAACTATTTGATGAATTTAATTGATGATGTAGAATGATGTGTTATGAATATGCGATGAGATGATGTGATTATATGACAATGTGATTACATGTTGATATGCTTGAATGAGGTGAGTTGGTTATATGATGATGCTATAATATTGATGATATAAAGATGTTGAATGATATGATAATGTGTGGATGTATTGACTTGACGATGCGTTGTTGTGTTGATATATTGATATGTTATATGATGAAGTGATTATATAACGGTGAGCTATGTGGTGTCGTGCATTGTCGAGTCTATACTTGGGTCCATGCATTCATGGTCAGTCCTATTTTACGCTGTGAATCTTGACGATGTGGGAGAAATCAGTAATATACCTCTGACTATCCAAATATTTTACGCTGTGGGATTACTCAGTAACATAACTCTGATATCCAAAACCTGATACCACATGCATATAAAGCTGAGTTAGGCGCATTGTATACATCACTGTGAGTCTATGTGGAAGATGTTTTATTTGAATATGTGTGACTATGTGATGAGGTGTTATTTGAAGATGTGTGTGCGCACCTCGTTTTTTTCCTGAGAAAAAGACGCGCAAATCCTCCGGAGTCGTTCGTAAACGCTCGGAGGGCCTTTGTGAAGCCGCCACCAAAGTTTTTATGTAAAGGGAACGTTGATAAACCCTTAAGTTTTTTTTGTTTAAAGGGAAACGATAATAAAACCCTTTGACGATGAGGAAAGGATGGTCATCGCAACCATTGTCGGGTTCGGGAGTCGATTACGCAAGGGGAAGGTATTAGCACCCCTCACGTCCGTTGTACTCAACGGGAACCTTCTATTTGGCTAAAGCTTAAATTGTTTTTAAATGTTTTGCGCGCATGCTTATCCATGTCAAAATATAATAAAGGGGGGGAAAAAGAGATAAAAACAAACGAAAGAAAAAAAAAGTTTTTTATTATTGCGCTTAATAAGATGTCGATCTTGCTCCTACGTATCTCCCGGTAGTCGGAGAATTCAAAGCGTACGTAGTTCTTTGGTAGAAAAACGTACATATGTTGGTTAATTTTAAATGGACGATGTTTTAACCGAATTCTTGCGATTAAAACGTAGCTTGTATGCTCGCGCTTGGGAGACTTATTAAGCGTTTGTTCATGAATCGCACTAGAATTGTTAAAAGGTACGTCCGTTAGGGTAAAAGGTTCGAATTGGTCGCTATGGGACCAAGAGAGGTGCAATGGACTCATACAAGTCAATCATTGACCGAGTGGACTCCAACGAGTCGGGCGATTGTTCGATTGATCCACTGAGATCAAGAACGGGTACAATGGACTCGGACGAGTCGAACATTGACCGAGTGGACTCCAACGAGTCGGGCGATCGAATCTAATGGCCACGGGGGACCAAAAGGTTCGGATTGACCACAAGGGGCCAATGTTTGGTTTGGTTATGGTTGGATACGTTTGAAAAGGGAATGACGATTGTCCGAACGACGAGCCATACGTCACGCATTCGTACAACCGGGGAAATGGAGAGCCATACGTCAAACCATCCCTTTTTCATTCAAGTTTATGTATGAAATTCAAGAAATCCCAAAGTGAACAAAACACTTGGTTGTTGCAACCTATGAACAAAGGTTGTTCAAGTTTATGAAAAAAACACAAGTTTGTGAATAATGCACAAGTTCGGCTCAAGTCTGATTTTGATTTTGAAAAGTGAACAAGTTTGGCTTAAGTTCACGTTTGATTGAAAATCATGAACAAGGTTATTGTTCAAGTTTAGTTTTGAAAATGATGAACTAAGCTTATTGCTCAAGTTTGTTTTGAAAGTTTGTGAGCGTAACTTGTTTCGCAAGTTATATAAAAAGTGTTGCTCGAACTTGTGAATTTGCCAATATCATGCAAAATCTTTGTTATGGTTTGAATAAAATGAGTTTCAAACCTCTTAGGTTCTGAGCTTTGGGTTAGAACCTCAAAAATTGGCTTTTGAATTCATGTTCTGAATTCTGTCATGGTCGCACTGCGACCAGACCTTCGCACTGCGAAGTATGCGAAAATTTGAGTTCAGAAACTGCTTCTGAACTTCTGTTCAGAAGCAACTTCTGAACTAGCCTCAGAACCTTAGGAGGAGTGAAAAGCTTTGAAAATAGCAATGAAATGAATGCAACAACTTAGTTTAAAGGTTTTGCAAACTTTGGGATTTCTTTTGTTTCAAAAAGGTTTTAAATGAAAATGAGTTTAAAACTTATTGAAGATACAAAACTGAAATTGGATCAACTTAAATGCAAAAACAAATGCAATATAAGCAGGTTAGAGTGACTTACCTGCTCCTGGCCCAAGGCTTTTGTTGCAAGTGAAATGGAAGAGGTTTGGATGCTTATGGTTTTGCAAGGTTGGTCAAGTTTGATGAACACAACCAGTGACAAATTGCCTTAGTTCTTCACTCTTTGTGAGAGGTTTTAGTGCTGTTTTGAGTGCTTGATTACTTTGTGTTGGTTTAAGATGGTTTGTGCAAGAAAGGATTGGAATTTTGCTCTCAACTTGCTCAAAAAACCAACTCTGTTTTTGTGAGAAAAATGTGCAGCATTTCACTTGAATTTGCACTGGTTTTCTGCTCTCAAACCTCTGTGTGTTCACCCTCTCAATCCCCTCCTGAACCCTCTCTAGAACTGTCCTTGATTCAGCAGCAATGCCTTGCTTTTATAGGCCAAAATGAGATCAAAAGTCATGATGACAAAATCTGCAGCAGGGCTGTTTTTGGGCTATAATCATGACTGATTTGCTTTGCATTTAATGTTAAGGATAAGAGGTGACCTTGCCTTGCTGCAAGGGTCAAGACCTTGGACGAATTCAGCTCCCAAAGCAGCTGAATTCTAACAGAAAAATGATGGAAATGATGAAAGCAAAGCTGTTTGCAAAACAGGGGCAGCCACTTTGCCTTAATCCTTGAGTGGTTTTGATAAAGCCTATGGCAAGGTGGTTGCTGGCAAGTAGCAGGGTCAGTTGCAGGTCAAGTGGGAGGGATAAAGACTGCCCAAAGTCAGCAAGTGGTTGGGTTACTTGATCAATTTTGCTTCCTCTTCCTTTCCCTTTTTACTTTTCCAATTGTCACATGTTCTTTTCTTCCTTTTGGTTAAATCCAGCATTATCCATGATAATAATACATGATAATAATTATAGATAATGACTGGAATACAATAAAAGAAAAGGAAAACAGAAAAATCAAAAATCTGAAAATCTGCAGAAAATTCGCAGACTTCGCACTGCGAAGTAGACTTTGCTCTGCGAAGTCCTCATTTCTGGGAGACTTCGCTCTGCGAAGGGGACTTCGCTCTGCGAAGTCCTCATTTCAGCAATGTTGACTTTTGTTGACTTTTTGACTTTTCTCTCTTTTTTTTTTTTTTTTTTTGATTTTTTTAAAAAGGCTTAGGACAAAATTGGGGTACTACAGCTGCCCCTACTTAATTGTGTCTTCGCATAGAGTGCGTGAGTGCCGGGGGCATCTCATGAACTCTTTGCGAAGATCAATTAAGTAAAAGAAGGACCCGAATTTTGTCCTTCGCGGAATGGAAAAAATTTGCAGTAAAAGTAAAATATGCACATGCAATGATTTTGAAAGGTCGATCGTATCCAGCCGCTAACACTGGAGGTAGATCCACTGGGGATGAAGGTAATCGTATCCAGCCGCTAACACTGAAGGTAGATTCCTAAAGGGGAAGTGATCTTATTCAGCCGCTAACACTGAAGGTCGAACACTGAGGGAGGTGATCTTATCTAGGCGCTTTCACTAGAGGTCGATACCTAAGCTAGGTAATCTTATTCAGGCACTTTCACTGAAGGTCGATTCCTAACGAGCTGTGATCTTATTCAGCCGCTAACACTGAAGGTCGATACACTGGGGGAGGTGATCTTATCTAGGCACTTTCACTAGAGGTCGATACCTAAGCTAGGTAATCTTATTCAGGCACTTTCACTGAAGGTCGATTCCTAACGAGCTGTGATCTTATTCAGCCGCTAACACTGAAGGTCGATACACTGGGGGAGGTGATCTTATCTAGGCACTTTCACTAGAGGTCGATACCTAAGCTAGGTAATCTTATTCAGGCGCTTTCACTGAAGGTTGATTCCTAACGAGCTGTGATCTTATTCAGCCGCTAACACTGAAGGTCGATACACTGGGGGAGGTGATCTTATCTAGGCACTTTCACTAGAGGTCGATACCTAAGCTAGGTAATCTTATTCAGGCATTTTCACTGAAGGTCGATTCCCAACGAGCTGTGATCTTATTCAGCTGCTAACACTGAAGGTCGATACACTGGGGGAGGTGATCTTATCTAGGCACTTTCACTAGAGGTCGATACCTAAGCTAGGTAATCTTATTCAGGCGTTTTCACTGAAGGTCGATTCCTAACGAGCTGTGGTCTTACCCTAAATAGGTGCCCCTGGTTGAACCGGAAAACATGATTGTATGATGCATGTTATGTAGTATGATATGCAGTGATATGCAATGCAATATGATATGAGATGGACTCAAACAAAGATTCCCTCTGGGGAATTGGGGACAGTTAGTGAAGGAGGTTCACTGGGGAACGCTTACTTGACTGTTGATGGATGTTGGTGAATATGTGATACTCACTGGAGAATCCTTGTTGAGAATGCATGATTTATGAAATGAAATGCATGTGTATGAATGATTTGTATATGCATGCATGAATGAAAATGACATGATGCATAAATTATGCTATGCATGATATGAGGGATACTGGTTGGGTGCCGAGCAAAGTCGGTCTTGGTTGTGGTTGTGTCAATGACAATTTGGCTCTCTTTTTGTTTGTTTTGTTTGTTGGTTGGTTTGGAAGGACAAGGTCCTTTGCCTACATACCCAAGTGGGATCAAAACCGGTGTAGTTCGGGCTTGTCCTGGGGATTTGTGTGGGTTTGCCAATAATGATTGGACCTCTTGTTTGGGGTTGAGACTCCCTGGGGAATGTCAATAAAATTTGGGCTTTATTGTGGGCCAATGAAAATTGGGCTTTGGTTTGTTGTGCTTGACAAGATGATGATCTTGCTCCTACGTATCTCCTGGTGGGATGGAGAATTCAAAGCTTACGTAGTTCTTTGGTTTGCCAATGAATATTGGACTTTTGGTTCGCCAGTGATTATTGGACTTTTTGTTTGGTTGCCGAGCGAGGTCGGGCTTTTGTTTGGTTGCCGAGCGAGGTCGGGCTTTTTGTTGATTGGTGTGATCTCACTGGGGATATAAGGATCATTTTGGAAGCATGATCGATATCCGGCCTTAGTGGATGAAAAAGATGTTTGGGGGTGAGCTTTATTTGGGGAATTTTGTTCCTCCGACACCCGGGATCTTTGCGTTTTACGCGTCGTGAGCTACGCACTTGTTTCTGCTGAAGAGCATGAGTCTTAAAATGACTGATGCAAAGCTTCAAGTTTTGAGTCCTCTGATGCAATACCGGGGACCAACGAAATTCTTTCGACATTTAACGTCCAAGTAAAAAACACACATTTTTTTTGTTTTTTATGTTATTCCCATATTTCAATGCATTATTTATCATGAATAAAAACACATTTTATGAGCAAGTAAGGACGCATAACAATGAAAAGGTTTTAAAAATGACTTTGATTCAACGAAACTTAGTCCCTTGTATGGGTAACTATTCGTGAAAATGTAATCCCTATAAGAGGTGATTACTGAGATAGGGAGAAAAGAAGAAACAAAAAGACAAATGGAAATTTGCTTGGGTTTCACGTGCTACTTTCCCTATGACTTCGAAATAACCTTCTTTTTTTTTTGAAAGATGATAATGAGGTTGATTCTTTCCCTCTTGAATTCTGTCCGGACCTCACGTGCCGCAGTCTTTTGCCTTTTTTTTTGATCTACCAGTCTTTTACCTGGACCGCTCTTTCGAGTTTTCAGTCCACCGGGGTGTATTTCCTTTTTTGATGTCCTTAATTTTTGCCTAGACCGCCTTTTCAGGTTTTCGATCTACCAGGACGCTCTCTATTGCCTAAACCGCCCTTTCAGGTTTTCGATTTAGCGAGCTCTTTTTTCTTTTTGGCATATATATTTTTTTTTTGACTGCGCCGGAGTTTATTGATAGGGGGAACCTTGTGGACGGGTAATACCTTTTTTCCAAGCATTAAGTCTCCTTCTCTAAATTCTCGAGAATGAACCTTCTTGTTGAACTGTCCATGCCCCAATGCTGTGAGGTGTTTCTCTTTTATGGGGTTCAGCTGGTCGAACCATGTTTGTGTTTGTGGATGCCAATGAAAATTGGGCTTCAATTGTGATAAGGATTGCCAATGAAGATTGACAAGCATGGTTTTTTTTTTTTTTTGTGTGCCAATGAAAATTGGGCTTTGGGTGTTTGGATGCCGATCAAAGTCGGGCTTTTATGATTGGGATGCCGAGCAAGGTCGGGCTTTTATGATGGGATGCCGAGCAAGGTCGGGCTTTTGTTTGGTTGCCGAGCGAGGTCGGGCTTTCGTTTTTTTTTTTGGATGGGAATGCCAATGACAATTGGGCTTCAATTGGAAGTGGGGTTTGTGATTGCCAATGGAAATTGGGCTTTTTGTTTGGAAATTGTGTGTGCCAATGAAAATTGGTCTTTTGTTGGAGATGTGAGGAATGCCAATGATGACTTGGCTTTTTGTGGGGGATGCCAATGAAAATTGGGCTTTGTTTGTTTGGGAATGTGAGGAATGCCAATGACGACTTGGCTTTTTGTGGGAATTTGTGGGGAGTGCTGTAACGGCAAATGGTTTCTTTTTTTTTTTTGATGAGTTGGGCGACCACTTGTTTGGTCATGTTTGCATAGGGAGCTGCTTCGACCCATTTGGTGAAACAGTTGATGGCAACTAGTATGAACTGGTGCCCTTTTTGAAGCCTTTGGCTCAATCATTCCAAACATGTCTATGCCCCACATAGAGAAAGGTTAGGGTGATGTCATGACATTCAGAGGTGTTTGTGGTATGTGCCCCTTGTTGGCATAAATTTGTCACTTGTGACATGTCTTGGCATGGGTTTGGAAGGACTCCTCATGGATTTCTTTGGTGAGCATGACTGCTTCATGTTTATCCACACGTCTGAGTGAGACTATGATTTCTCTTATAGAGTGTGCCCCGGCAGAGGGAGAACTGTAGTGCCATTCTTTTGAGGGCTCTCTTGGTGAGGTTGTATTACCCTATCCTCTTGATCCCCAAGTCTGGACAATCCTTCAGGAGGTTCAAAATCGTCCTTATTATCATCTTCCGTTTGGTTAATTCGAAGATTGAAGTCAAAAGGGATCGTAGCAGTGTTATTTTTGGTGGTGTATTTATGATGATTTTTTTTTTAGGGTTTACGAAAATTTAATTGAGAACGAAAGAAAAACGAACTCTTTGAACATAAACTGCAAACTTATTAATGACGGAAATGATTTGAAATATGGGGGTCCCATAAAATTAATCATTTGCCTTGGGAAGAGCAAAATGATTTGATTTTTTTTTGAAAAACAAGATAAATTACTTGGACAAAGAAATGATTTCCAGAATTTCGATGGCCTTCCGGCTGCTCGGATCTCATCAGAAACGCCAAGGTACACCGGGTCGGGTACTTCTCTTTTTTGGTGTTTTGGTGAGGGGATGATGTGAGGGTTTTGCTTTGAAATGCATGAAAATGCATGTAAATGTATGAATGTAATGAGTATGCAAAAATATGCCCCTTTTTTTTTATGCAAAAATTTTTCATGAATGCAAATGGATGATATGCAGGGGTTTGGTATATGAACGTTCAGAACTTCCCCCCATTCTCACGTGTAGGCTCTAAAGGTGAAATTTCCTAAGAAGAGGTCCTTAGAGTCATAGATCTCACATGGAATTAAGGTTGTCTATGGACATACGTCAACATGCCTTCAATTAATTCCACGTGAAAATCTCCTCTAAGTGGGGCTGAGCATCCTACCTCAAGGACATACGTCAACGCGGGCTTCCGCTCACAACCACCATTCTAACTTAGTTTTTTCTCAAGCTCGGGTAGAGAGCCTCACACGTCCGGCTTTAACCCGAACAATGTGGAGTAACATCGCTCAAGTAACCCCCACATTTGATATATATGATATGGATATAAAGCAAAATAAAGCATTTATAAACATAAAGCATAGGAATGACATAAGTGAATAAAAATAAAAGCATGGCGCGCAAATAAAATAAAAACAATTAGCTTAAAAACCAAATAGGATAGGCTTGACTCGCTAGTGGGAAAAGGGTTCCCCAGTGAAGTCGCCAGCTGTGCGCACCTCGTTTTTTTCCTGAGAAAAAGACGCGCAAATCCTCCGGAGTCGTTCGTAAACGCTCGGAGGGCCTTTGTGAAGCCGCCACCAAAGTTTTTATGTAAAGGGAACGTTGATAAACCCTTAAGTTTTTTTTGTTTAAAGGGAAACGATAATAAAACCCTTTGACGATGAGGAAAGGATGGTCATCGCAACCATTGTCGGGTTCGGGAGTCGATTACGCAAGGGGAAGGTATTAGCACCCCTCACGTCCGTTGTACTCAACGGGAACCTTCTATTTGGCTAAAGCTTAAATTGTTTTTAAATGTTTTGCGCGCATGCTTATCCATGTCAAAATATAATAAAGGGGGGGAAAAAAAGATAAAAACAAACGAAAGAAAAAAAAAAGTTTTTTATTATTGCGCTTGACAAGATGTCGATCTTGCTCCTACGTATCTCCCGGTAGTCGGAGAATTCAAAGCGTACGTAGTTCTTTGGTAGAAAAACGTACATATGTTGGTTAATTTTAAATGGACGATGTTTTAACCGAATTCTTGCGATTAAAACGTAGCTTGTATGCTCGCGCTTGGGAGACTTATTAAGCGTTTGTTCATGAATCGCACTAGAATTGTTAAAAGGTACGTCCGTTAGGGTAAAAGGTTCGAATTGGTCGCTATGGGACCAAGAGAGGTGCAATGGACTCATACAAGTCAATCATTGACCGAGTGGACTCCAACGAGTCGGGCGATTGTTCGATTGATCCACTGAGATCAAGAACGGGTACAATGGACTCGGACGAGTCGAACATTGACCGAGTGGACTCCAACGAGTCGGGCGATCGAATCTAATGGCCACGGGGGACCAAAAGGTTCGGATTGACCACAAGGGGCCAAGGTTTGGTTTGGTTATGGTTGGATACGTTTGAAAAGGGAATGACGATTGTCCGAACGACGAGCCATACGTCACGCATTCGTACAACCGGGGAAATGGAGAGCCATACGTCAAACCATCCCTTTTTCATTCAAGTTTATGTATGAAATTCAAGAAATCCCAAAGTGAACAAAACACTTGGTTGTTGCAACCTATGAACAAAGGTTGTTCAAGTTTATGAAAAAAACACAAGTTTGTGAATAATGCACAAGTTCGGCTCAAGTCTGATTTTGATTTTGAAAAGTGAACAAGTTTGGCTTAAGTTCACGTTTGATTGAAAATCATGAACAAGGTTATTGTTCAAGTTTAGTTTTGAAAATGATGAACTAAGCTTATTGCTCAAGTTTGTTTTGAAAGTTTGTGAGCGTAACTTGTTTCGCAAGTTATATAAAAAGTGTTGCTCGAACTTGTGAATTTGCCAATATCATGCAAAATCTTTGTTATGGTTTGAATAAAATGAGTTTCAAACCTCTTAGGTTCTGAGCTTTGGGTTAGAACCTCAAAAATTGGCTTTTGAATTCATGTTCTGAATTCTGTCATGGTCGCACTGCGACCAGACCTTCGCACTGCGAAGTATGCGAAAATTTGAGTTCAGAAACTGGTTCTGAACTTCTGTTCAGAAGCAACTTCTGAACTAGCCTCAGAACCTTAGGAGGAGTGAAAAGCTTTGAAAATAGCAATGAAATGAATGCAACAACTTAGTTTAAAGGTTTTGCAAACTTTGGGATTTCTTTTGTTTCAAAAAGGTTTTAAATGAAAATGAGTTTAAAACTTATTGAAGATACAAAACTGAAATTGGATCAACTTAAATGCAAAAACAAATGCAATATAAGCAGGTTAGAGTGACTTACCTGCTCCTGGCCCAAGGCTTTTGTTGCAAGTGAAATGGAAGAGGTTTGGATGCTTATGGTTTTGCAAGGTTGGTCAAGTTTGATGAACACAACCAGTGACAAATTGCCTTAGTTCTTCACTCTTTGTGAGAGGTTTTAGTGCTGTTTTGAGTGCTTGATTACTTTGTGTTGGTTTAAGATGGTTTGTGCAAGAAAGGATTGGAATTTTGCTCTCAACTTGCTCAAAAAACCAACTCTGTTTTTGTGAGAAAAATGTGCAGCATTTCACTTGAATTTGCACTGGTTTTCTGCTCTCAAACCTCTGTGTGTTCACCCTCTCAATCCCCTCCTGAACCCTCTCTAGAACTGTCCTTGATTCAGCAGCAATGCCTTGCTTTTATAGGCCAAAATGAGATCAAAAGTCATGATGACAAAATCTGCAGCAGGGCTATTTTTGGGCTATAATCATGACTGATTTGCTTTGCATTTAATGTTAAGGATAAGAGGTGACCTTGCCTTGCTGCAAGGGTCAAGACCTTGGACGAATTCAGCTCCCAAAGCAGCTGAATTCTGACAGAAAAATGATGGAAATGATGAAAGCAAAGCTGTTTGCAAAACAGGGGCAGCCACTTTGCCTTAATCCTTGAGTGGTTTTGATAAAGCCTATGGCAAGGTGGTTGCTGGCAAGTAGCAGGGTCAGTTGCAGGTCAAGTGGGAGGGATAAGGACTGCCCAAAGTCAGCAAGTGGTTGGGTTACTTGATCAATTTTGCTTCCTCTTCCTTTCCCTTTTTGCTTTTCCAATTGTCACATGTTCTTTTCTTCCACTTGGTTAAATCCAGCATTATCCATGATAATAATACATGATAATAATTATAAATAATGACTGGAATACAATAAAAGAAAAGGAAAACAGAAAAATCAAAAATCTGAAAATCTGCAGAAAATTCGCAAACTTCGCACTGCGAAGTAGACTTTGCTCTGCGAAGTCCTCATTTCTGGGAGACTTCGCTCTGCGAAGGGGACTTCGCTCTGCGAAGTCCTCATTTCAGCAATGTTGACTTTTGTTGACTTTTTGACTTTTCTCTCTTTTTTTTTGATTTTTTTTGATTTTTTTAAAAAGGCTTAGGACAAAATTGGGGTACTACAATGTGGAATGTGACTATGTGTTATATGGAAATGTGTCTAATTGAATATGTGATGTTGGATGATGAGTTTGCTATATTAATGTGTAAATGGTGTGTACTTGGATGTCTTTAATTGTCTTGGATGTGAATATATACCCGTGAGATGTTAGCTAGGACTTGTTAACTTGAAGATATATATATATATATATACATGTTGAGTATGATTTGCTGCTTATTCATGATGAATATTGTTGTACCCTAATTTTGTCCAAGTTTTTTTCTTCTTAAAAAAAAAGAAGTCAACACCAAAAAAAAAGAGTCAACTTTTATTTTCCTTTTTAAATAAATAATAAATAATAATAAAAAGTTTTATTATTATTTATTTATTTATCTTTCTTTTTTTATTTTTATTATTACTATTATTATTATTATTACTTTTATTATTATTATTATTATGTTTGTTTCAAAAAGGGAAAGAAAGAAGAAACTTGTGCCAAGAAGAAGCATGTGCCAAGCAAGTGGCTGCCCAGGGCAACACTTCTCCCCTTCCTCTGTTTCCTGCGCCCTTTCCCCTGTTACTTTCTGTTGAGTCTTTTGGTGTTGGCTACATTGTTTGGCAAAAACCAGAGTATGGAATAGAAGCATTTCCTTATGTTAAACATTTCTTCAGTTACAAGTTTTCACATTTGAAGCCATTTAGAAGCTGAAATCTACATCAGAAGCTGAAATGCTCTTCAGAAGCACTGTAGCACTTCAGTAGCAGTTTCAGGTTCTGAAGCCAGCGTTGACTTCTGTTGACCACATCAGAAGCTGGGTTTGCTGGATTGTTTTTGCACGTATCTTGGGAGATTTAGCAAGGAATTATGTTTGTATAATTACTTCTAGAAGGCTGGTTTTATTGGAGAAGATATCTTTGAAGATTTGTTTTAAAGTTATGAAAATTTGTATTTTCTGTTTTAAATCTTTCAAAGATTTTATGCAGTTTTATTTGTTACATCATTGGATCAATCTTATTCCAGTAACAAATCAATTCAGAAGATTTGGAGCATAATTAAGAGGCTTGCTGAAGATTATAAAAGGAGGAGCTTGGCTATTGAAGACTGACGATTCAGAGAGTTAGAAATTCAGAAAATTGAGTCTGTGTTTTAACTTAGAGTTTATTTGTGCACCACTCAATGTTTTGAGTTGGTTTAGAGTTTTATAGAGTTGTGATTCATTCTAAGCCTTTAGGTACGAATGAAGTCTTTGTGTTTTTAGAGTTTTTCTTAAAAACAGAGTGTTATAGTTAAGAGGTTCAGTAACTGGGTTTAGTTACTTGAATAGGAAGATAGTGGTTTCTATTACTCAGAGTTGGGTAGAAGTCTTACTAGGTGGAGGTTAATTGCTTGGGATAAGAACTGGGAGTCAGTGTCTGAGTCTTAAGGATTAAATCCAATAGTGGATTTCCTTCCTGGATTGGTATCCCCCAGAGTAGGAGGTGTTTACTCTGAACTGGGTTAACAAACCTTGTGTGTTCTTTAGCTTTCCTGCACTTTATATTCCTGCTGATTATTTGCTTTTATAATTGTGCTAAGTTCTGATCAGAACCTGTTAAGTTTTTAATCAGAACCAGAACCTGTTAAGTATCTTTGCCTGGCCAGAATTTCAATTGGCATCAGAGCAGGCACCCTGCCTGTATTTTGGGTGAGATCCAGAGGGATTAATTACTGGTAAGCATGGATAGAGAAGGAGGCTATGTCAATAGACCACCCCTACTAGATGGCACAAACTATGAGTATTGGAAGTCAAGGATGTGTGCGTTTCTAAAGTCTATTGACAGCAGGACTTGGAAAGCTGTGATCAAAGGCTGGGATCATCCTGTGTATACAGACAAAGATGGTAACAAGACTGAGGTTCTGAAGCCTGAGGAGGAATGGACCAAAGCTGAAGATGATCTGTCACTGGGAAATTCAAAAGCTTTGAATGCTATCTTTAATGGTGTTGATCAGAACATGTTCAGACTGATCAAACAATGTACTGTGGCTAAGGATGCTTGGGAAATTCTGAAGACCACTCATGAAGGAACTTCTAAAGTGAAGATGTCCAGATTGCAGCTGCTGACCACCAAATTTGAGAACCTGAAGATGAAGGAGGATGAATCCATTCAGGATTTTTACATGAATGTGCTGGACATGGCAAATTCTTTTGATTCACTTGGGGAGAAGATGTCTGATGAGAAGTTGGTGAGAAAAATCCTCAGGTCCCTACCCAGAAGATTTGACATGAAGGTCACTGCAATTGAGGAGGCTCATGATATTTCTGCCATGAAGCTTGAAGAACTGATTGGGTCATTGCTCAACTTTGAGACTGCCTTCTGCAAACAGCCTGATAAGAAAGGGAAAGGTATAGCTTTTACTGTGAATACTGAAGCTGATGATCAACAAGATTCTGAGGAGGATGACTTATCAGAAGCTCTAGTGTTGCTGGGAAAACAATTCAACAAGATTCTGAAGAATGTTAACAGAAAAGCCAAAGCCAAAGGTCAGAATTTCAGATTCAATAACAAAAAGCAACAAACTGATGAGAAGAAGACCAAGTCTGAGGAGAAAAGTAACCAAGCTAAAGGTGTGCAGTGCTATGAGTGTGAGGGTTATGGACACATCAAATCTGAATGTCCTACTTTCCTTAAGAAACAGAAGAAGAGCCTAGCTGTTGCATGGTCTGATGATGGTTCTGAAGATGATGATGTTAGTGAATCTGATATGTGTGATACTGGTCTAGTTGTGAGGTCAGGAGCTATCTTGAAGAAGGAAGCTGTTTTAGAGTCTGAGACCTTTTCAGAGTCTGACTCAGAGTCTGAAGCCTCATATGTGTCTGAAGCTGCTAAAACCTCATATGATGAACTAGCTGATAACTACAAGAAGCTGTATACCAGAAGTGCTGAGGTTTGCAAACAAGTTTTGGATCAGAAGGAGACTATTCTTCAACTGGAGGCTGAAAAAGGTGAACTGTTAGTGCAGAATTCTGATTTAAAAGAAGAAGTGAACCAACTGAAATCCCAACTTGATCAAATGAAGAAGCAAGTGAAGATGTTAAACTCTGCTACTGATAAGTTGGAGGACATTTTGGGGAATCAACAACAAGGAAAAACTGGTTTAGGTTTTGTTGGTCAGACTCAGATTCCTAAACAGATGAGTTTTGTTCCTGCTACTCAAACTCATGACTCTATGGTTGGAACATCAAAGAGGAGACCTCAGAAACAAGCCCAGATGCAAGCTCAGAAGAAACCTCAGATGCAAGGTCAGAAGTATGTTCAGATGCAAGGTCAGAAACATGTTCAGATGCTACCTCAGAAGCAACCCCAGAAATTGTTCAAAAACAGAAGGAGGAGGAATCATCCATGGGTCTGTCATCATTGTGGAAAGAGAGGGCATATCAAACCATTCTGCTTTAAATTGTATGGCTACCCTGAACACTTCCAATATAGAAGAGTTGAACCAGCTACTATCAGTCACAATGTTCAGAAGGTGTGGAAGCCCAAAGTTCAGAATGTAGGCCTGATTGCTCATACCTCCTTGAGAGCTACTTCAAAAGAAGACTGGTACTTTGATAGTGGGTGTTCAAGGCACATGACTGGTGTGAAGAAGCTGTTGAGCAATATCAGATCATACTCCAGAAGTTATGTGACATTTGGAGATGGTGTAAAAGGTCAGATTCTGGGTATTGGTGATTTGATCAGAGAAGGTTTGCCCAGACTTAATGATGTGCTACTGGTGGAAGGATTAACCTCTAATCTGATCAGTATTAGCCAGCTATGTGATCAGGATTTGAAAGTTAATTTCAACAAGCAGGAGTGTATTGTTACTGATCAGGATGGAAAAACTCAGATGAGGGGCTGCAGATCCAAAGACAATTGTTATTTGTGGATTTCTGAAGAAGAAAGAAGTCTGACTTCTTGTCTTATGAGCTCAGAAGAGGAAGTCAAACTCTGGCACCAGAAACTGGGACATTTGCACTTAAAAGGCATGAAGAAAATCCTAAGTACTGAAGCTATCAGAGGAGTGCCTAATCTGAAGATCAATGAGGACAATGTTTGTGGTGATTGTCAAATTGGAAAACAAACAAGAAAGTCTCATCCCAGATTAGTTCACCAGGTAACTACTAAAGTACTAGAACTTGTTCATATGGATTTAATGGGGCCTATGCAAGTAGAAAGTATTGGAGGAAAAAGATATGCTTTTGTAATGGTAGATGACTACTCAAGATATACATGGGTCAGCTTTGTTAGAGAAAAGTCTGACACTTTTGAAGTTTTCAAAGAGATGTGCATCCAATTACAAAGAGAGAAGGATAGTGGGATTATCAGAATCAGAAGTGATCATGGCAAAGAATTTGAGAACAAGAGTTTTTCAGAATTTTGTGCTTCTGAAGGTATAAAACATGAGTTTTCTGCACCTATCACACCTCAGCAAAATGGTGTAGTTGAGAGGAAGAATAGGACATTAGCAGAATGTGCAAGGGTTATGCTGCATGCTAAGAAGCTGCCATATATGTTTTGGGCTGAAGCAATGAATACTGCCTGTTATATTCATAACAGAGTTACTTTGAAGAAGGGAACCACTTGTACTTTGTATGAATTATGGAAAGGAAGAAAGCCAACTGTGAAGTATTTCCATGTGTTTGGGAGCAGATGCTACATTTTGGCTGACAGGGAAAACAGAAGAAAACTGGATCCTAAGTCTGATGAGGGCATATTCCTGGGTTATTCAGTGAACAGCAGAGCTTATAGGGTGTTTAATTCAAGAACTAAAGTTGTGATGGAGTCCATTAATGTGGTAATTGATGATCTGACTGCTGAGAAAGATAGAAGTGAGTCTGAAGTTGTTCCAGAATCTGAAGTATCAGAAGAACGAACCTCAGAAGCAGAAAAGCATTCAGAGTCTGAAGAAGCAGAAGACCAACCAGATCAAGTTCCAAATGGTAAAGGGCCATCAATTAGAGTTCAGAAAGATCATCCTAGAGACTTAATCATTGGAAGCTTAGATCAAGGTGTCAGGACCAGAAGATCAGATGCTGCTGCTACTGATTCATGCTTTGTGTCAAAGTTTGAGCCTAAAAATGTGAAAGAAGCCCTAACTGATGAATTTTGGATTGAAGCAATGCAAGATGAGTTGAATCAATTCAAAAGAAGTGAAGTGTGGGATCTAGTTCCAAGACCTGAAGGGCTGAATGTGATTGGGACTAAGTGGATATTCAAGAATAAAACAGATGAAAATGGTACTGTAGTCAGAAACAAGGCAAGGTTGGTTGCTCAGGGTTATACTCAAGTTGAGGGACTTGATTTTGATGAGACCTTTGCACCAGTGGCCAGACTAGAGTCCATAAGACTACTGTTGGGTGTCTCCTGCATTCTCAAGTTCAAGCTATTTCAGATGGATGTGAAGAGTGCATTTCTAAATGGATATCTGCAAGAAGAAGTGTATGTTGAACAGCCTAAAGGATTTGTGGATCATAATTTTCCTAATCATGTTTACAAACTGAAGAAGGCCTTGTATGGATTGAAGCAAGCACCAAGAGCATGGTATGAAAGATTAACTCAGTTTCTTGTGGCTCAAGGTTACAGAAAAGGAGGTTCTGATAAGACTTTGTTTGTGAAAGATGAAAATGGGAGTCTGATGATAGCTCAGATTTATGTGGATGACATAGTGTTTGGAGGGATGTCTCAGAAGATGGTCAAACTGTTTGTTCAGCAAATGCAAGCAGAATTTGAAATGAGTTTGGTTGGTGAGCTAACATATTTTCTTGGATTACAAGTCAAGCAAATGGAAGATACAATCTTCATTTCTCAAAGTAAGTATGCTAAGAACATAGTGAAGAAATTTGGATTGGAATCTGCTGCTCACAAGAGGACACCAGCTGCTACCCACCTGAAGTTAACTAAGGATGAACATGGAGTTTCAGTAGACCAAAGTCAGTACAGAAGCATGATTGGAAGCCTATTGTACTTAACTGCAAGCAGGCCAGATATCACATTTGCTGTAGGAGTTTGTGCAAGATATCAAGCTGATCCTAAGATGAGTCATCTGACACAAGTTAAAAGGATCCTGAAGTATGTGAACAGCACAAGTGACTATGGAATCATGTACTCACATAGTTCAACTTCTGAACTGATGGGATATTGTGATGCTGACTGGGCTGGAAGTGCTGATGACAGGAAGAGCACCTCAGGAGGTTGTTTCTTTTTGGGAAATAACTTAATTTCATGGTTTAGCAAGAAGCAAAACTGTGTGTCATTGTCAACTGCTGAGGCTGAGTATATTGCTGCTGGAAGTAGTTGCTCACAATTGGTGTGGATGAAGCAGATGCTGGAGGAGTACAACATTGAACAAAGAACTATGACATTGTTTTGTGACAATTTGAGTACCATCAACATCTCTAAGAATCCAATTCAGCACAGCAGAACCAAACACATAGACATCAGACATCATTTTATCAGAAACCTTGTGGAGGACAAGATTATTCAGCTGGAACATGTAGCTACTGAAGAACAAGTTGCTGACATTTTCACAAAGGCTTTGGATGCTAAACAGTTTGAAAACTTAAGGAGCAAGTTAGGTGTGTGTTTACATGAAGACTTATAGCAATTACTGCAAACTGGATGTGAGGAAGATAGAGTACCTGCCAGTTATGCTTATGCTGAGTGTGATCCTGAACCAGAGTCTGAGTCTGATATGTTTTCCAGGATCTGTGTTACTTGTTTTGATTTTATTCCCAATTTGAAGACTATGATTTGTCAGAATTTTATGGCTAAAAAGGGGGAGAAAATCTTATGTAATATGTTGGCTCTGATACCAAAAGTCTTATGCAAAGTGTTGCTGCTCAGAAGTTCAAAATTCAGATACTCAGTTTTCAGTGTGGTTCAGAAGTTATTTGTGAAGCTCAGAGTTCAGAACAAATATAACAAGAGCTGTCAAGATGTCATTGAGGGGGAGTATATGTCTCAGGGGGAGTATAAGGTTGCTATGATCCTGAGTGTTTATGGTCCTGAAGAACAAATATGTTCAGCTCCTGAAGTGTTGGCTCTGATATGCTCTGATACCATAAATTCAGAAGTAAGGGGGAGTTTGATGTATGCTGAGTGTATGCTGAGTTGCAGGGGGAGTGTGTGTGATGATCAGGAGTTGATCAGTAGCTCTGATACCTTGGAGTAGCTCTGATACCTTGTTTGTGATGATCAAGTGTTGATCAGTAGGTTATGTGTGCTTCAGGAGTCAGAAGCTGAAGATGTTGTTTAACATAGCTCAGAAAGTGTTTTGTCCGCTGCCTAAACTGATTGCTATGATATGTTATTGTGGAGTTCTTCATTGTTGAGTTGATTATATGGGAGATTGAAGAACTTGGATGGTTTTAGCCAAAAATTTGCCAAAGGGGGAGATTGTTGAGTCTTTTGGTGTTGGCTACATTGTTTGGCAAAAACCAGAGTATGGAATAGAAGCATTTCCTTATGTTAAACATTTCTTCAGTTACAAGTTTTCACATTTGAAGCCATTTAGAAGCTGAAATCTACATCAGAAGCTGAAATGCTCTTCAGAAGCACTGTAGCACTTCAGTAGCAGTTTCAGGTTCTGAAGCCAGCGTTGACTTCTGTTGACCACATCAGAAGCTGGGTTTGCTGGATTGTTTTTGCACGTATCTTGGGAGATTTAGCAAGGAATTATGTTTGTATAATTACTTCTAGAAGGCTGGTTTTATTGGAGAAGATATCTTTGAAGATTTGTTTTAAAGTTATGAAAATTTGTATTTTCTGTTTTAAATCTTTCAAAGATTTTATGCAGTTTTATTTGTTACATCATTGGATCAATCTTATTCCAGTAACAAATCAATTCAGAAGATTTGGAGCATAATTAAGAGGCTTGCTGAAGATTATAAAAGGAGGAGCTTGGCTATTGAAGACTGACGATTCAGAGAGTTAGAAATTCAGAAAATTGAGTCTGTGTTTTAACTTAGAGTTTATTTGTGCACCACTCAATGTTTTGAGTTGGTTTAGAGTTTTATAGAGTTGTGATTCATTCTAAGCCTTTAGGTACGAATGAAGTCTTTGTGTTTTTAGAGTTTTTCTTAAAAACAGAGTGTTATAGTTAAGAGGTTCAGTAACTGGGTTTAGTTACTTGAATAGGAAGATAGTGGTTTCTATTACTCAGAGTTGGGTAGAAGTCTTACTAGGTGGAGGTTAATTGCTTGGGATAAGAACTGGGAGTCAGTGTCTGAGTCTTAAGGATTAAATCCAATAGTGGATTTCCTTCCTGGATTGGTATCCCCCAGAGTAGGAGGTGTTTACTCCGAACTGGGTTAACAAACCTTGTGTGTTCTTTAGCTTTCCTGCACTTTATATTCCTGCTGATTATTTGCTTTTATAATTGTGCTAAGTTCTGATCAGAACCTGTTAAGTTTTTAATCAGAACCAGAACCTGTTAAGTATCTTTGCCTGGCCAGAATTTCACTTTCCAGCCAACCACCTTGCCATTTTCTTCCCTTTCTTCTTTATCAAAACCAGTCAAGGTAAGCTACAAAACTGCTGCCCCTGTTTCCAAAATTGCTGCCCCTGTTCCAGCATTTCTTCCTTCCCATTTTTTCTCTGCTGCTGCCCCTGTGTGCAACCCCTTTCTCCTTTGTTTCTCCCAACCTCTGCACAGGACAACACCCTGCTTTTCCTGTTTTTTCTTCCCCAAATCTTCAAAGATCAATCCCAAAAGCACCACAAGTTGCAAACAGCACCCTGCTTTCCCATTTTTCCAGCAACTTTTGTCAACTCAGCCCCAATTTGTTCTGAAATTAACCAAAGTCTTCACTAAGATCACAAGGCAAGGTCACTTCTTTCCTTTTGCATTAAATGCTAACCAAAGTCTTGGTCATAGCACACAAAAGGTCCAGTTTTTAAGGGATTTTTCATGAATACAAATGATCACAATTTTGCCTATATAAGAGGCACGAAAATCAGAGGATAGGATCTGATCTTTGAGCAATTTTAGAAAAGAATTTGAGACAGTTTTTTTAACACAATTCAGAAGGATTTAGAGAGGAATTTTGAGAGAAAAAACAGAGAAATTTTAGAGCAAACACAGAACCAAAAGAAAAAGCAAGAATTCACAACAACCTTTGAAAAGAAAAGCTCTGTTTTCTGTTTTCTTTTTTACAAGCAATCACAAACAAATCAAACAATCAAAACAGAAACTAAACCATAAAGAAATATCATACAAAGAGTGAAGAACAATAGCAAAACACCATTGTTGTTGCTGTTCATATTCTTCTTCATTTCCATCATCAAGAAACCACAACCATCCAAAAGCCCCTTTCATTTTCTTGCATCCAAAGCTTTGGCTAGGAGTTTGTAAGCATCGTGAACATTCTCATCTCTTATTTACATTTCTGTTTGCATTTTGTGCTGCTGTTCCAGTTATCCCTGCATTATTTTTCTGCATTTTTAGTAATCTTTCACTTATTTTTGCACTAAAAAACATCTTTCAAAAACCCCAAAAATCACAAAGTTTACAAATCATCAAAACAGAAGTGATTTACTTCTTTTTCTTACTGTTTTCGAACGTTTTTTTACCCCCTGAGGTCCTGAAATCAGAAATCAGAAGCAGTCTGAACAGTATTTCAGAAGCAGCTTCTGAACAGTGCTTCTGAACCCCAGAGTCTGAACAGTGCGTCTGATAGTCAACAAAAAGTCAGCGTCTGAACAGTGCTTCTGAGGTTAAGAGTCTAAAGTCAGCTTCTGAAGGCTTCGCTGAGCAAAGTTCTGTTCGCTCTGCGACAGTTGCTTCTGAACTTCAGAGTCTGAAGTCAGCTTCTGAAGGTTTCGCAGAGCGAAGTCCTGGTCGCTCTACGAACAGTGCTTCTGAAGTTCAGATGCTAAGTTTCAGCTTCTGAAGGTTTCGCAGAGCCAAATTTTGGTCGCTCTGTGACCATAGCAGAACTCAGTATCAGAGTTTAAGCTTCTGAAGCTAGCTTCTGAGGTTCTGATGTGAGGTTTCAGAGTCTGAGATGGGCTGAAACTCATCTTTTCAAAATATAACAAGTGTTTTTGCTTTTATTTAATTTCATAAATTTCAATAACAAACTTGAATGAAAAAGGAGTGGTTTGTCGTATGTCTTTCCATTCCCCGATTGCACAAGCACTTGACGTATGTCTCGTTGTTCGGACAATCATCATTCTATTTTCAAAATACAAAAACATAAAAACAAATCCAACACACCAAACTAATTCTTGGCCCCCCCGTGGTCAATTAAAACTCAAACCTTTTTTCACAAACGGATGATGTTTTTAACAATTCTAAACGCGATACAAACAAACGCTTAAGCCTCCCACGCGCAAGCATACAAGCTACGTTTAACCGCTAGAATACGATCAAAAACATCCTTCTTTAAAATCACACACCAAACTAATTTTTGGCCCCCCTGGTCAATTAAAATTCAAAACTCTTTTCACAAAAGCACGATGTTTTATCAATTTTAACGCGATACAAACAAACGCTTAAGCCTCCCACGCGCGAGCATACAAGCTACGTTTAACCGTTAGAATACGACCAAAAACATCGCTCTTTAAAATCAACCAACAAACAAACATTTTCTGCCAAAGAACTACGTAGCTTTGAATTCTCAATCGCACCAGGAGATACGTAGGAGCAAGATCCCACTCTTGTCAAGCACACTAATAAAAAAATACCTTTTTTCCCCCTTTTATTTTTCCCCTTTGAAATATTAAAACATAGCAAGCAAACCTTTAAAACACTTTTAACCCTAACTAACTAGGAGGTTCCCGTTGAGTACAACGGATGTGAGGGGTGCTAATACCTTCCCCTTGCATAATCGACTCCCGAACCCGTTAATGGTTGCGATGACCATCCTTTCCACATCGTCAAGGGTTTTATCAACATTTCCCTTTAAAAATAAAACTTTGGTGGCGACTCCGCAGTCATTCTGAGCGTTGTTACGCTCGAGCATTTTTTTTGAGAACGCACAGCTGGCGACTCCGCTAGGGACTTTTGTTTCTCACTAGTGAGTCAAGCCTATCCTAGTTAGCTCTTAGGCTAAGTGTTTTTTGTTTGCTCGCATGTTTTTGTTTTATGTCTTTATCTTCTTTTTTCTCTTGCCTCTATATCTATGCTTCATTATGCTTTATGTTCATATTGATATGTCAAATGTGGGTTGTCACATGAGTGAAGCTCTATACCCGAGCTTTGAGAAAAACTTAAGATAAGATGGTGGTTGCGTAGTGTTGGCCTTCTTGACGTATGTCTTGTAGGGTTGGCATGAAAACCCCGCCTAGAGTAGATTCTCTTGGAAGTTGTTGTTGTCTTGCGAGTATTTGCAATGGCGGCAATAGTTCCTTGTAGGATCTGTGACTCTAGGGACCTATTAGAAAGAATCTCTAGAACCTACATGTGAGAATGGGGGGAAGTATTGAACGTTCCTACGCCTTGACCTCTTAACCACACCTCTGCATGCCATAACATTTGCATCCATGAAAATAATTTTCGCATATACATTTTCCTTCCCAAAACAAAAAAAAAGGGGGCATGTTTTTTTCATATACATCGCATACATGCATTTTCATGCATTTTAAGGAAAAAAACACTCATATCATTTCCCCCAAAACAGTTTAAAGGAAATCAATCATAGCCAGGAAGCCCAAGAAGCAATTGGCCCAAGAGCCTATTCTCTGACACTCACACGGGACGCGTGCTAACCATCAAAGGATCATGGATAACCTGGAGCAAAATCAGAATGTTTTGAGAGGGGAGGTTGATGCGATGAAAGAAAAAATGGATCAGCTGCTAAAGCTCATGCAAGCTCTGTCCAACAGGGAAGACAACTCTCGCCCAGCGGGAAATGCGGCAAATGTAACATGGCCCCTGTACGGTCTTCCTCAAGGTTATACCCCACCTGAAAGTGACAGCCTTGTGCCACCTCCTCAACCACAGATTACCATCCCCATTAGGAGCGAAGAGCATCATCCACCAGGGAATTCCACCGCTCGAAATGAGAATGTCTCTCATACTATGGAAGATACCCATCTTAGGCGTTCTGCTTCCAGCAATACCCACCAAGACAGCGAGTCCACTCAAATGTATCGTGTCTTGGAGGAGAGGCTGAAGGCTGTTGAAGGATCCAGCGCCTATGGGTACAATGCCTTGGACATGTGTTTAGTACCCGATGTGGTTATTCCTCCAAAGTTCAAAGTACCAGACTTTGAGATGTATAAAGGTATTCAATGCCCCAGAAATCATTTGCG
Organism: Medicago ruthenica; assembly: GCA_018208015.1. Classification (NCBI taxonomy): domain Eukaryota; kingdom Viridiplantae; phylum Streptophyta; class Magnoliopsida; order Fabales; family Fabaceae; genus Medicago; species Medicago ruthenica. The sequence goes on from WNNG01000415.1 coordinate 91,457, forward strand.
GATGTTTTGTAGGAAGATGGCTGCCTACACTACAAACGAGAAGCTCATGATCCAAGTGTTCCAAGACAGTTTAGGCGGAGCATCTTTGGATTGGTACATGCAGTTGGAGCGCACTCATGTCCAAACATGGAAAGACTTGGCTGATGCTTTTTTGAAGCAATACAAGTATAACTTGGATATGGCTCCTAATCGGATGCATTTACAAAACCTCATGCAAAGGAGTAACGAATCCTTCAAAGAGTACGCTCAGAGATGGAGAGAATTGGCATCTCGTGTGCAACCACCGCTGTTGGAAAGAGAGCTGGTTGACACCTTCATGAGCACACTACAAGGCCCATACTATGATAAAATGGTGGGAAGCACATCATCAGGCTTCTCTGACCTGGTCATAATCGGTGAAAGAGTGGAAGATGGATTGAAGAGGGTGAAAATTCAAGGCCCTCCTGATGCTCAAAGTGGAGTCAAGAGATCCCCCAGTAACTATCAGAGGAAGAAAGAAGGGGAAACAAACGCTGTTTTGGTAGGACCACCTCGGGCACCCTCAACTCAGATGCCTCACTACCATTATCCTTACGTGGCAGCAGTAGCTCAGGGGCAATACCCATATCAAGTGAACCCCACAACTCCACCTCAACAACCAGCAGTAATGCCTCAGCAAAATCAGCAGCAACAACGAAACGTGTACCCACCAAGGAATCAAACAGGCCCGAGGAATAACTATAAAAGCGTGCAGTTTGATCCCGTGCCTATGCCCTACGGTCAAATCCTGCCTTATTTAATCCAGAAAGGGATGGTTGAGCCAATACCACTACAACCTGTAATGCCACCATATCCACCTACTTATGATGCAAATGCTAGGTGTGAGTACCATGCGGGATCACCGGGGCACAACATCGAAGGCTGTAAAGCTTTCAAATACAAGGTCCAGGAACTCATTAACAGGAAGTTGTTGTCCTTTAAGGAAGAAAACCCAAATGTGAAAAATAATCCATTGTCGGGGCATGTGGGTCCATCTATAAACGCAGTGGAAGAGCTCGAAAACATTGGCCCGATCAAAGAGGTGGTCAATGTAAAGACTCCTATGTCGGTCATACGAGAAAGGTTGATCGACTATGGTTTGTTTGAAGAAATGCATGCCAGTTGTGAAGCCTGCATGATAAATCCTGACGAATGTGAAAAATTGAAGATTTGTCTTCAAGAGTTAATGGACCAAGGTTGGGTCCAAATTGGCTATACAAAAGGTAGTGCAGACGTTGCTACTTTGGAGTCTCAAGACCCAAAACCTCTCGAAATCCCATATCAGAGGAAGGAAGTGGTAAATGTTGTGACTTTGAGCTCAAATCACAAAAAGAAGGCAATGACATCCATGTCCTCATGGAGGGCCGTGAGAGAAGCTCTAGAGGAGAGTAGCCTTACAGGATGGGGCAAGCTGGTGGACATACCAGAAAAGAAGAACCGTTTTGGGCTAGGATATCAGCCATCGGCGGAAGCCTCGTCAAAGCCTCATCAGCAAGGAATCCCTCCCATTCTAGAAACATTTTACAGTGCTGGTTTTAGCTATGAAGACCAGGTGGCTCTGCTAGAAGACACAGATGAAGAAGTACCCGACCTGGTGTACCGCTGTGTTTCTGATGAGATACTAAACAACTGGAAGGCCATAGAAATTCCAGAAATCATTTCCGTGTTCAAGTAATTTATCATATTTTTGCTTTTTGAAAAAAATCATTTTGCTCTGCCCAAGGCAAATGATTAGCTTTGTGGGGCCCCCATGTTTTTCAAGTTATTTCTATCATTAATAAAATTGCATTTTGTGTTCAATTGAGTTCATTCCTTTCTTTTGTTCTTTAATAGCAATATTTTTTAAAAAAAATTTTGCAAACCTAAAATAAAATCATATTCATGCAGATCCATAAATACACCCACCGAAAATAACACAGCTATAATCCCTTACGACTTCGATTTCCCGATTAACCAAATGGAAGACGATGAGGAGGATGATTATGAACTTCCTGAAGAATTGTCCAGACTTGGGGATCAAGAGGATAGGGTAATACAACCGCACCAAGAACCAATTGAAATGATCAACTTAGGGACCGAAGAGGATAAGAAAGAGGTCAAAGTGGGAGCCTCCCTGCAAGAAGACCTGAAGGAAAAGCTGATTAAGCTACTACAAGAGTATGTAGATGTGTTCGCTTGGTCGTATCAAGATATGCCACGATTAGACCCCAACATAGTCGTGCATAGAGTACCGCTCAAACCGGAATGCCCACCAATAAAGCAAAAGATGAGAAGAACCAGACCTGACATGGCTCTCAAGATTAGAGAGGAAGTCAAAAAGCAGTTTGATGTCGTTTTCTTAGCAGTGACCAAGTATCCACAATGGGTTGCCAACATTGTGCCAGTCTCAAAGAAGGATGGCAAAGTCAGAATGTGTGTGGACTACCGGGACTTGAATAGGGCAACCCCAAAGGATGACTTCCCACTACCTCATATTGATGTATTGGTAGACAACACCGCCCAGTTTTCAGTTTTCTCTTTCATGGACGGCTTCTCTGGATACAACCAAATCAAAATGGCTCTAGAGGACATGGAGAAAACCACGTTCATCACCCCTTGGGGGACTTTCTGCTACAAGGTAATGCCCTTCGGATTAACGAATGTCGGGGCAACATATCAAAGAGCAATGTGTTGGAACAAAATGTGTATGAACAACTCTCTTTTGGGTTTTGATGATAATAAGTGTTAAAAAGAAAATTGGTATTGCTAATGCTTTGTTCTAAGTGTTCAGAACCATGTTCTTAATATTTGGTAATTAATATTGGTTTTGGAAGAACAAGCTAAGAGCAAGAAGGAAAGCATAAAAGCCTTTGTTGCAAGTCTGAAGCAAAACTGGGTCTGAAGTAGCTTATGAAGGCAGAGTCTGAAGACTGCGTCTGAAGGGTGCTTCTGAAGGCAGAGTCTGAAGACTGCGTCTGAAGGGTGCTTCTGAAGGTTGAGTCTGAAGGTCAACAAAAGTCAACGTCTGAAGGTTGAGTCTGAAGGTCAACAAAAGTCAACGTCTGAAGGCTAAGTCTGAAGGTCTACAAAAGTCAACGTCTGAAGAAGTGCGTCTGATGAACAATGCTTCTGAAGGGTGAGTCTGAAGACCTGCTTCTGAAGTACTGTTCCTGAAAAAGCTTCTGAAGTCTGATTTCTTTAAGGCAAAGCAGCTGTCTCTGTCAACAGTAAAGCCTGCAATGTCAGAACAACTCTTTGCAATTGGTTGCCTGCTTCTCAGAAACATTCCCCAGCTTTTAAGGAAACTTATTCAAACTTTGTGTGCTCTGTTTTTACGCACACAACTCAGCTGAACCTAGCCTCTACTTGCAACGGCTCTTTGCTGCAAATCTGGGCAATCTCAACAGCTCTTTTATTATCTATAAAAGGGTGAAGTTTTGAAGAGGATTTTCCAAGACTCTGTACAGAAAAACAACCTGCAACACCAGAACTGCAAACACTCTGTTTTACGTTTTCTGTCACAAAATAACTTAAGAATTCTTACAATTGTTTATCTTAGAATTTCTTAAGTGTTAGAGTCTTAATTGAGTTGTATTAAGTGAACACCTCTGATATTTGATCAAGTGTTCAACTCAAACTTCTTTCTTTGTAAACCAGTTTGAAACAAAGTCTCAGTCTGCGTGCTGAGCAACCTGAAGTCTCATTACTTTGTGTTCTGAGCAATTAGAAGTCTCTTGACTTTGTGTCTTGAGCAGGGAAGTCTCATTACTTTGTGTTCTGAGCAATTAGAAGTCTCTTAGCTTTGTGCTTTGAGCAGGGAAGTCTCATTACTTTGTGTTCTGAGCAATTGGAAGTCTCTTGACTTTGTGTCTTGAGCATTGGAAGTCTCTTGACTTAGTGTCTTGAGCATTAGAAGTCTCTTACTAGGTGTTTGAGCATTGAAGTCTCTTAACTTTGTGTTTTGAGCAATTGTAATCAGTTTGATTATAGTTAAATCTCCTGTAAGTGACAGGGGGACTAGACTACTTCCAACTTGTGGAAGGAACTAGTATAAAAATATTGTGTGTCTCTCTTTCCCTTTCTCTTTACTTCTTAATCCGCTGCTAACAAACTCTGAAAAAGGTTCAGAACTGATCTATATCAGATTCTGAACTTAACATAAGTTTTGAGAAAGAAAAGTTTTTAAGCCCACACAATTCAACCCCCCCTTCTTGTGTGTTTTTCTCACCTTCACAATGGTGACTCTTTTCCATGACATGATTCATAAGGAAATAGAGGTTTATGCCGATGATATGATTGCCAAATCTCAAACGGAGGAGGATCATCTGCTCCATTTGCAAAAGCTGTTCGAGCGCCTGAGAAAATTCAAGTTACGCCTAAATCCTAACAAGTGCACATTTGGTGTTAGGTCTGGTAAGTTATTGGGTTTCATAGTCAGCCAAAAGGGAATTGAAGTGGATCCTAACAAGGTAAAAGCCATACAAGATATGCCAGCACCAAATCCCGAGAAGGAGGTTCGTGGATTCTTAGGAAGATTGAACTACATTGCTAGATTCATCTCACATATGACGGCCACTTGTGAACCAATTTTCAAATTGCTAAGGAAAAATCAAACTATTCAGTGGAATGAAGACTGCCAAGAGGCGTTTGAGAAGATCAAACAATACCTGCAAGAGCCACCGATTTTGATACCTCCGGTTCTTGGTAGACCATTCATCTTATACTCACCGATTATGATACCAACGGGTCCCTTCACAAACTATCCCAATCTCCATTAAACTTACCTACATCCACTAAGTTTCCCCAGTAGAAACTCCTTATTGAGTCTACCTCATATCATATCATACTACATAAAGCAACTTAAAGCATATCATGCATCAACAATCATTTTTCCTTTTCAACAATCTAAGTACTAGCCACGTCTAGAGACGATACGTTTATTCCTAGGGTAGTCTAAGCACCCCCCGAGGCGACGACTTATCTTTTAGATCTAAGCACCCCCCGAGGCGACGATCTGTTTATCTTTCAGTCTAAGCACCCCCCGTGGCGACGACTTATCTTTTAAATCTAAGCACCCCCCGAGGCGACGATCTGTTTATCTTTCAGTCTAAGCACCCCCCGAGGCGACGACTTATCTTTTAGATCGAAGCACCCCTCGAGACGACGATCTATTTATTTTTTCAGTCTAAGCACCCCCCGAGGCGACGACTTATTTTTTAGTCTAACCACCCCCCGAGGCGACGACTTATCTTTTAGATCTAAGCACCCCCCGTGGCGACGATCTGTTTATCTTTCAGTCTAAGCACCCCCCGTGGCGACGACTTATCTTTTAGATCTAAGCACCCCCCGAGGCGACGATCTGTTTATCTTTCAGTCTAAGCACCCCCCGAGGTGACAACTTATTTTTTAGTCTAAGCACCCCCCGAGGCGACGACTTGTCTTTTAGATCTAAGCACCCCCTGCGGCAACGATCTGTTTATCTTTCAGTCTATGCACCCCCCGTGGCGACGACTAATTTTAGATCTAAGCACCCCCCGAGGCGACGATCTGTTTATTTTTCAGTCTAAGCACCCCCTGAGGCGACGACTTGTCTTTTAGATCTAAGCACCCCCCCGAGGCGACGATCTGTTTATTTTTAGTTTAAGCACCCCCCGAGACGACGACTTGTCTTTTAGTTCTAAGCACCCCCCGAGGCGACGATCTGCTTATTTTTAGTTTAAGCACCCCCCGAGGCGACGACTTGTCTTTTAGATCTAAGCACCCCCCCCCCCCCCCGAGGCGACGATCTATTTATTCTTAGTTTATGCACCAGTAACCAACCCAGAGGTGACCCTGCATTTACCTTTGTGTCCACTGCTTCCGCATTTCAATACTTTCATATTATTTACTACAGTTTTTTCTCACTTTGAAGGACAAAATTTGGATCCTTTATACTTAATTGCTCTTCACAAAGAGTTTACGTGATGCCCTTGGCACTCACATTCTCTACGCGAAGACACAATTAAGTAGGGGCAGCTGTTGTACCCTAATTTTGTCCAAGTTTTTTTATTCTTAAAAAAAAAAAAGAAGTCAACACCAAAAAAAAAGAGTCAACTTTTATTTTCCTTTTTAAATAAATAATAAATAATAATAAAAAGTTTTATTATTATTTATTTATCTTTCTTTTTTTATTTTTATTATTACTATTATTATTATTATTATTACTACTTTTATTATTATTATGTTTGTTTCAAAAAGGGAAAGAAAGAAGAAACTTGTGCCAAGAAGAAGCATGTGCCAAGCAAGTGGCTGCCCAGGGCAGCACTTCTCCCCTTCCTTTGTTTTCTGCGCCCTTTCCCCTGTTACTTTCCAGCAAACCACCTTGCCATTTTCTTCCCTTTCTTCTTTATCAAAACCAGTCAAGGTAAGCTGCAAAACTGCTGCCCTGTTTCCAAAACTGCTGCCACTGTTCCAACATTTCTTCCTTCCCATTTTTTCTCTGCTGCTGCCCCTGTGTACAACACCTTTCTCCTTTGTTTCTCCCAACCTCTGCACAGGATAGCACCCTGCTTTTCCTGTTTTTTCTTCCCCAAATCTTCAAAGATCAATCCCAAAAGCACCACAAGTTGCAAACAACACCCTGCTTTCCCATTTTTCCAACAACTTCTGTCAACTCAGTCCCAATTTGTTCTGATTCCTTTTGCATTAAATGCTAACCAAAGTCTTGGTCATAGCAGACAAAAGGTCCATCTTTTAAGGGATTTTTCATGATTACAAATGATCACAATTTTGCCTATATAAGAGGCACGGAAATCAGAGAATAAGATCTGATCTTTGAGCAATTTTAGAGAAGAATTTGAGACAGTTTTTTTTAACACAATTCAGAAGGATTTAGAGAGGAATTTTGAGAGAAAAAACAGAGAAATTTTAGAGCAAACACAGAACCAAAAGAAACAGCAAGAATTCACAACAACCTTTGAAAAGAAAAGCTCTGTTTTCTGTTTTCTTTTTTACAAGAAATCACAAACAAATCAAACAATCAAAACAGAAACTAAACCATAAAGAAACATCATACAAAGAGTGAAGAACAATAGCAAAACACCATTGTTGTTGCTGTTCATATTCTTCTTCACTTCCATCATCAAGAAACCATAACCATCCAAAAGCCCCTTTCATTTTCTTGCATCCAAAGCTTTGGCTAGGAGTTTGTAAGCATCCTGAACATTCTCATCTCTTATTTACATTTCTGTTTGCATTTTGTGCTGCTGTTCTAGTTATCCCTGCATTATTTTTCTGCATTTTTAGTAATCTTTCACTCATTTTTGCACTAAAAAACATCTTTCAAAAACCCCAAAAATCACAAAGTTTACAAATCATCAAAACAGAAGTGATTTACTTCTTTTTCTTACTGTTTTCGAACATTTTTTATACCCCACCAGGTCCTTAAATCAGAAATCAGAAGCAGTCTGAACAGTATTTCAGAAGCAGCTTCTGAACAGTAGTTCAGAAGCAGCTTCTGAACAGTAGTTCAGAAGTAGCTTCTGAACAGTGCTTCTGAACCCCATAGTCTGAACAGTGCGTCTGATACTCAACAAAAAGTCAGCATCTGAACAGTGCTTCTGAGGTTCAGAGTCTGAAGTTAGCTTCTGAAGGCTTCGCTGAGCGAAGTTCTGTTCGCTCTGCGACAGTTGCTTCTGAACTTCAGAGTCTGAAGTCAGCTTCTGAAGGTTTCGCAAAGCGAAGTCCTAGTCGCTCTGCGAATAGTGCTTCTGAAGTTCAGATGCTGAGTTTCAGCTTCTGAAGGTTTCGCAGAGCCAAATTCTGGTCGCTCTGCGACCATAGCAGAACTCAGTATCAGAGTTTAAGCTTCAGAAGCTAGCTTCTGAGGTTCTGAAGTTAGGTTTCAGAGTCTGAGAAGGGCTGAAACTCATCTTTTCAAAATATAACAAGTGTTTTTGCTTTTATTTAATTTCATAAATTTCAATAACAAACTTGAATGAAAAAGGAGTGGTTTGACGTATGTCTTTCCATTCCCCGATTGCACAAGCACTTGACGTATGTCTCGTTGTTTGGACAATCGTCATTCCTTTTCAAATACAAAATACATTTACTTTCAACAATAAACTTGATTGAAAAAGGAGTGGTTTGACATATGTCTTCCCATTCCCCGATTGCACGAGCACTTGACGTATGTCTCGCTGTTCGGACAATCGTCATTCTATTTTCAAAATACAAAAACATAAAAACAAATCCAACACACCAAACTAATTCTTGCCCCCCCCCCCCCCCCCCCCCCCCCCCCGGTGGTCAATTAAAACTCAAACCTTTTTTCACAAACGGATGATGTTTTAATCAATTCTAAACGCGATACAAACAAACGCTTAAGCCTCCCATGCGCGAGCATACAAGCTACGTTTAACCGCTAGAATACAATCAAAAACATCATTCTTTAAAATCACACACCAAACTAATTTTTGGCCCCCCGTGGTCAATTAAAATTCAAAACTCTTTTCACAAAAGCACGATGTTTTATCAATTTTAAGGCGATACAAACAAACGCTTAAGCCTCCCACGCGCGAGCATACAAGCTACGTTTAACCGTTAGAATACGACCAAAAACATCGCTCTTTAAAATCAACCAACAAACAAACGTTTTCTACCAAAGAACTACGTAGCTTTGAATTCTCCATCGCACTAGGAGATACGTAGGAGCAAGATCCTGAAGGTGAGAAAAACACACAAGAAGGGGGGGTTGAATTGTGTGGACTCAAAAACTTAGGTTTCTTTTCTTCTCAAAATTTGGTTAAGTTCAGAATCTGATAGAGATCAGTTCTGAACCTTTATCAAAGTTAATTATGCAGCGGATTCAAATGAAAATAGAGAAGGAAAGAGACACACACAATTTTTTTAGACTAGTTCCTTCCACAAGTTGGAAGTAGTCTAGTCCCCTTGTTACTAACAAGAGATTTTAACTATAATCAGATTGATTACAATTGCTCAACCACAAAGGAAGAGACTTCCAGTTGCTCAACCACAAAGGAAGAGACTTCTAATGCTCAGAACACTAAGTAATGAGGCTTCCTGCTCAGACCACAAAGGAATGAGACTCTAATTGCTCAGAACACTAAGTAATGAGACTTCAGGTTGCTTAGTACTCAGACTAAGACTTGAACCAAACTGAATTACAAAGAAAGTAAGTTTGGGTTGAACACTTGATCAAATATCAGAGGTGTTCACTTAATACAACTCAGGTTTAGACTCTTAACCTTAAGAAATTCTAAGATACAAAGATTGAAAGAATTTCTAAGAGTTTAGTGAACTACGAATTCTGGACAGAAAAACAGAGCACACTTCAGTCAGTTTTGTTTCAAGAGTCTTAGCATTTTCTTCTTCAATTCTTCTTCCTTATATAGAGGAAAATAGAGCTGTTGAAGATTTGCAGGAATTAAGCAAAGAGCCGTTGCAAATTTTGAGCTAGGCCAGGCTGAAATTGCGAGCTCAACTCAGCAGAAAACAGAGTGCAACAGCCATTTTTGAATTTGCTTTCCTTAAAAGTTGGGGAATGTTTGAGTCAGGGAGACAACTGTTCCATTGAGTTGTTCTGACACTGCAGGCATTAAATGCTGAAGGAAACTTTCCACGTCAGACTTCAGAAGCTTCTTAAGGAACAATACTTCAGAAGCTCACTTCAGACGCACTTCTTCAGACATTGACTTTTGTTGACCTTCAGAAGCACTGTTCATCAGACGCACTGTTCATCAGACGCACTTCTTCAGACGTTGACTTTCGTTGACCCTCAGACTCAGCCTTCAGAAGCTGCCTTCAGACGCACCCTTCAGACCCAGTTTTCCTTCAAACTTGCAACATAGCTTCTAAGCTTTCCTTCTTGCTCTTATCTTGTTCTTCCATAACCAATATTAATTAATTATCATTAAGAACATGGTTCTGCACAACTTAGAACAAAGCATTAGCAATTACCAATTTTCTTTTTAACACTTTGTTATCATCAAAACCTTAAAGAGAGATGTTCATACATATTGTTCCAACAATCTCCCCCTTTATCCAAAAGAGAGTTGTTCATACATTTTGTTCGAACAGATCCCACTCTTGTCAAGCACACTAATAAAAAAAAATACCTTTTCCCCCCCTTTTCTTTTTCCCTTTTGAAATATTAAAACATAGCAAGCAAACCTTTAAAACACTTTTAACCCTAACTGAAATTCTGGCAGGTATGGTAACAGACAATAAAACAGAGCACAAAACGTGTAAAACAGAGCACAATGAAGCAGGTTCAGAAGCAACAAATAAAAGTGCAGAAAAGTAAAGAACACAAGTATTTGTTAACCCAGTTCGGTGCAAACAACACCTACGTCTGGAGGATACCAATCCAGGAAGGAAATCCACTATGAGGAATTAATCCTAAGACTCAAGACACAGACCCCCTGTTCCTAGTCTTCTGATTTAATCTCCACTAGTCTGATTTCTACCCAACACCTAGGTATAAGAAACCCCCTTCTTACTTCCTATTCAAGTAACAACCCAGTTACTAACAGCTTCTGAATAACAACTCAAAAATAATGAAGACACTCTTCAACATAAAGACATCATTCATACTTAAAAGCTTAGAATGATTTCCAACTCAAAACTTCTAAACCAACTCAGAACATATGAGTGGTGTACAAACAAAGCCTAAAAACACAAAGGCTCTTAAACTCTGATTTTTGATTTTTCACTTGTAGTCTTCAATAGCAGCAGCACATCTCCTTATATAGACTTCAGCAGGCTCATAAAACTGAAACATATCTTCTTCAAAATATACTTCTAAAATTCTGCAAAGACTTGAAAAGGAAACATATATTTCTGACTTCTATCTTGCAAAGATTCTTCAGCAAATATATTCAAACATAAAACACGAAGCCAATCTTCTCAAGATCTTCAGCAAATTAATCATCCTTCTAGAAACTAAAAGCCTGAATAAATCTTCAATAAATCTTCCAAAGATACACACAGAAAGAATCAGATTTAATGCAAAAAATCCAGCTTCTGAAATCAGCATCTGAAGTCCAGCTTCTGAAGGTCAACGCTGGTCAATGTCTGAACAGGGCGTCTGAAGACCTGTTCAGCGTCTGAAGGCACTTACTGCGTCTGAAGGTCCATCCTGCGTCTGAAGGTCCATTCTGCGTCTGATGAACAGTAAACCAGGATTTCAGCTTCTGATGCAGTTTTCAGCTTCTGAACCTCCTCTAATCCACTTTCTTGCTTCTGAAGACTTCTTAAACAACTGGAGACTCATTGCTTGAGCACTTTGATTTTACCAAACAATGTAGCCAACCTCAAATAACCAACACTAACTAACTAGGAGGTTCCCGTTGAGTACACGGATGTGAGGGGTGCTAATACCTTCCCCTTGCATAATCGACTCCCGAACCCGTTAATGGTTGCGATGACCATCCTTTCCACATCGTCAAGGGTTTTATCAACGTTTCCCTTTAAAAATAAAACTTTGGTGGCGACTCCGCAGTCATTCCGAGCGTTGGTACGCTCGAGCGTTTTTTTTAGAACGCACAAATATCTGTTGAATGTATAGTTGATATATTTGTTTATCCTTTAACTATACATGTGTTCCTATTTTTCCATGTGTTGAATATTTCTCACCCTTTATGTGGGTTTCCACCTACGCCCTTGTGGTGTAGACTTGTAGGTCGAGGAAGATTAGTTGATGTGAGTTTTTCGAAGATGGCTTTGGAGCCTACTCGTTCTTTACCACTTTCTTTTGGAGTCTAGCATAGTATTGCTCTGATTAGGACTGTTGAGATTTATTTTATGTCTTCCATACTTATTTATAGAACCTTTCATTTCTCTTGTTGATGTACTACTGAGATTTGGTGTGAACTTTATGTTGTTGAGATTATTTCGTTGCGACTTGATGTTACATGATGGAGTTTGGTTTGGTTTTGATTGATGAAGAGCAACACCTTGAAATGTTTTATGTTATTTTGTTGCATTATTATTTAAAAATAGTATGAGGGGTTTAAGGGTGTTACAATTTGGTATTAGAGCAGGTCGGTTCAGTCAGGCCAGAACTTTTATTTTAGTCTGTTGCATGCGACGTGTATATGAATATTGTCGATGCTTGTTCTTTCTAACTTGGTGGTTCATGCGTGTAGTACGAGATGGCTGGAAGGAACGATGTGGCGATTGTGAATGCTATCACCACAATGGCTCAAGCATTGGCTCAGGCGAATGCAGCTATGCAGTGGCAACATAATCAGAATGGAGGGGCGGATGAGAATCATTTAGACAGGCTCATGAGGAACAACTTGCCTACTTTCAAGGGAAGGTATGACCCGGAAGTTGCACAAGTTTGGCTGCAAGAGATTGAGAGGATCTTCAGGGCTATGGCGACTACTCATGATCAGAAGGTCTGTTTGGCGACACATATGTTGGCGGAAGAAGTTGAGTATTGGTGGATGAACACTCGTCAGAGGTTCGAAGCTGCTGGTGCTGCTATCACTCGGGGAGTCTTTAAGGAGGAGTTCTTGGGAAAGTATTTTCCGGTTGATGTGAGGAGCAAGAAGGAGATTGAGTTCCTTGAGTTGAAGCATGGGAACATGTATGTGGTTGATCATGCGGCTAAGTTTAAGGAGATTTCTCGCTTTTTCCTGCATTACAATGTTGTGGGAGTGGAGGCATCTAAGTGTGTGAAGTTTGAAAGTGGATTGTGTCCGGAGATCAAGCAATTCATTGAATTTCAAGAGATTCGAGTGTTTCCGTTGTTGGTTAACATGTGTAGGATTTATGACGAGGATAACAAGGCTAGAGCAAGTTACTACAAGAGTGCAAGTGACAAGAGGAGTAAGGGTCATAATATAACACCCCGATCCCGAGAATACTATTTAAATAATAAATCACACAATTCAACAAATCGAGGTATTACAAATCATCATAAATCTCATGATAAATCCTCAATATAAAAATTTCATCAAATATATTTGTAGAACACCGGAAAATAATCATCTCAACAAATATCATCTCGGGTCACATCATAAAAATCTCAAAATATAAGTACATCAACAATATGATCATAAGATCTCTCAACATAATCCAAAACAAAATATCAAAATCCCCAAAACTCCTAGATCAGAGCACCTAATCTATATATCCTCAAAAAGCAATATAATGGAGTACACATTATGCCATTCTCAACAAAACTCACCAAGTAACTATTTCTCAACCTGCAAGTCTACACCAAGAAGATGCAGGCGACAACAAAGCCACTAAAGGGTAAGATGTATGTTCAACAAAAAGGATTAACAAATGCATGTAAGTTTCAGTCACAACAACATCATATAAGCAATTAACATAATAAGCCTAGCTATCATCTTACCATATTCATTACTCATTTACAATCATTAACATGTTTGGTTTCATCAATACTTTAACAACAAGGTACTTAAAAGCATACATAACATATTATCATCAACAAGATCATCATCATCATTTCAACTTTAAGTTATTCACCATTTCATCATCATTTACATCAACAACCCAACTCTAAATTATTCACCATCTCAACACATTCATCAATTAGACATTTACCACATAAATGCACAAGTTGACACCAAAACATTGCCAAACACGACTCAATTGCATGCAATACGCCTAACACGACTCTACATGCATGTGGTACCAAATAGTGATCTTAAATCACCCAACTATAAATTATGATCTCAAATCATGCAACTTTCGACTGACCATGAATGCATGGATGTTCACGTATGGACTTGACAATGCACACAACTATAAATCATGATCTTAAATCATGCAACTTTCACAACTATCCTAACTTTAATTTGCATTTTCAAATCAATACATCCACACAATTCATGTTATCACCATAACATCATTCATTCAAAACTATGATTCATTAAGCCATAACAATCATCATCAATTCAATTCAATACATTCAACATGCTTAATCATCATCATATCATAAACATTTCAACAACAAGCTTTCATTTCTCATCATTCACGTAATCCACATTCCAAGATTAAATCAATAAAGGTTTCATTAACGTATATTTATACCACTTTATAAACATGTTTCAACAACATTCACACTTCTATAATCAATTATCATGATTGGATACATTTCACGGCTTAATTAAAGATAATTTCTCAAGTTCATTTCACCTCTTTCCAAACCTATGTTATCTTTAATCCTACATCATGTTAATCAACCATACACATCATAATTAAACACTCACTAATCAAGTTTAGGGGTTTGGGAACCATTCACGTGCATTTGACACCTCAAAAAGTCGCAAAATTAGGATTTTCCCACACTGACGGGGTCGCACGATCGTGGTTATAGGGCGCACGGTTGTGCTGACCTAGTGCGAATGACACGCACGGTCCATGCCACAGGGGCGCACGGTCGTGCGTGGTCACCAGGTCAGGATTTTCCAATTTTTGCGCTTTTCGCGAAAATACCGTTTTCAACATCGTTTTTCGATCCAATTCGCACCAAAATCGTTCCAAAGCCTTAAACCAATTATATCCAATTATTAACACTTCAAACTTAACTTAATCAACTTATTCGTAATCACTTTTCATCAATAATCACCATGATTTTCATTTAATTCAAACATTGTCTCAAAAGCTCATTTTCACCAACAACTTGTCAAACAATCATGGTATAACAACAACAACATCATTTCATCATGTCCCACATAATCATTATCTCAATTATCATAACAATAACTTATTCAATTTAACAACAACTTAATCATTTTAACTCAATTAAGCATTTTCACCAAGAACATAGCAACAACAACTTAAACCACAACTTAATCGACATAATTCCATGGTGTCATACCACATTTTGACCCAATTTTGACTCGTTTTACTCGTCTTTTAAGCCGAGAATTTTCGTCGTTTCAGACGAAATTTCGGCAGAGAGGTATTTTAAAATACCTCATTTTTGTTCCGAAGGCGACCGTTTTATTTTTTTATTAAGTTTTTTTATTTTTTTTATTTAGTTTCTTTTTTTTATTATTATTATTATTATTATAATTTATTTTTACTTTTGTTTTTATATTTATTTATTTATTTATTTTCGTTTTTTATTTTTATTTTTATTTTATTTTAGCTGTTGTTTTATTTTTATTTTTTTACTGTCACATGTCCATCAATTTTGATCCATTCTGTCCAGGGGCATTTTTGTCTAATAAAATTACACAAACCCTAATTCTTGCCCTATAAATACATCATTGATTGCACTGTTCACGAGGCAGTCAGAAATCATAGAATAATCAGAAACCAATTCGGCCACCAACACAAATCTAGCCACCAACATCCAAATCCAGCCACCAACATCCAAATCCAAAACCAGCACAAAGCACCACCATCGCGCCTCAACACAACACAGCCACCTACCACCACCCCAAAAAACTCACGGCCTATCTCATAACCACCACAACCGAACCCAAACCTAACTCTCACAACCAACACAACCAACCATCATTCAAATCTGAAGCCAAACAACATCAATCCGAAGCCAAACAACACTAAAATGAACCAACACTGAAGAATCCGAACCAAAAAAGAAAGAAAAAGGTAGTTTTTTTTAGAAAACTTTAGATGTAGATCTAGGGCATTTGAAAAGGATTTGAAAGATTTTGAGTTCGGATTCGGTTAGAGGACGAAAAAAGGTTTTAAAAACATAAAAAAGTTTTCAAAAAAAGGAGTTTTTACTCCAGCGCGGTGGCGCCGCCGCCTAGCCCGGCCGGCCACTGCACCGGAGAGTCACCTCCGGCCGGTTGTTTCTAGAGAGAAGGGAGATGGAAATTCTAGAGAGAAGAAGAAGAGAGAGAGGGAAAGAAGAAATGAGGAAATTTTATGAAAAAACAAATAAATACCCCCAGGCCCATTGATTTTGGTGCGGCCCCCCCCTCCTTTCTTCTCTCTTCTTCTTTCTGATTGCTTCTGCACTCCCCCCTCTACTCCTACACCCCTTGTTCTTTTATTTTATTTTATTTGCTTTATTTTCTTTATTTTTATTATTTCTTGCATTTTATTTATTTATTTTCTCATACCATTTTTATTGCTTGCTTGCTTTTATTATTACATTTCACGTTACTTTTTTTTATTTGTTTATTGTTTTGCTCTTCTTTTTTTTTTGCCATTTTTTGGCACTAGTTTACTTATAATGCATTTTTATTTTCTTTCTAGTTTAGTTTATTTTCATTATTTATTTTTGTGCTTTTATTTAATGTCCAGCATATCATGCATTTTTATTTATTTTTTTTATTTTATACAACATATTTATTTAATGTCTTGCATATCATGCATTTTTATTTCCCTTTTTATTTTATGCAACATATTTATTTAATGCCTTGCATATCATGCATTTTTATTTTCTTTTTTTATTTTATGCAACATATTTATTTTATGTCTAGCATCTCATTCATTTCATCTTTTATTTTATTTTATGCAACATATTTATTTAATGCAAAAAAATCATCTCATACATTTTTTATTTATTTATTTTCGTTTTATTTTTTGCATATTTGTAGTACCCTAATTTTGTCCAAGTCTTTTTCTTCAAATTTTTCATTTTTTTCTTTTTTTAAATAATAATAAAAAGTTTTATTATTATTTATTTATTCTTTTTATTATTATTATTATTTTTTATTTTATTATTATTATTATTATTATTATTATTATTATGTTCATTTTGTTCAAAAAAAAAAGAGAAATCAAGCAAAACAAAACACAAGAAAGAAGCAAGCTGCGCCCTTCTCTTTTCCACCTCCTCCTTGCCACTTGCTTTAACAAAACCAGTCAAAGTTTTCTGCAAGCTGCTGCTCCTGGTTTCCAGCATCCACCTTGCCATTTTCTTCCTTTATTCTTTATCAAAACCAGTCGAGTTAAGCTGCAAACTGCTGCCCTGTTTCTGCAAGTGGCTGCCCTGTTCCAGCACACCCTTTCCCATTACTTTTTTCTCTTCTGTTTCCCTGTATGCAGTGCCCCTTTTACATGTTTTTTCCCAACCTCTGTCAGGGCAGCACCTTTCTTTTCCTATTTTGCTTCCCCAAATCTTCAAGGATCAACCCAAAAGTAACCTCTACACAAAACAGCACCTTGTTTTTCCATTTTTTCCATCAACTTCTGTCAAACTCAGCCCCAACTTGTTCTGAAAATAACCAAAGTCTTCTCTAAGATCACAAGGCAAGGTCACTTCCTTCCCTTTTCATTAAATGCTAACCAAAGTCTTGGTCATAGCACACAAAAAAGGTCCAGCTTTTGAGGGATTTTCATGATTACAAATGATCACAATTTTGCCTATATAAGCAACACGAAAATCAGAGAATAGGGAGGATATTGGAGAGGATTTTTAGAGGAATTTTTAGAGCCAGAATAGAACCAAAAAGAAACAGCAAGAATTCACAATAACCTTTGAAAAGAAAAGCTATGTTTTCTGTTTCCTTCTTTACAAACCATCACAAACCAATCAAGCAATCAAAACAACCACTAAATCACCAGAAACATCATACAAAGAGTGAAGAATAATAGCAAAACACCATTGTTGTTGCTGTTTGTATTCTTCATCACTTCCATCTTTGCAAAAACCACAACCATTCAAAAGCCCCTTTCATTTTCTTGCATCCAAAGCTTTGGCTAGGAATTTGAAAGTATCTTGAACCATTCTTATCTCTTTTTGCATTCTGTTTACATTTTGTGCTGCTGTTCCAGTTATCCCTGCATTATTTTTCTACATTTTTAGTAATCTTTCACTCATTTTGCATTAAAAACATCTTTCAAAACCCCCAAAAAAATCACAAAGTTTACAAATCATCAAAATAGAAGTGTTTTACTTCTTTTTCTTACTATTTTCGAAAGTTTTTTACCCCCTGAGGTTCTGAAATCAAAAAATCAGAAGCAGTCTGAACAGTACTTCAGAAGCAGCTTCTGAAAAGTGCTTCTGAACCCCAGAGTCTGAACAGTGCGTCTGATGGTCAACAAAAGTCAGCGTCTGAACAATGCTTCTGAAGTTCAGAGTCTGAAGTCAGCTTCTGAAGGTTTCGCAGAGCGAAGTCCTTTTCGCTCTGCGACCAGTGCTTCTGAAGTTCAGATGCTAAGTTTCAGCTTCTGAAGGTTTCGCAAAGCCAAATTCTGGTCGCTCTGCGACCATAGCAGAACTCAGCTTCTGAGTTTAAGCTTCTGAAGCTAGCTTCTGAGGTTCTGAAGTGAGGTTTCAGAGTCTAAAGGGGGCTGTTTACTCATTTTATTTCAACATACCAAAACATAAAAGACAATTTTTCTTGTTTCTTTTTTGTGTGAGTGAAAAAAGGAAAACTTGGGTAGACACTCGACGCTTCCCCGAATATTCGGAAACGAGGTAGACACTTCGCTTTCGGTTGAATATTTGTCCTCCGTTTAAAATCAATCCCAACCCACCAAACTTTATTTTATTCACGCCCATGCGCGTTTTCAAACGGATATTATCGCCCAAGTGCGAGTCCGTCCTTTTTAATCAAACCTTTCCACGCCCATGCGCGTTTTGCAAACGGATACCATCGCCCAAGTGCGAGTCCGTCTTTTTTTTAAAAACAAACTTTTTCGCCCAAGTGCGACCAAATTATTTTTTCATAAATAAAATCAATCAACACACAAACATTTTCTAACAAAAACTATGTAGCTTTGAATTCTCCATCGCACCAGGAGATACGTAGGAGCAAGATCAAACTCTTGTCAAGCACACACACTAATAAAAAGTTCATTTTTTATCTTTAAATCTTTTCTCTTTTTGTTTCTTCTTTTATTTATTCTTTACAAACATTTGGCATGAAACTAACATAATTGAACGCTAAACTAACTAACGGTTCCCGTTGAGTACAACGGATGTGAGGGGTGCTAATACCTTCCCCTCGCATAACCGATTCCCGAGCCCGAAATTTAGTCGCAATGACCTTGTTCTCGTTCTCAAAGGGGTTTATCGACGTTCCCCTTTTCAAAAACAAAACTTCGGTGGCGACTTTACTGTTTGAGCGAGCGCTTTCCGCCGCACATTTTTCCCGCCGCTTCAGCTGGCGACTTCACTGGGGAGTGTTTACTGGGGGAGCATGAGGAATTGTGAGGGAGAGTATGATATGAATATGAGATGCATGTTAATGAATGTGCTCAATATGATGCATGCAGTATGCTGATTCTTGGGATAAACCAAGAACATGTTGGGCTTCAACTATGATTGGGTGCCGAGCATGGTCGGGCTTTGGGGATTTTATGGGGTAAAATGTGTTGGAGTAAGCCCTAATAGCCAATCTATTTTGATTGGATTTGGCTTTGTATCATGACTTATATATATATATATATATATATATATATATATATATATATATATATATAGGGATTTGCTAATATACACCCACTAGTTTTTATGTGGGAGTATTTTAGCAAGTTATAACTAAAAAGTTGATAAATACACCTTGAGGTGTATGTTGCTATAACACACCTTCTAAAAAATAAGTGGGTGTATGTTAGCAACTCCTATAGGCATTTGCTAGAATACACCCACTTATTTTTTAGAAGGTGTATTTTAGCAAGTGATAACTAAAAAGTGGCTAAATACACCTAAAGATGCATGTTGCTAAAATACTCCCACATAAAAACTAGTGGGTGTATATTAGCAAATCCCATATATATATATATATATATATATATATATATATATATATATATATATATATATATATATATATATAAGGCATTTATTTATTCTTTTGTTTAGTTTCAAAATAATAAATTCCCTAGAATAATTGGTCTGTTTAATGGAGCATTAAGTGTGACTTAATCGTGAAACTCATTAAGCTAAAGGACATTATTCTTAAAGTATCTGTAGTCAAGCTTTATTGTGAAATGAGATAACATTAAAGCATAGAGACTATTATGTGGGTAGACTGATGATCACATCTCACGGATCATAGATAAAGAGTTATCAAGTCTTCACATAGGTATAAATATTAGGAGTAATATTTATACTGGATTGACCCGCCATGAGAATACTACATAGTAAAAGTTATGAAAAGTGTCATAAGATATTCTCATAGTGATAGTGGTGTATTCCACCCTTTGACCTGAAACCACTATGTACCCTAGATGTAGGAGTCGAGTGCTTTATCACCATTCAAACGTTGTCTGTAATAGGATGACTATAAAATTGGTTGATGGGTACTCCATGAATCATGCTAAGGGAAATGAGTGACCTAGATGGAATTTGCCCCTCCTACATAACAGGAGAAATGTCTATGGGCCCAATATTGAACTAGACAAGGATGACACGGTCTATGCCTTGTGTTCAATATAGACATGAGGGCAAAAGGGTAATTATATGCATGATCATTATCACGGAAAGGTTTCGTCTGATCACATGACATTCTCGTCACTTGGGTAGCAGTGATGTGTTGCTAGATACCGCTCACTGTTTATAATATTAAATAGGTGATTTAATATTATTGTCAACGTTACGGGAACCTATAGGGGTCACACACAAAGGACAGATAGATGAGAGAAATAAATAAGTAAGACTTATTTATAAAATAATAATTAGGACTTATTAGTAATTAAATAATTAAGTATGACTTATTATTTAATTTATGAAAAATATGGTGCACCGTAAGATACGGTGTATTTAAGTGCTTGGCTTGTTGACCACACAAGTGGTTCTATAAATAGAACCCTTGTGCTGAAACATTACATACCTTTTGAAACGCTTAACCTAATTCACAAAAGTTGTGAAACCCTAGCCGCCGCCCTCTAAACCTATTATCTCCGAATCTCCGTTGGAATTGGCTAGCACCGGTCATCGGAGAAGGTCTGTTCGTGTGGACTCAATAGAGGCATCGCTACGTTGCTTTGCTCATGATCAGAAACAATTCAGCCACAAAGGTTCTGCTCTTCAAGAGGTAAACACATGAATCCTTAAAGTTTTTAAGTTTGTGTTTTATTTGATTTGTGATTAATGATTTAATCAATATCCGTTTCAATGAGATTTGTTCCGCTAAGAGGATTAAATTTTGAAAAGCCCCTCTTAAATCCCTTCAGTGGTATCAGAGTTTTTGGTTCTGATTAAATCATTGAATTCAAATATGTTGGTTCCGTAACATGATTTAATGCTTTATCGGTTTTAATATGATTGAAATTGATTAGCATATAGTTTCGTTTTTGAAAGGAAACGTGATATTGGATATCACTAAATCCAGCGCATGAGTCAAACTGATTAAAATCGATGTCATACCCCATTTTTTGACTTATATTTTTATGTGTGTTTCATCTTTTATTATTTTCATTATTTATTATTACTTTGTATTATTTCATTCTTGTTGTAGTATTTTTGTTTGCATTTTTATTAATATCATTATTAGCATTTCCATTAGCCTTAATATCATTAATATTGTCATTTTATTTAATAATATTATTATTATTACCTTTACTACTATTTATTTTAATTAATAAATATCATTAATATTGTCATTTTATTATTATTATTAAATATCATCTTTTTCATTATTAGTATTATCTACTATTTTCCTTATTATCATCATCACTTGCATTTCTTGCATTTTTTATCATCATTTATTATCATTATATATTATTATTATTTTCCCCATTTTACCTTTTATTTTAAATACAAAAAAACAAAAAAAAGTGGAGTTCGCAGTGCGAACTCACCTTCGCACTGCGACCTCTGCGAAATTTCTGCAGATTTTTATACATTTGTTTATCCTTTTTGCTTTCAACTGCAATTATTATTAGTAGCATTATTACTTGTATTCTTGCTATTTTGTGACTGATTTGGTGCAGCAAGGCAAGATTTAATGTGTGACATTAAAGGTAAAAGGAAAGAAGAACTTTCTTCCAACCTCTCATGTGATCAAACAAATTGGCTGCCCTTGGTCAGTTTTTGTCCCTCCAAATTGACCCCTCACCCAACCTAAACTTGCCAGCCAGCTGCTTGATCCCTTTCCTTCCCTTTTTCCCTGCCAAAACCAGTCAATCACAAGTGGTTTTTGTTGCAAAAAAGCTGTTTGACATGCCCTGTTTTGAGCTGGATTTCTCCTCTCACACATAAGCCCACATGCTAATTTTGATTCCCCCAATCTCCCTATACATGGCAGTACACGTTTTGATTGTTTGACCTTCCAAGATTGCAAGGATTGATCCCAAGAATCATCCCTTTTGCAGCTGCCCTGTTTTACAGTTTTTACCATCATTACCTTCTAGAATCAATGGCATTTGTGGCTGAGATCAGTCAAGACCTTGCCCCTTGGCACAAGGCAAAGCAAGTTCTATCCATTAGCATTAAATGCAAAGTGTTCTAGCCTGAATTTAGTCCAAATCAGCTAGTGTTTTAGGATTTTGTTCATCATTGTTCATCATTACAAAGATTTGCATTTATGCCTATAAAAGGAATGGCAAGGCCCAAGGATCACACACACTGAAACACATGGAAAACCAGCTAAAAACAGACCAATTCAGAGAGCCAATACACACGAAATCCACACAAAAATCCCTTGCATTGCAGCACAAAATCAGTCCATCACAAACACTTTGAACCTTGTTCATAACCTCTCACAAAGCAAGCAAGCCACTTCCAATCTTGTTCAAGCATTGCTAGGAGTTCTGTAAGTCTCCTATAACCTTTCTTTTCTATTGTATTTGCTGTTTGCATATCTTGCTTTGTCCAATTTTTCTTTGTGAACCAAAACCTCCTTTGAACCTCAAAAAGGACCTCAAAGGGGCCAAGCTTTAAAACTGTGATTTTCCACCCTTTTTTCTTCCTTTTTGTCAAGTTTCTTAACCTCCTTTAGGTTCTGAATCTTGCTTAGAAGCAGTTTCTGAACTTCTGTTCAGAAACAGCTTCTGAGTTGAAAATTCGCATACTTCGCAGAGCCAAGCCTTGCTCGCACTGCGAACACACCAGAACCTGACTTCGCAGAGCCAAGTTCTGGTTGCTCTGCGAAGTATGTGAAATTCAGAACATGAATCAGGCATTCAAATGTCATTTTTTTTGGGATTCTAGCCCTTGATTCAGAACCTAAAGAGGGTTAAAACCATTTTGGTCCAAACCCAACTCATAATCATGCACAACTTTGAAGATTTCACAAGTTCGTGCGACAAAGTTTGAATAACTTGTGAAACAAGTTATATTCTTAATATTTTCAAAAACCAAGTTTGAGCAACAAGCTAAGTTCGTCTATTTCAAAAACAAACTTGAACAACCATGTTGTTCATGATTTTCAATCCAAACGCGAACTTAAGCCGAGTTTGCTCATTCTTAAAACCAAGCTCGAATTGAGCCGAACTTGTGAACTTTCCAATTTTTGCATGTTTTATGATTGTGTTTGCCATTTAAACTTGAACTAAACTTGTTCTTGAGTTTCAATAGCTTAAACAACAAGTAACGTTCATGTTTTTTTTAATAAAATCGAACAACAAATTTGTTCGTATTGTTTTTTTCTTTTCTTTAACTTTCCTTTTAAAAGCTTTGGTTCCCTTTGAGGTTTCTCCGAGTGACAAAACCAAACTTGAATGAAACGGGAATGGCTTGACGTATGTCTCCCCAAACCTCGATTGTACGAATGCGTGACGTATGTCTCGTCGCTCGGGCAATCGTCATTCCACCCTTGACGCGTCTAGCACGCTCAACCTTCCCTTGGCCCCTTTGTGGCCATTTTTACCCTTTTCTTGGCCCTCGTGGTCAATCCGAACCTCTCGCGCCTTGCGCGTTTATTTTAATCTTTTACGCCTTGCGCGAATTTTTCGCCTCAGTGCGTTTGTCTTTTGTCTATTCCTTTTAAAACATTCACGCCTTGCGCGAGCTTATCGCCTAGCGTCCATCTTTCACTATTTTAAAACTTTGTACGTCTTCGTACGTTTTTAAAAACCTTTGCTCAAGTCCGAGCGTAAAACTTTTTCATCAAATCATTTACTTTTATGCATTGTCGTCAGTGGCCAGCTCGGCAACAACCCGAGCAGCTGACTTTTACTTTCTTGTCGTCAATGGCCAGTTCGGCAGCAACCCGAACAGTTGACATTTATTTTCATTACACTTTTTCTTTTTCTCAAACTTTTTCGCTCGGACGCGATCAAACTTTTTTTAACTAAAACGAACCAACATACAAACGTTTTCTACCAAAGAACTACGTACGCTTTGAATTCTCCGACTACCGGGAGATACGTAGGAGCAAGATCGACATCTTGTCAAGCCCATTAATAAAAAACCTGTTTTTTCCTTTTCGTTTGTTTTTATCTCTTTCTTTATCCCGCATTATGTCTTTTATATATTTCCTTTTATACATATATAAACGCGTAAGTAAAACATCGAAGCATTTTAAGCCTAAGCCGACTAAGAGGTTCCCGTTGAGTACAACGGATGTGAGGGGTGCTAATACCTTCCCCTCGCATAATCGACTTTCGAACCTAAAATCTTTTCTCAAGGTAATTTAGAACTTTTTTCCTTTTTTTCCCCAAAAAATTAAAAGTTCAGTCGTAATTTAGAATTAGTGATTCAAAGCTTCCCCAATAGCTTGACATCCGAAATTCGGCGCGACAATCGATAAGGGTTATTGATTTAATTTTGAAATAAAATCAGAACATATTTTGTATATATGTGATATGTATAAATAAATGTTTCATATTTATTTTGAAATTAATCTTGTAAAATTATTTTACTAAATATTAATTAAAATTGATTGATCGATATCATATATGTGATATATGATTCTGATACGACATCAGTATATGTGATATATTGATTGTGTCATTCGTTCAATAGGTTTTATATGATTGATTGTGAATTTGTAGACAATTCGTGAGATTGAGCTTTGATATCCGATTCTGGTGAAGCATCAAAGATCCGGTTGTCCATACTGAACAAACAATTGTTAAAACTATTGATGTTTGATCGTCGTATTAGGTTACCTAACTATACAAGAGTTGTATTATAATGGTTGTATCATTTTGTCAATTATTTTCAAAAGATTGTTGTGAATTTGAACAATTCGTGAGATTGAGCTTCGATATCCGAATCTGGTGAAGCATCAAAGATCCGATTGTTCATGCTAAACAAACAATCCTTGAAACTATTGATGTAGTGTGATCTGCGTAGTGTGATCGATCATAATGTTTAATTAATTAATTCAATTGGAGAAAGGTAGATTTAAAAGATAATGATTTTGAAAGAGTTTCAATATCAGGTATGGTCTTTTGAATTTGGTAATTAAAGATTTTCATATCTTTAGTTTAATTCATTTCCAATTTAAAAGGATCATGATTTTGAAAAGTTTCAATATCAGATATGATTTTTTGAATTTGGTAGAAAAATATTTGCATAATTTTAGCACCATAATTTGTTTTGGAAACAGATTGATTGCCTAAATAAAGCAGATTTAATTATAATAATTATTGAGTGTCAATATTACTATAATTAAATAAATAAAAATTCTACCTTTTTGGATTGTTTTTCAAAAGTTGTTTGAAATGGTAGTAAACGATCCTTATTTGATAGTAAATTTAAAATGTCATGATTTGGAAAAGTTTCAATGTCATGTATGATTTTGAATTTATTTAAAAGATTTGCACGATGTTAACATAATTTGTTTCTAATTTAAAAGAATCATGATATTGAAAGAGTTTAAATATCGGATATGATCTTTTAGATTTGGTCATAATATTTGCATATTTTGATTTTATTTATGACCCGATTGACTTTGAAAATAGTTTCAAAGTATATGTGTGTGTGTCTATATATATATATATATATATATATATATATATATATGAATCAATTTTATATGGCATATATCTCGGTCAAAATATTATTTCCAAATCTTGATTGACTCTAAAATTGTTTAATGATAATAATAAATAGTTATTATTATTTATCATTAAGTTTAAGGTATATGGTTATGACCTTAGTTTGCTTTGGCATTTATTCATTTAAATTAAATATGACATGCGTGTCATAGTTTATTTCATTTAAATACGGCCTGCGTGTCGTGATTTATTTTATTTAAATACGACCTGCGTGTCGTGTCATTTATTTATTTTATTTAAGTGTTAAATAATGTAATTGCTCAAGTTGAAGAGAAGACAACGCCAAAAGATGATTCCGATGAAGAAACTTTTGAAGCTTGCTCGTGGGTCAAAGAATTGTAATAAAGTAGTTTATTTAATTCTTACGCGTTAGGAGGTCATAACCATACTACCAAATTTATTTTATGTATGTGATGCATGAAATGTATGTTTAGTTAGCGCATGTATAAGATATATGCTTAACATGTTTTAGATATATGTTAGCATGTATGTTTTAAATGTTTTATATACTTGCTATATATAAGCATGAATGTCATGCATATCTAAAGACGCGTATATGAGATACACATGTCGATGAGATCAAACTTAATAAAAATCCTTCAAATAGAATATTAAGTTAAATGCTTTCAAAGGATAGCACCCTTCAAGACTAGTCTCGAATAGTGTGGGTTCGCCCTAGCGAAGTGCACTTTCTATACTAGTAAGTTGTGGTGAGGTAATTCCATTTACCCGACTGTTATTCTTTGCGTCTAACTTAACTAAATTATTTTAATAAGATTAAAATATATTTAGAAGCAATGTTTGGGAACATCTATATGATAGATTGGAGTAAGGAGTTACTCGCCCAAATGGTTTGAAAGTTGTCTGAGATACAATTGGAAGGAGTGTTGAGGCAAAATCCCTAATTAATTTTAAAGATAACAAACCCTAAATGATTAAAGGATTAATGGACTTTGATTAGTCTCTTGGTATTTAACTTGTGTTCTTGAGTGTTTAATTAAGACAGGAACAAGATATGAACCATACCAAGATACAAGGAATCAAAGATCATTAAGAAGAAAGAACTTAGTCAAAGTTCAGAAAGTTGAACAAGAGTTCAGAAGGTTGGACACAGTTCAGAAGCTGAACATAGTTCAGAAGCTGAAATGCAGTTCAGAAGCTTGTTCACAGTTCAGAAGCTTTGTCATAAGGCTGCTCTTACACAAGCCCATAAATTCAAGAACACTATCAAGAACATGCAAGACACACGTGACATGAATAAATGTCCAGGAAAGTATACTTGCATGGATCAATCAAGCAATAAAGGCATTTACAAGAGTAATGTCAAAAAGGAAATTCAATGTTCATTTAAGACTATGAACATTGAGTTGATAGGAATGTTCCAAAAGGGAATATCATCCTAGATGTTTAAATTACTGCACTTCATTGATGTTTCACTATTGGGATTTGATTACATCAAATGAAAGTCTTACAAATCATCCTAAGTGAAACAAAAAGAACATTCTGAAGTTCAGAAAGTTCAAAACGGCACATGCTTTAATTCTGACAGTACTGCAAAGTGGTTGGTAAAGTAAAGCAAAAGCAAGATAGCAATCTCAAAGTCAGAATCCATGAGATTTTGACACCTAAGGGATTTGGTACTGTAACAGACCAGCAAAATCCCCTAAAGCATGGGCATGAAGTGATAGTTCCACTTTCCTTTCTCCTGCACACAATCCAAGACAGATCTGCAAAGCTCTTGGCACAGAAACATTCTAAAGTACCGCACGCATAACAAAAGTTCATCAACAATCCAGAAACTCATATCTTCATACATGATGAACCCAGATGAAGATCATCAAAGATGCAACAACGTTCTGAAGTATTCTCAAGAACACAACAACATTCTGAGGTTCAGAATGTTCACCCAGATTTCAAGTAAAAATCAGTGGGGTCCAGGACACGTGGCACAAGACATTGGTCACCTTCCAACGGCTACAAGAGACCAATAACTCTATAAATAGAAGTGAAAGGCTCAGCATTATACACAATTGCAAAGCATACAAGAAAACATTTGAAAAGTGTTTGAAGCTTTAGCATCTCAAATTGATCATCACTGAGATTCCAAATTATCTCTTAAAGTGTAAATCAATTCTCTTTTATCTTGTCAAAGATAAACTCTCCCCCTTCTCTTCTGAAAGTCTTCATCTTAACCTCATTTCTTCAAATATCCAATCAATTGTAAAAGAGAAAATCTCATCTAGTTTTAAGGGTATTAAAGTCTAGGTTGAGTAACATAGTGCAAAGTCTGCTGTGACTTAGTACAGAAAGTTGAGAGCCTGCTGAGGCTTAGAGAATACAGTTTGTAACCGTTCCAAGTGAACAAGATTGTAAGGTGCAGGATTTGAAAGGATATCTCAAGCATTATAGTGGAAAACTCTGACAAGACTGTGAGGAGTGGACTAGCCCACATTGGGTGAACCACTATAAAATTCTGTGTGTCTTTCTTCTCTCCTTATACTCTTTACATTACTGCATACACAACACACACACAATACTTAACTTAAATATCTTATTCTGCAACTAACACTTCAGAACGTTCTGAAGTCTGTTTAACTTTATTCTTCCAAAAATCAACTTGAGAAGTATTTTTAAGTACAGGATTAGATTTTAAAAAGGGTCACAATTCAAACCCCCCCTTTCTTGTTACTATATTATCTACTTCAATTGGCATCAGAGCACGACTCTAAGGGTTTGGACACTTACACAAGTGTTAGGGAAAAGATTCAGGAAGAAGTATGTCAAAGGTCAAGTACATTACAGAAGGAGGATCATCAAACAGACCACCACTATTTGATGGCTCAAACTACAACTTCTGGAAAGGTAAGATGGAACTTTTTCTTAGATCTCAAGATACGGACATGTGGGCTGTAATCTCTGAAGGAGATCATGTTCCAATGAACAAAGAAGGAGGCATAAAAGAAAAAAGTGCATGGTCAACAGATGACAAAGCTAAGGTATTACTAAACTCTAAAGCTAGATTATTCTTATCATGTGCACTAACCATGGAAGAAAGTGAAAGAGTTGATGGATGCCAAAATGCTAAAGAGGTATGGGACACTTTAAAAATACACCATGAAGGTACATCTCATGTCGAAGAAACTAGAATTGACATTGGAGTCAGAAAATTTGAAATCTTTGAATTGAGTGAAAATGAAACTATTGATGAAATGTATGCTAGATTCCAACAATAGTAAATGAAATGAGATCTCTTGGAAAGATATATTCCACTCATGATAGAATCAGGAAAATATTAAGATGTCTTCCAAGCACATGGAGACCTATGGTCACAGCCATTACCCAGGCCAAAGATCTAAACTCTCTGACCTTGGAGGAACTTATTGGTTCACTGAGAGCTCATGAAGTTATACTTCAAGGAGACAAACTAGTGAAAAAGGTAAAAACTCTTGCCTTGAAGGCCTCCCAAGAAGCATCATCAGCAACTCAAGATGATGTGAAAGAACTAGATGAAATAGAAGGAGTCCAAGAAGAGGAAGCTGAAGATGAACTTGCACTCATCTCCAAGAAAATTCAAAGAATGATGATGAGAAGAAATCAGATCAGAAAGAAGTTTCCCAACACCAACACCAACAAAACTGAGACTGACAAAAGTCAAGTCACCTGTTTTGGATGCAACAAGCTTGGACACTACAAAAATGAATGTCCTGATCTCAAGAAACAACAAAGGAGACCTCCCTTCAAAAAGAAAGCCATGATCACCTGGGATGATCTAGAAGAAGCAGAACCTGAAGATGAGGAAGCCAACTTGAGTTTGATGGCTAAATCAGAAGATGAAGAAGAGGTAATTATCTATGAACCTCACTCTTTACAAAAAGATCTTGAAAGAAAAATTGACAGTCTTATATATGATTCAAACTTTCTATCTAACAAATGTCATTCATTAATAAAAGAACTTTCTGAACTAAAAAAGGAAAAAGGTAAACTTCAAATAAAATATGATGAATCTAGAAGAACCATACAAACTTTGCAAGACTCTCATTTTAAAATGTCTGAACAACAAAGAGAGCTAAATAAAAAGCAAAAAGGAATTTTATCTAAACCTTCTGAAGTACAAAAAGAAAACACTCTTTTGAAAACAGAAGTTGAAGGATTAAAAAATGATCTCTCACGTTTTATAAAATCCACAGAAACCTTTCAAAACATTCTGGGATCACAAGCTGGAACAAATGAAAAATCTGGCTTAGGATTTAAAGATCCAAACAAAAATCTTCTTAAAACTGTTTTTATACCAAGAGAAACTGAAATAAAAATGAAGATAAAATGCTCATATTGTAACAAGCTAGGACATCTTGATTCAGCATGTTTTCATAAAAAACATTTTGAAAAAAATAAATTAATTAATCTTAGTTCAGAACGCTCTCATCTCAATAGATCAGAAAGTTCACAAAAGGCTGAGAAGGCTAAGAAGATATGCTCTTACTGTAACAAATATGGTCATACAATAACAGAATGTTACAATAAGAAGAGATCTCTTAGAAAGACTAATCCTCAAGGACCCAACATTACATGTATACCTAAGTTTTGTTCATGACAAGTGTAGGTCTCCTTTCAAAATGCAAAGACAAAGCCATGGTACTTGGACAGTGGCTGTTCAAGACACATGACAGGAGATAGGAATTGCTTTCTAACATTTGAAAGTAGAGATGGAGGACTAGTCACATTTGGAAACAATGACAAAGGCAAAATCAGAGGTAAAGGAACAATAGGTAAAACTAACTCTGCCAAAATAGAAAATGTTCAGTTTGTAGAAGGGTTGAAACACAATCTACTTAGCATAAGTCAATTATGTGATAGTGGTTTTGAAGTTATTTTTAAACCCAACATATGTGAAATAAGACAAGCCTCCTCTAAAAAGTTAATTTTCTTTGGATCAAGGAAAAAGAACCTATATGTTTTGGATTTAAATGAAATACCAGCTGAATCATGTTTTATGCCTCTTGAAAAAGATAAGTGGATTTGGCACAAAAGAGCTGGTCATATAAGTATGAAAACTATTGCTAAACTTTCTCAACTTGATCTAGTTAGAGGTTTGCCAAAGATTAACTTTGAAAAGGACAAGATCTGTGAAGCCTGTATTAAAGGAAAACAAGTTAAAAGCAGTTTTAAAACAGTTGAATATATTTCAACTCAAAAACCTTTAGAGCTTCTTCACATTGATCTCTTTGGTCCTGTTCAAACTGCAAGTCTTAGTGGCAAAAAAATATGGATTTGTTATTGTTGATGACTTTTCCAGATTTACATGGGTGTTATTTTTAAAACATAAAGATGAATCATTTGAAGCATTTCAAAACTTTTGCAAAAAGATTCAAAATGAAAAAGGTTCTAATATCATATCTGTGAGGAGTGATCATGGAGGAGAATTTGAAAATGCTTCCTTCAAGACATTCTTTGATGAATGTGGTATTACACATAATTTTTCTTGTGCAAGAACTCCACAACAAAATGGAGTTGTTGAAAGGAAAAATAGAACCTTGCAAGAAATGGCTATGACTATGTTAAATGAATCAAATGTTGAAGATTACTTTTGGGCAGAAGCCATCAATACATCTTGTTACATCTTGAATAGAGTCTCGATAAGAAAAATTCTAAATAAAACCCCATATGAATTATGGAAAAACATCAAACCTAGCATATCTTATTTTCACATATTTGGTTGCTATTGTTACATTCTGAACACAAAAGAAAAATTGGGTAAGTTTGATCCTAAATCAGATAAAGCTATCTTTTTGGGATACTCTACAACATCTAAAGGTTATAGAGTGTACAACCTAAAAACCCAAACAGTTGAAGTCAGTATGCATGTCATATTTGATGAATATGATGAACCTTCCCAACTCCAAGAAAAAGAAGATACTGAAGATCAAACACTTCAGAATGTTGACAACCAGAACACTGTAAGTTCTATAGAAAAAGAGGATGATCAGAATGTTCAGGACCCATCCTTACAGAGCCCTCCTAGAAGTTGGAGAATGGTAGGAGATCATCTTGTAGATCAAATCATTGGAAGCACAACTGATGATGTAAGAACCAGAATGTCCTTCCAAGGGAACAATATGGCTATGATCTCTCAAATGGAACCCAAGTCAATCAATGAGGCCATAGTTGATGATTCATGGATTGAGGCCATGAAAGATGAACTATCTCAGTTTGAAAGAAACAAAGTGTGGGACTTAGTTCCAAATAATCAAGGGAAGACAATCATTGGAACAAGATGGGTGTTTAGAAATAAACTTGATGAAGATGGCAAAGTTGTCAGAAACAAGGCAAGATTGGTTGCTCAAGGATACAACCAACAAGAAGGTATTGACTATGATGAGACCT
Source organism: Medicago ruthenica (assembly GCA_018208015.1). Taxonomy (NCBI): domain Eukaryota; kingdom Viridiplantae; phylum Streptophyta; class Magnoliopsida; order Fabales; family Fabaceae; genus Medicago; species Medicago ruthenica. The sequence continues at coordinate 123,692 of WNNG01000415.1, forward strand.
TTGCACCAGTAGCAAGAAAAGGCTGTAGTTTTGACCTTGTAGCCTATTGTGATGTTGATTATGCTGGAGACAAAGTTGAGAGAAAGAGTACAAGTGGATCTTGCCAATTCTTAGGACAAGCCTTGATTGGATGGTCCTGTAGAAAACAAAATATCATTGCACTCTCCACAATAGAAGCTGAGTATGTATCTGCAGCCAGTTGTTGCTCTCAAGTTTTGTGGATCAGAAATCAGTTGGAGGATTACTCACTAAGGTACTCTAATGATCCAATTTTTTGTGATAACACAAGTGCAATCAATTTATCAAAAAATCCAATTCAACATTCTAGGTCTAAACATATTGAAATTAAGCATCATTTCATATGTGATCATGTTCAGAAAAAGGACATTGAGTTAAGATTCATTGATACTGAAAATCAATTAGCTGACATTTTCACAAAACCATTAGTTGAGGATAGATTCAATTTTATCAAAGAAAAATTTCTAATCATAAAAAATCCCAATAAAGATTGATTAACTGAATCACTAAGGGCCTAGGACAAACCCCCTTGATTCATTCTGATTCACTTCAGAATGTTCAACAAGTTCAGAATGTTCATTCAGGTTCTGAACGTTCACCCAGTTCAGCATGGCACTCTGAACTCAGAATATTCAGAACAAACTTTGTCTGAAGTTAGTAAGTCACTCTCATAAGTGATTTTAATCTTTCTCTGAAAATCTCTCCATATCTCAGCATTAAATGCTTGTATAGGAGTTAATGTGATAAAACCATTAACCTCCATACAAAAAGTGAACTATCAAATCAGCCTCTCTCCTTTCTCCTCTTAAACGGCTACTTTCTCTCTCTTGTACACTACTTTTTAGTTTCATCTTTTCCCATAAAACCACCATCATCAGTTTCTCTCTCTCTTCCCCTACACGTTTATCTTTATAAATAAATCACCATTTCACTCAACCTCATTCATCTCCCTACCTCTTACCAAAACTTTCCAAACTTTAAAAAAAAAATCTGTCTCTTCGCAAACACTGCCTTGGCCAGAACAAAAACAACCGCTCGAAACAATGAACAAGAACAAACCCCTGTTCCTCGTTCTGCTCCACCACAATACCCCGCTGAACCTCAACCTCTTCGCACCATTCTCCCTGATATCATCATCTCTACTGCTGAACCTTCTAAACCCAGAAAATCTACGTCTAAACCTAAAAAATCTGTTTCAGCTTCCCAACCTCCCAGAAGATCTCAAAGAATCATTTCTGGAACTGGAAAAACCAAGAAATACTCTACTTCCACAATTCTTCTCTCAGAATCAGAGGAAGAATCTGAACCAACCATTTCTCAATACATGAGGAAGATTAAGACTTCATCCAAACAATCATTTGAACCAGAAGAAGAGGATTCTGAATCTGAAAAAGAATCTCAATCCAAATCTCAATTTGAAGAAGGGATACTCTTTGATAAGCAGGAAGAAGTGTCCCCTCCAAAAAAACATGGGAAAGGAAAAGACATTGAGAAGATAGCTTCCATTTTGAAAGCCAAAAAGGAAAAAGCACCTAGACCCATAAGCAGGGCTAAGTACTTTGATTTTGTTGATCTAAAGAAGAAGGGATGGAACCTGTGTGAATACACTGATGCACAAGGATGGACAAGCTTTGTAGCTCTTCAAGAACTCACCTACCCAGACTTAATAAGGGAATTCTACAGTTCCATGAAGATCAAAGACAAAGATGGAAAGAAGACTCTCATTTCAGCTGTCAAAGGGATTAAGATCAAGCTCACTCAAGCTTCCCTCTCAAAAGCCCTAAGAATCCCAAATGAAGGTAATGAACTTTTCTTTCCTTCTTGGTTCTCTGAAGCTAGAACAAACCGTGCCAAACTCATACTTGAATACACCAAACCTAACCTCCCTTTTAACTCCATAAACCTTGCTGACCTACCAAAAATCCTTAACAATATGATACGCCACACTTTGCTCCCTAGGTCAGGAACCTATGAAGCTGTGAGTGATGCAAATCTCTGCATCATGTTTCATCTCATCAACAAGAAAAAGTTAAACCTATGCTTCATTATCCTTCAACACATGATTGATTCATGTATGAACCCCAAACAAACCAGTGCCCTAGCTTATGGAATGCCAATCACTCTTATCCTCAAAGAAAACAAGGTACCTCTTGAAGATGAAAAATGTGATTACACTTTTATGAGATTCACTGCAAAAACCATAGCTCAGTTACACATCACTTCCTCCAATCTTCCCACACCTCCAGCATCTGAAACATCTGGTTCTGTTAAAAGACATCCAGACCAGAAAGTTGGAAAGGCAAAGAAGAAAAGAAAGGTTGAGAAAGTCAATAACCCTTCAAATATTCCACTGGAAGAAGAAGTAGAAGCTGTCAACAACGTGCTTCAAGAGGATCTCATGGATGAAAATCCTACAGCAAATCAAAAAGAAGATGAAACCCCTGCTGAAGAAACATTCCAAGAGATTGTTGATCTTGCCAAAGAAGCAGCTCAGAAAGCTGCAGAAGATCAGAATGTTGAAGAAAAGCTCAAGAAATTGCTGAGGAGGAAAGCCAGCAGGATAATGAATCTCTCCTCACATAGAGAATGTTGAGACAGCCACATTTGCTGAAGAAGAACTTCAGCAAGACAATAAAGAAAATGCTGAAGAAGGAGCTCAGATTGTAAATCAACTTGTGGAAGAAGAACAAAAGATTGCTGAGGATCAGGACTTGCACGATGTTGCAGAGATTTTAGTCACCCACATGCTTAGTGACAATGCTGACCAGTTGGAAACTGGTACTGAAAAGTCAGATGGAAATCAAGCTGGTTTTGATCTCAACGTGGAAGATTTCAACTCAGATGATGGTGTATTTGAGGATTCTCAGAAAGGAAATTCTGAAACAATGCCTGAAACTGAAGTTCAGAACGTTGAAAGAAACATTCTTCCTGATCATACCACTCCTTCCATATGTGAAGTCTCTGCAGACCCTGCTCCTATAGCCTCAGGATCTCTGCCTATTGAACAAATCCAACATCTGGATCAACAACCACCACCACCACTCCTAAATCAATCTACCTCCACCATGGAATCAGAAGCTATTTGCAGCAAATTTCTGATCTCTCCTCTTCACACTTTGCAAAATATTTCTCCTGCTCCAAGCCACAATTAAAACAACCACTCAACTACCAGACATCCCTACTCTGTTTGCATCGCTTGAAACCTTTGTCTCAAAAGAAGGTCACTCAAAAACAAACTTGGATGCCCCCATTTCAGCTCCCACACCACAAATATCCAAAGCTGAAAAAATTGCTAGACGCTCTCTTAGGGTTGCAACTAAAACCCATAAGATTGCATGTGTCCTAGCAAAATGGACTTCTGAAGTTGCTGCTCCTGGCTTAGCCATGGAACCTCCAGTGTTTGAGGATCCCTCTGTCTTTGATTCTGAGCCTTCCTCAGATTCTAGAGACTCAACTCCCTGAATTTCCTCCACTTGTCCCTCCCTACCTTTTTTTTGCTGTTGGCAAAAGGGGGATGAAATTTCTGGCTTAGCAACTGGTAAGGAGGTTAAACTGGTTCTGATTAAAACTGGTTCTTAACTTGAAACATAGCACAATTTAAATCACAGTTATGCAGCAGAATTAAAAAGTGCAGAAATAAAAGAACACAAGGTTTGTTAACCCAGTTCGGAGTAAACACCTCCTACTCTGGGGGATACCAATCCAGGAAGGAAATTCCACTATTGGAATTAACCCTTAAGACTCAGACACTGACCTTCCAGTTCCTATCCTAAGCAATCAACTTCCACCTAGTCAGACTTCTACCCACGCATGAGTATTAGAGTCCACTAACTTCCTATTTAAGCAACAACCCAGTTACTTGAACAACTTGAACTAAACCCAATTCTTAAACAAAACTACCCAGTTTGTGAAGAACACTCTTCAATACATGACCTGCACTCGTACCTACAGGCTTAGAGTGATTACAACTCTATTAAACCTAAACCAACTCAACAGAGTGGTGCACAAACAAAGCTAAAAAGCTTACACAACCTAAGACTCAATTTTCTGAATTATACTCTGTTTTTCATATCTCTTGAATAGCAGCAAAGCACTCTTTATATAGCCTTCAGTCCAGCATAAAACCCAATCCAATCTTCTAAATTGATCTGTTTATGAATTATGATTGGTCCAATAAGGAAACAAATAAACCAGGAAAGAATCTTAATAAGATTGTAACAGAAAAATACGAAGTTCATAAAACTGAACCAAATCTTTATTAAATCTTCTCCAAAACAACCAGCATTCTAGAAGCAATATGCGAAGATATATTCTTGTTAAATCTCGCCAAGATTCGCGCAAGAATAACTTGAAAATAACAAGCTTCTGATGAAGTCAACAAAAGTCAACGCGGGCATCAGACTCACATTTCAGCTTCTGAAGTGCTACAGTGCGTCTGAAGGTGCATTCAGCTTCTGAAGGCCAAAAGTGCTTCTGAACAGCTTCAAATGCAAATTCTTATAACTGAAGACTTGTTCTAAACATGGAGATGCTTCTATTCAACACATTGGATTTCCCAAAATATGCAGCCAACACCAAAATACTCAACAATCTCCCCCTTTGGCAAATTTTTGGCTAAAACCAATGTTCACACAACCAAGCTCTTCAATCTCCCATAAGACAAACTCAGCAATGAAGAACTCCACAAATAAATAACATAGCAAACAGATTAGCAAAGATTAGCAGCGGACAAAACATTCTCTGAGCTATGTTAAACAGCAGCTTCAGCTTCTGAACACTGAAACACACATAACACAATTACTGATCAACTCCTGATCATCACAAACACTCCTGAAGCTTCACAATACTCCCCCTGCAACTCAGCATTCAACATTACTCCATAAAAAAACTCCCCCTTAATTCTGAACTGCAGTAACTTGTGAGACACGTAACATACTTCAGGAATACACCAACACTCAGGAATATAATAACCTTGTACTCCCCCTGAGACACACACTCCCCCTCAATATCACTAACACATCTCATGTTGCATTGGTTATGAATTCTGAGCAAACACATGCAACTTCTGAACCACACTACAATCTGACAGCACACACTCTAAACAGCTCATGTCTGATCTTAAACATAAGTTTTCTCCCCCTTTTTAGCCACAAAATTATGACAAACCACAGTTTTAACATAGGGTTTAAAAACTGCACATACATCATCTGAATCAGTCCCAGCATTAACTTTAGACCCAGGATCAGACACACATTCAGCATTAGCAAAACTGGCAGGTACTCTATCTTCCTCACATCCAGTTTGCAATAATTGCTATAAATCCTTATGCTGACTAACATTTGAAGAACGACAACCAAAACCATTCCTCCCAGCAATTTGTTTCTGAAAATCAACCACTCTTTTCTGATCACAAGTCCTAGCAACTTCAGACTTATAAGAAAATAGTACCTTCTGAGCAGGAACATGAACTTTGCTCCAGACTTTGGATGGTCCAGCACCAGAATTCTTCTGTGCTATAGGAATTGGCTTGCTGTCATCAGCAACAGCCTTTCCCTTTCCTTTGTTCAGATTCTGAGCAATACCTTCACTCTTAGGTCTCCAAACTTTCTTGATTTTGCTCTTGTTCACAGCTGGTTCAACTTTTCTGTGTTGCAAATGTTTGGGATAACCATGCAATTTGTAACAAAAAGGTTTAATGTGACCCTTTTTACCACAATGATGACAGACCCAAGGTTGATTCCTTCTTTTGTTTCTGTTAAACTTCTGGGAATGCATCTGAGCATGCTTCTGAGGCAGCATCTGAACTTGCTTATGAGGTATCATTTGAGCTGGCTTCTGACTTTGCATCTGTGCTTGTTTCTGAGGTCTCCTCTTTGGTGTTCCAACCATAGAATCATGAGTTTGAGTAGCAGGAACAAACTTACTAACAGGATTTTTCTCCTTGAGCTTCAGACTCTGATCAACATAACCTAACCCAGTTTTTCCTTGCTTCTGGACATCCAGAATTTCCTCCAACTTATCAGTAGCAGAGTTCATCATCCTAACTTGCTTCTTCATCTGATCAAGTTGGGAATTCAGTTGGCTCACTTCATCCTTTAAATCAGAGTTTTGTACCAAAAGTTCACCTTTCTCAGCCTCCAGTTGACAAATGTTCTTCTTCTGATCCACTACTTGATTGCAAACTTCTAAACTTCTGATGTATAGATTCTTGTAATTTTCAGCCAGTTCATCATATGAGAGTTTTGCAACTTCAGACACAGATGAGGCTACAGACTCTGATTCAGACTCAGAAAATGTCTCAGACTCTGAAAATGCATCAGACTTTGAACCAGTTCCTGAGTTCTGTTTTAACCTTACCATCAGGCCTGTATTAACCTTAGCAGATTCACTCTCAGCATCTTCTTCAGAATCATCATCAGACCATGAAGCAGCTAGGCTCTTCTTCTTCTGCTTCTTAAGAAAAGTAGGACATTTTGTCTTGATATGTCCAAAGCCCTCACACTCAAAGCACTGAACACCTTGTGATTGTTTACTATTTTCTTCAGTCTTGGCCCTTTTTAAATCATTATGAGGCTTGCTATTGTAAAACCTGATGTTCTGACCCTTGGATTTTGACTTTCTATCAACAAGCTTCAGAATCTTATCAAACTGTTTCCCCAGCACCCCAAGTGCTTCTGATAAATCATTATCATCCTCATCTGGTTCTTGTTGATCATCAACTTTAGAGTTTACAGCAAGAGCTATTCCTTTCCCTTTCTTCTCAGGCTGTTTGCAAAAAGCACTTTCAAAATTCAAAAGGGATCCAATCAGCTCCTCAACCTTCATAGTGGTAATATCACGGGCTTCTTCTATTGCTGTAACCTTCATATCAAACCTTCTGGGCAGGGACCTGAGGATTTTTCTTACTATCTTTTCATCAGACATCTTTTCCCCAAGTGAATCAAAGGAATTTGCCATGTCCAGCACATTCATGTAGAAATCCTGAATAGTTTCATCTTCCATCATCTTCAGGTTCTCAAACTTAGTAGTCAGCAACTGGAGTCTGGACATCTTCACTTTAGAGGTTCCTTCATGAGTTGTTTTTAAGATTTCCCAGGCATCCTTTGTAACTGTACATTGCTTGATGAGTCTGAACATGTTTTTGTCAACACCATTGAAAATTGCATTCAAGGCTTTTGAATTCCCATGAGACAAGTCATCTTCAGCTTTGGTCCACTCCTGTTTAGGCTTCAAAACTCCAGTTTTGTTACCATCTTTGTCCAAAACCTCAGGATGATCCCAGCCTTTAAGCACAGCTTTCCAAGTTCTGCTGTCAATGGATTTCAGGAATGCACACATCCTGGATTTCCAGTACTCATAATTTCTGCCATCAAGTAGGGGTGGTCTATTGACATAGCCTCCTTCTCTATTCATGCTTGCCAGAAATAAACTCCTCTGGATCTCACCCAAAACACAAGCAGGGTGTCTGCTCTGATGCCAATTGAAATTCTGGCCAGGCAATAACAAAGAGTAAATAGGTTCTGAACCAAACAGGTTCTGAACTAAACTTAGCACAATTAACAACAGATAATCAGCAGAAATTAAAAGTGCAGGAAAGCTAAAGAAGGCACAAGGTTTGTTAACCCAGTTCGGAGTAAACACCTCCTACTCTGGGGGATACCAATCCAGGAAGGAAATTCACTATTGGAATTAACCCTTAAGACTCAGACACTGACCTTCCAGTTCCTATCCTAAGCAATCAACTTCCACCTAGTCAGACTTCTACCCACGCATGAGTATTAGAGTCCACTAACTTCCTATTTAAGCAACAACCCAGTTACTTGAACAACTTGAACTAAACCCAATTCTTAAACAAAACTACCCAGTTTGTGAAGAACACTCTTCAATACATGACCTGCACTCGTACCTACAGGCTTAGAGTGATTACAACTCTATTAAACCTAAACCAACTCAACAGAGTGGTGCACAAACAAAGCTAAAAAGCTTACACAACCTAAGACTCAATTTTCTGAATTATACTCTGTTTTTCATATCTCTTGAATAGCAGCAAAGCACTCTTTATATAGCCTTCAGTCCAGCATAAAACCCAATCCAATCTTCTAAATTGATCTGTTTATGAATTATGATTGGTCCAATAAGGAAACAAATAAACCAGGAAAGAATCTTAATAAGATTGTAACAGAAAAATACGAAGTTCATAAAACTGAACCAAATCTTTATTAAATCTTCTCCAAAACAACCAGCATTCTAGAAGCAATATGCGAAGATATATTCTTGTTAAATCTCGCCAAGATTCGCGCAAGAATAACTTGAAAATAACAAGCTTCTGATGAAGTCAACAAAAGTCAACGCGGGCATCAGACTCACATTTCAGCTTCTGAAGTGCTACAGTGCGTCTGAAGGTGCATTCAGCTTCTGAAGGCCAAAAGTGCTTCTGAACAGCTTCAAATGCAAATTCTTGTAACTGAAGACTTGTTCTAAACATGGAGATGCTTCTATTCAACACATTGGATTTCCCAAAATATGCAGCCAACACCAAAATACTCAACAATCTCCCCCTTTGGCAAATTTTTGGCTAAAACCAATGTTCACACAACCAAGCTCTTCAATCTCCCATAAGACAAACTCAGCAATGAAGAACTCCACAAATAAATAACATAGCAAACAGATTAGCAAAGATTAGCAGCGGACAAAACATTCTCTGAGCTATGTTAAACAGCAGCTTCAGCTTCTGAACACTGAAACACACATAACACAATTACTGATCAACTCCTGATCATCACAAACACTCCTGAAGCTTCACAATACTCCCCCTGCAACTCAGCATTCAACATTACTCCATAAAAAAACTCCCCCTTAATTCTGAACTGCAGTAACTTGTGAGACACGTAACATACTTCAGGAATACACCAACACTCAGGAATATAATAACCTTGTACTCCCCCTGAGACACACACTCCCCCTCAATATCACTAACACATCTCATGTTGCATTGGTTATGAATTCTGAGCAAACACATGCAACTTCTGAACCACACTACAATCTGACAGCACACACTCTAAACAGCTCATGTCTGATCTTAAACATAAGTTTTCTCCCCCTTTTTAGCCACAAAATTATGACAAACCACAGTTTTAACATAGGGTTTAAAAACTGCACATACATCATCTGAATCAGTCCCAAGCATTAACTTTAGACCCAGGATCAGACACACATTCAGCATTAGCAAAACTGGCAGGTACTCTATCTTCCTCACATCCAGTTTGCAATAATTGCTATAAATCCTTATGCTGACTAACATTTGAAGAACGACAACCAAAACCATTCCTCCCAGCAATTTGTTTCTGAAAATCAGCCACTCTTTTCTGATCACAAGTCCTAGCAACTTCAGACTTACAAGAAAATAGTACCTTCTGAGCAGGAACATGAACTTTGCTCCAGACTTTGGATGGTCCAGCACCAGAATTCTTCTGTGCTATAGGAATTGGCTTGCTGTCATCAGCAACAGCCTTTCCCTTTCCTTTGTTCAGATTCTGAGCAATACCTTCACTCTTAGGTCTCCAAACTTTCTTGATTTTGCTCTTGTTCACAGCTGGTTCAACTTTTCTGTGTTGCAAATGTTTGGGATAACCATGCAATTTGTAACAAAAAGGTTTAATGTGACCCTTTTTACCACAATGATGACAGACCCAAGGTTGATTCCTTCTTTTGTTTCTGTTAAACTTCTGGGAATGCATCTGAGCATGCTTCTGAGGCAGCATCTGAACTTGCTTATGAGGTATCATTTGAGCTGGCTTCTGACTTTGCATCTGTGCTTGTTTCTGAGGTCTCCTCTTTGGTGTTCCAACCATAGAATCATGAGTTTGAGTAGCAGGAACAAACTGACTAACAGGATTTTTCTCCTTGAGCTTCAGACTCTGATCAACATAACCTAACCCAGTTTTTCCTTGCTTCTGGACATCCAGAATTTCCTCCAACTTATCAGTAGCAGAGTTCATCATCCTAACTTGCTTCTTCATCTGATCAAGTTGGGAATTCAGTTGGCTCACTTCATCCTTTAAATCAGAGTTTTGTACCAAAAGTTCACCTTTCTCAGCCTCCAGTTGACAAATGTTCTTCTTCTGATCCACTACTTGATTGCAAACTTCTAAACTTCTGATGTATAGATTCTTGTAATTTTCAGCCAGTTCATCATATGAGAGTTTTGCAACTTCAGACACAGATGAGGCTACAGACTCTGATTCAGACTCAGAAAATGTCTCAGACTCTGAAAATGCATCAGACTTTGAACCAGTTCCTGAGTTCTGTTTTAACCTTACCATCAGGCCTGTATTAACCTTAGCAGATTCACTCTCAGCATCTTCTTCAGAATCATCATCAGACCATGAAGCAGCTAGGCTCTTCTTCTTCTGCTTCTTAAGAAAAGTAGGACATTTTGTCTTGATATGTCCAAAGCCCTCACACTCAAAGCACTGAACACCTTGTGATTGTTTACTATTTTCTTCAGTCTTGGCCCTTTTTAAATCATTATGAGGCTTGCTATTGTAAAACCTGATGTTCTGACCCTTGGATTTTGACTTTCTATCAACAAGCTTCAGAATCTTATCAAACTGTTTCCCCAGCACCCCAAGTGCTTCTGATAAATCATTATCATCCTCATCTGGTTCTTGTTGATCATCAACTTTAGAGTTTACAGCAAGAGCTATTCCTTTCCCTTTCTTCTCAGGCTGTTTGCAAAAAGCACTTTCAAAATTCAAAAGGGATCCAATCAGCTCCTCAACCTTCATAGTGGTAATATCACGGGCTTCTTCTATTGCTGTAACCTTCATATCAAACCTTCTGGGCAGGGACCTGTGGATTTTTCTTACTATCTTTTCATCAGACATCTTTTCCCCAAGTGAATCAAAGGAATTTGCCATGTCCAGCACATTCATGTAGAAATCCTGAATAGTTTCATCTTCCATCATCTTCAGGTTCTCAAACTTAGTAGTCAGCAACTGGAGTCTGGACATCTTCACTTTAGAGGTTCCTTCATGAGTTGTTTTTAAGATTTCCCAGGCATCCTTTGTAACTGTACATTGCTTGATGAGTCTGAACATGTTTTTGTCAACACCATTGAAAATTGCATTCAAGGCTTTTGAATTCCCATGAGACAAGTCATCTTCAGCTTTGGTCCACTCCTGTTTAGGCTTCAAAACTCCAGTTTTGTTACCATCTTTGTCCAAAACCTCAGGATGATCCCAGCCTTTAAGCACAGCTTTCCAAGTTCTGCTGTCAATGGATTTCAGGAATGCACACATCCTGGATTTCCAGTACTCATAATTTCTGCCATCAAGTAGGGGTGGTCTATTGACATAGCCTCCTTCTCTATTCATGCTTGCCAGAAATAAACTCCTCTGGATCTCACCCAAAACACAAGCAGGGTGTCTGCTCTGATGCCAATTGAAATTCTGGCCAGGCAATAACAAAGAGTAAATAGGTTCTGAACCAAACAGGTTCTGAACTAAACTTAGCACAATTAACAACAGATAATCAGCAGAAATTAAAAGTGCAGGAAAGCTAAAGAAGGCACAAGGTTTGTTAACCCAGTTCGGAGTAAACACCTCCTACTCTGGGGGATACCAATCCAGGAAGGAAATCCACTATTGGAATTAACCATTAAGACTCAGACACGGACCTCCCAGTTCCTATCCTAAGCAATCAACTTCCACCTAGTCAGACTTCTACCCACGCATGAGTATTAGAGTCCACTAACTTCCTATTTAAGCAACAACCCAGTTACTTGAACAACTTGAACTAAACCCAGTTCTTAAACAAAACTACCCAGTTTGTGAAGAACACTCTTCAATACATGACCTGCACTCGTACCTACAGGCTTAAAGTGATTACAACTCTATTAAACCTAAACCAACTCAACAGAGTGGTGCACAAACAAAGCTAAAAAGCTTACACAACCTAAGACTCAATTTTCTGAATTATACTCTGTTTTTCATATCTCTTGAATAGCAGCAAAGCACTCTTTATATAGCCTTCAGTCCAGCATAAAACCCAATCCAATCTTCTAAATTGATCTGTTTATGAATTATGATTGGTCCAATAAGGAAACAAATAAACCAGGAAAGAATCTTAATAAGATTGTAACAGAAAAATACGAAGTTCATAAAACTGAACCAAATCTTTATTAAATCTTCTCCAAAACAACCAGCATTCTAGAAGCAATATGCGAAGATATATTCTTGTTAAATCTCGCCAAGATTCGCGCAAGAATAACTTGAAAATAACAAGCTTCTGATGAAGTCAACAAAAGTCAACGCGGGCATCAGACTCACATTTCAGCTTCTGAAGTGCTACAGTGCGTCTGAAGGTGCATTCAGCTTCTGAAGGCCAAAAGTGCTTCTGAACAACTTCAAATGCAAATTCTTGTAACTGAAGTGTAACATCCCGCTTATAAGTATCAGTTAATCGTGTTAGAACTAATTAAGAAGCATGGCAAACTTTTAAATAAGTGGCATGGCATTTTAGTAAATATTTGGAAAGAGGAGATTATTTGAGAAAGAAACAAGATATTTCCTGCTATCTTTCTTCATTTCATTCATTCTTCTAAAAACAACATTTCCTCTCCCTCCTTCCCTCAATCACACGCCCCCATCTCTCTTTCCCACACTCATCAACTTCATCCCAAACCTTGTGAGAAATTTCATGCTAGCAAGCTGGGTATTTGGGAAGTTAGAGCAAGAAGTAGTAAAAGAAGAAACAAGGAGAATTAAGGAAGAGTCAAGAGAAGTGATAGATTGAAACTAAGGCTTTGGAAATCAGAGTTACCAAGCACCAATTGAGGCTTAAGGTGAGCTCCACAGGGTTTTAGAACCCGCTTGAGTAAGTTTGAGAGTTTATGGTTTTATGATCAAAGTTATGAATTTTAGTACCCTAATTCTATGTTGTGAGTAATTCTTGATCATTACATGTTGTAATCTGATAATATGCATTAGAAATCCTTGCCTTAAGCTGTATGATGTTTGGGTATGTTGGATGAGCCTAAAATTGTGGAAAACATGTTTTAAACTTGCCTTATGCTGTCCAACTGCAGGTAAAATCATGTCACGATTTTACCACCGTGTCACGATTTTACAAGCAGAAACTAACACGATTTCTGGGTAAGAAATCATGACACGATTTCCAAATCGTGTCACGATCCCACAGTGGCAGCACCATATTATTTTCTTCGTCAAAACTTGCACCATTCCGGCTATTCAGCATTGCTTCAGACTCAAGAAACAACATGAAATGATTAAGAGTCACTAATAAGCATTCTAAGACCTATCCTTAGAGAATGAATAGATTATTATAGAATGAGGATAGGCACAATATTGAGAGAATGGATGCCTTAATCCATAAGTTAATATAGAGAAGTATAAGAGCTAGTATTGGGATTATCCCTTACTAAGCAATTCTCAAACACTCAATTAAGTATGTGTAAGCCAAGAATGATATAGAATTCAAGTTTAGAACCTTTTATAGGTTAAGCATTCAAGGTTATTAAGATATAAGTTGTGGCTGAAATTTCTGGCTTTAGCAACTGGTAAGGAGGTTAACTGGTTCTGATTACAGCTGGTTCTGAACTTGAAACTCGGCACAATTTAAAAACAGTTATGCAGCAGAATTAAAAAGTGCAGAAATAAAAGAACAAAAGGTTTGTTAACCCAGTTCGGAGTAAACACCTCCTACTCTGGGGGATACCAATCCAGGAAGGAAATCCACTATTGGAATTAATCCTTAAGACTCAGACACTGACTCCCAGTTCCTATCCCAAGCAATCAATCTCCACCTAGTCAGACTTCTACCCACGCATGAGTATTAGAATCCACTAACTTCCTATTCAAGCAACAACCCAGTCACTTGAACCAACCTAGAACCTAAACCCAGTTCTGAAACAAAACAAACCAGTTGAAGAACACACTTCAATAAACAAACATCATTCGTACCTAAAGGCTTAGAATGAATTACACCTTAAAACAAACCTAAACCAACTCAAAACATATGAGTGGTGCACAAAACAAAGCTAAAAAGCTTACACATACTAAGACTCTAATTCTGTATTGTACTCTGTTTTTCTTGTCTTGTGTATTTTTGAATAGCAGCAGCCCTCCTCCTTATATAGCCTTCAGTCTTGCAAAATAAAACTAATCTTCTGATTTGATTTGTTACTGAAATAAGATTGAACCAATAATGTAACAAATAAAACTGCATCCAATCTTTGAAAGATTTAAAACAGAAAATATGAATTTTCATATCTTTGAACCAAATCTTCAAAGATATCTTCTCCAAAAAACCAGCCTTCTAGAAGCAATTATACAAAGATAATTCCTTGCTAAATCTCCCAAGATACGCGCAAAAACAATCCAGCAAACCCAGCTTCTGATGTGGTCAACAGAAGTCAACGCTGGCTTCAGAACCTGAAACAGCTTCTGAAGTGCTACAGTGCTTCTGATGTAGCACTCAGCTTCTGATGGAATTTCCAGCTTCTGAACAGCTTCAAATGGAAAAACTTGCAACTGAAGAAATGTTCTACATATGGAGATGCTTCTATTCAACACATTGGATTTGCCAAAACATGCAGCCAACACCAAAAGACTCAACAATCTCCCCCTTTGGCAAATTTTTTGGCTAAAACCATCCAAGTTCTTCAATCTCCCAAAAAATCAACTCAGCAGTGAAGAACTCCACAATAAAATAACATAGAGATAGGCAGCGGATAAACACACTCTGTTTGCTATGTTAAACATTAAAACTCAATCAGTTTCAATCTCCTGAACCCTGATACACATGCAGCTTCTGATGCACTTGAAGCACACAAAACACAGTAACTGATCAACTCCTGATCATCACAAACTCTCCCTGAAGCTTTTCAAACACATAGCAGACTAATCAGCTTCATAACACTCCCCCTGCAACTCAGCTTCTCACAAAAACCACAAAAACTCCCCTTGACTTCTGAACAGCAGTGCCTTATGAGACAAGTAACTTTTGAAACTGAAAACACTTCAGGAATACATTATCACTCAGGAATTTAATTAACTTGAACTCCCCCTGAGACACACACTCCCCCTCAAACACATGTGCACTGCATTGGTTCTGAATTCTGAAAAATTCTTCTGTCAGCTTCTGAAACATAGAGTTCTGATGGAACAGACTCTGAACAGCTCTTGCCTGAACTTAAACACAAGTTTTTCTCCCCCTTTTTAGCCACAAAATTATGACAAAGCTCAGTCTTCACATAGGGTTTAAAAACTTCACACTTAGGTCTCCAAACTTTCTTGATTTTGCTCTTGTTCACAGCTGGTTCAACTTTTCTGTGTTGCAAATGTTTGGGATAACCATGCAATTTGTAACAAAAAGGTTTAATGTGACCCTTTTTACCACAATGATGACAAACCCAAGGTTGATTCCTTCTATTGTTTGTGTTAAACTTCTGGGAATGCATCTGAGCATGTTTCTGAGGCAGCATCTGAACTTGCTTCTGAGGCTGCTTCTGAGGTTGCATTTGAGCTGGCTTCTGAGCTTTCTTCTGAGATTGCATCTGTGGTCTCCTCTTTGATGTTCCAACCATAGAATCATAAGATTCAGAAGCAGGTACAAATTCACTAACAGGATTTTTCTCCTTGAGCTTCAGACTCTGATCAACATAACCTAACCCAGTTTTTCCTTGCTTCTGAACATCCAGAATTTCCTCCAACTTATCAGTAGCAGAGTTCATCATCCTAACTTGCTTCTTCATCTGATCAAGTTGAGAATTCAGTTGGTTAACTTCTTCTTTTAGATCAGAGTTTTGTACCAAAAGCTCACCCTTCTCAGCCTCCAGTTGACAAATGGCCTTCTTCTGATCCACTACTTGCTTGCAAACTTCTAAACTTCGGATGTGTAGATTTTTGTAATTTTCAGACAGTTCATCATATGAGAGGTTTGCAACTTCAGACACAGATGAGGCTACAGACTCTGAGTCAGACTCAGAAAATGTCTCAGACTCTGAAAATGCATCAGACTTTGAACTAGCTCCTGAGTTCTGTTTTAATCTTACCATCAGGCCTGTATCAACCTTAGCAGATTTACTCTCAGCATCTTCTTCAGAATCATCATCAGACCATGAAGCAGCTAGACTCTTCTTCTTCTGCTTCTTAAGAAAAGTAGGACATTCTGTCTTGACATGTCCAAAACCCTCACACTCAAAGCACTGAACACCTTGTGATTGTTTACTATTTTCTTCAGTCTTGGTCCTTTTTAAATCACTATGAGGCTTGCTTTTGTTGAACCTGATATTCTGACCCTTAGATTTGGACTTTCTATCAACAAGCTTCAGAATCTTATCAAATTGTCTCCCCAGCACCCCAAGTGCTTCTGATAAGTCATCATCATACTCTTCATACTCTTGGTGATCACCAGCTTCAGAATTGACTGCAAGAGCAATTCCTTTCCCTTTCTTTTCAGGCTGTTTGCAGAAAGCACTTTCAAAATTTAACAAAGAACCAATAAGCTCCTCAACCTTCATAGTGGTAATGTCATGAGCCTCCTCAATTGCTGTCACCTTCATATCAAATCTTCTAGGCAGGGACCTGAGGATTTTTCTCACTAACTTCTCATCTGTCATCTTCTCTCCAAGAGAATCAAATGAATTGGCCATATCCAGCACATTCATGTAAAAATCCTGAATGGATTCATCTTCCATCATCTTCAGGTTCTCAAACTTTGTTGTGAGTAGTTGAAGTCTGGATAGCTTAACCTTAGAGGTTCCTTCATGAGTGATTTTCAATATTTCCCAAGCATCCTTTGCCACAGTACATTGCTTGATGAGTCTGAACATGTTTCTATCAACACCATTGAAAATAGCATTCAAAGCCTTTGAGTTTCCATGTGACAGATCATCTTCTGCTTTGGTCCACTCCTCTTCAGGCTTCAGAACCTCAGTCTTGTTTCCATCTTTGTCCAAAACCACAGGATGCTCCCAGCCTTTAATCACAGCCTTCCAAGTTCTGCTGTCAATGGATTTCAGGAATGCACACATCCTTGATTTCCAGTACTCATAATTGGTGCCATCAAGTAGGGGTGGTCTGTTGACAGGGCCTCCTTCTCTCTCCATAAAGCCAGACATTCTTACCTCTAGATCTCACCCAAATTACAGGCAGGGTGCCTGCTCTGATGCCAATTGAAATTTCTGGCTTTAGCAACTGGTAAGGAGGTTAACTGGTTCTGATTACAGCTGGTTCTGAACTTGAAACTCGGCACAATTTAAAAACAGTTATGCAGCAGAATTAAAAAGTGCAGAAATAAAAGAACAAAAGGTTTGTTAACCCAGTTCGGAGTAAACACCTCCTACTCTGGGGGATACCAATCCAGGAAGGAAATCCACTATTGGAATTAATCCTTAAGACTCAGACACTGACTCCCAGTTCCTATCCCAAGCAATCAATCTCCACCTAGTCAGACTTCTACCCACGCATGAGTATTAGAATCCACTAACTTCCTATTCAAGCAACAACCCAGTCACTTGAACCAACCTAGAACCTAAACCCAGTTCTGAAACAAAACAAACCAGTTGAAGAACACACTTCAATAAACAAACATCATTCGTACCTAAAGGCTTAGAATGAATTACACCTTAAAACAAACCTAAACCAACTCAAAACATATGAGTGGTGCACAAAACAAAGCTAAAAAGCTTACACATACTAAGACTCTAATTCTGTATTGTACTCTGTTTTTCTTGTCTTGTGTATTTTTGAATAGCAGCAGCCCTCCTCCTTATATAGCCTTCAGTCTTGCAAAATAAAACTAATCTTCTGATTTGATTTGTTACTGAAATAAGATTGAACCAATAATGTAACAAATAAAACTGCATCCAATCTTTGAAAGATTTAAAACAGAAAATATGAATTTTCATATCTTTGAACCAAATCTTCAAAGATATCTTCTCCAAAAAACCAGCCTTCTAGAAGCAATTATACAAAGATAATTCCTTGCTAAATCTCCCAAGATACGCGCAAAAACAATCCAGCAAACCCAGCTTCTGATGTGGTCAACAGAAGTCAACGCTGGCTTCAGAACCTGAAACAGCTTCTGAAGTGCTACAGTGCTTCTGATGTAGCACTCAGCTTCTGATGGAATTTCCAGCTTCTGAACAGCTTCAAATGGAAAAACTTGCAACTGAAGAAATGTTCTACATATGGAGATGCTTCTATTCAACACATTGGATTTGCCAAAACATGCAGCCAACACCAAAAGACTCAACAGTGGCCTTCGTTGTTCACGCTAGTGGGACACGAATGGTTCATGTGATGTAAAGACTATTATAGAAGATTTCTAAGTCGTGACTTTCGTCGTTCACGCTAGTGGGACACGAAAGGTTCATGCATAAGTTAAAACATATTAATTCGCGTCTCTCGTCGTTCACGCTAGTGGGGCACGGGAGGTATACGCATAAGTTAAGATTATTAAGTCGTGTCTTCTGTTGTTCACGCTAGTGGGACACAGGAGGTTCACGCTAGTGGGACGTGTTATTCCGCAAGGATGACCGCACGACGACAAGAGGAGTCCGGTGTTAGCCTGATATGATAGGAATTTTCACCGGTTAGAAGGGAGATGTACTTCAGGGTTATTCCACCCGGATGCACTCCGTAAAATGAACTCAGATAATTATTGATTGTTCAACGCTAACTTCTAACTTAAGATATGAGAAGATGAATAAGTTTATTTATATATGTATTGAGGAAATAGGACAACTAGTTCCTAGTGAACCAGAAGTGATCATAAGATATTCCCCCTTGATCACTAAGTACAAGATAAGTTAAGATAGCATATGATGAGTTATGATAAAGACATGTAGCGACCTTAGTTTTTCCCTTGGTCGCGAAGTTAGCAAAGATTGACGGCGATCGTATGAATCCCGAAGATTGCCAAGAGTAGGCACGGCGACCCTAGGTTACCCCCGTGGTTGCCAACAGTTGGTAGGGTAGGAGCTCACTGAGACGTTATGTCTCATCCCTTTCCTTCTGGTGCAGGTTCTTCGCAGGTAGCACGACGTAAAGGTAAAGAGATTGTTTTGTATCGGATATTTGGGATTGTATCAGGAAAATTATGTATTGAATATTTGTTAAACAACTTTCTGTATTGTATTTAATGTATCCGGTACGAAATTTTAATACTCGTAAGAGATCCTAGGCAATCTCTATATGGGTGTTACATGAAGACTTGTTCTAAACATGGAGATGCTTCTATTCAACACATTGGATTTGCCAAAATATGCAGCCAACACCAAAATACTCAACAGGGGAGAAGCTTTAGGATTTTAAAGTCTTTAAGTCTTTATGTTTTAGGCCCAAGTAGGTCAGTGATCAATAGTTATTGGAGTTCTTAAAACTTCAACTTTTGCTTGATCACCTTTGTTTGTTAAGCAAGAATGACGTATTGGGATTATCCCTTACTAAGCAATTCTCAAACACTCAATTAAGTATGTGTAAGCCAAGAATGATATAGAATTCAAGTTTAGAACCTTTTATAGGTTAAGCATTCAAGGTTATTAAGATATAAGCTGTGGCCTTCGTTGTTCACGCTAGTGGGACACGAATGGTTCATGTGATGTAAAGACTATTATAGAAGATTTCTAAGTCGTGACTTTCGTCGTTCACGCTAGTGGGACACGAAAGGTTCATGCATAAGTTAAAACATATTAATTCGCGTCTCTCGTCGTTCACGCTAGTGGGGCACGAGAGGTATACACATAAGTTAAGATTATTAAGTCGTGTCTTCTGCTGTTCACGCTAGTGGGACACAGGAGGTACACGCTAGTGGGACGTGTTATTCCGCAAGGATGACCGCACGACGACAAGAGGAGTCCGGTGTTAGCCTGATATGATAGGAATTTTCACCGGTTAGAAGGGAGATGTACTTCGGGGTTACTCCACCCGGATGCACTCCGTAAAATGAACTCAGATAATTATTGATTGTTCAATGCTAACTTCTAACTTAAGATATGAGAAGATGAATAAGTTTATTTATATATGTATTGAGGAAATAGGACAACTAGTTCGTAGTGAACCAGAAGTGATCATAAGATATTCCCCCTTGATCACTAAGTACAAGATAAGTTAAGATAGCATATGATGAGTTATGATAAAGACATGTAGCGACCTTAGTTTTTCCCTTGGTCGCGAAGTTAGCAGAGATTGATGGCGATCGTAGGAATCCCCAAGATTGCTAAGAGTAGGCACAGCGACCCTAGGTTACCCCCGTGGTTGCCAACAGTTGGTAGGGTAGGAGCTCACTGAGATGTTATGTCTCATCCCTTTCCTTCTGGTGCAGGTTCTTCGCAGGTAGCACGACGTAAAGGTAAAGAGAAAGCTACGGATTGATCGTGCTGCTTATGTTTATTTAGATGTTGTATATGAAAATGTATGATGATGTATATTATGGAGATTGTTTTGTATCGGATATTTGGGATTGTATCAGGAAACTTATGTATTGAATATTTGTTAAACGACTTTCTGTATTGTATTTAATGTATCCGGTACGAAATTTTAATACTCGTAAGAGATCCTAGGCAATCTCTATATGGGTGTTACAATTTGGTATCAGAGCAGGTCGATTAAGACCGTGCCTTGGGTCATTAAAGTACAATCCAAGTTTGTGGACCTCTTGGATCCAGGACATTATTCTAGATGTTATGTTCAGTTAAAACTGATCACTTTGACTTGTATATGACAGCTAGGATAAGATGTCTGGGAGAAGAAGAGGACCCGGTAGACCTCGTGCTAATCAAGCTAGTGATGAAAGTGGAGGACCAAGTATGAATTCGTGGGAACAAATGATACAGCAACAACAGGCCTAGCAGCAACAGTATCAAGAGCAGCAAGCTCAGAATGCCTTGCAGTATCAGCAAATGATGCTGATGATGCAACAACAAGCTCAGCAGCAGGCTCAAGCCCAACAACAACGGATGGAAATGATGAACCAAGGACAAGGTTTCCATCCACAGCCACCACCTCCTCCAGTAATTGGTAACCCCGTGTTCCGGGAGTAAAATAGACATCACCCTCCGGAGTTTAATGGAGGAGGTGAACCTCAAGAAGCTAGGAAGTGGATTAAACAGATGGAAAAGATATTTAGAATGGCGGAGTGTTCAGAAGAGGATAAAGTGGTTTATGCCACAAATCAACTCAGAGGCGCAGCAGAAGATTGGTGGGAATCTGCTCAGCGCAGGATGGAAGTGAATGGTGTAGAAGTGAACTGGGTAAACTTTAAAGAAGTAATGTTGGAAAAATATTTACCTTTGTCCTATAAGGTAAAGAAGGAACAAGAGTTCTTAGAATTGAAACAGGGTAGCATGTCAGTGGCTGAATTCACCAAGAAGTTTGAAGAGCTGTCCTATTATTCCACACACAATGAGTATGCTGAGAATGAAGTCTGGAAGATGAATCAGTACAAACGAGGTTTAAGAGTCGAGATCGACACTGCAGTAAGTCTCCAAAGAACTGCTAGTTATGATGAACTGGTGCATGATAGCTTAGTGGTTGAAGCCGGACTTGCTAAGGCCTCGAAAGAAAGAGCGGCAGCTTTTGAAAAGAAGAAGAGTAGAATGTCAGATAAGTATCATGACAAGCTCAAGCCTAAAGGATCCCCTCAGAGAGGGAAACAGACATACTCTCCACAATCTAATCCTTCACGGCCTTATCCTACTTGCAAGACGTGTGGTAGGATGCATAAATGAGAGTGCTTGTTAGGTGCTGGTATTTGTTATGGATGCAAGCAGCCAGGGCATTTTATAACAGAGTGTCCTCATAGGCGTATTAAAGGATCAGCTGAAGGGACAACCACTAGTAAGGGCAGAGTATATTCCCTTGATGGCGCAAAGGCTCTGGCCAATGAAGATTTGATTGCCGGTATGTGTTATCTCGGTTCATACCCAGTAAAAGTTCTTTTTGATTGCGGCACTACTTGTTCTTTTATTTCATATAAATGTGTTGAGACGCTGCAATTGCCTTTGTCTCCGTTGAATCCTCCAATGTTAGTATCTACCGCTACTGAAGGCGGAATTGAGGCAAGCTATGTTTGCGAAAACTGTCCCATCACTGTGTCTAGTAAAACTTATTATGTTGATCTAGTGTGTCTCCCGATGGAGCAACTTGACGTGATCTTAGGCATGGATTGGCTCTCCGCTAACCATGTATACATTGGATGTTATGAGAAAAGTATTTATATGCCGACCAGTGATACGGCGAAAGGTGTGGCTCTGTCTGAATTGATTAACCACACCCATCAGTTAATCCAATTTATTTGTGCCCAAGATAAGGGATTTTATGTGATGCTCACTGTGGCTTCAGAGTCCGAGTTAAGTCCCAGTGATATTCCTGTTGTGAATGAGTACTTAGATGTCTTCCCTTCGGAAGTAAATAGTCTGCCTCCAGAGCGTGAGGTGGAGTTCTCAATTGATTTAATTCCAGGAGCGGAGCCAGTATCCATGGCACCGTATAGAATGTCACCAACAGAGCTGAAAGAGCTGAAATCTCAGCTAGAGGAATTAATTCAGAAGCATTTTATCAGACCCAGTGTGTCACCTTGGGGTGCTCCAGTTCTGTTAGTCAAGAAGAAAGATGGAAGCATGAGGTTGTGTATAGACTACCGCCAACTGAATAAAGTGACTATCAAGAACAAATATCCTCTTCCAAGGATTGATGATCTTTTGGATCAGCTTAAAGGAGCAACGGTGTTTTCTAAGATTGATCTACGATCAGGTTATCATCAGATCCGAATTAAGTCTTCTGATGTGTCCAAGACGGCGTTTAGGACGCGTTATGGACACTATGAATTTCTGGTTATGCCTTTCGGTGTAACTAATGCTCCAACGGTATTTATGGATTACATGAACAGAATATTTCAGCCTTACCTAGATCAATTTGTGGTGATTTTTATTGATGACATCTTGATCTATTCCAAGGATCCTCAGGAACATGCTCAGCACTTGAGAATTGTATTGGATGTCCTTAGGGACAAACAGTTGTATGCTAAATTTAACAAGTGTGAATTTTGGCTATCCGAGATTAAGTTTTTGGGTCACGTTATTTCTCAAGGAGGAGTAGCCGTTGATCCATCTAAAGTTGAAGCCGTTCTCAATTGGGAAAGACCCAAGAATGTGGCTGAAGTTAGAAGTTTCTTAGGCTTGGCAGGGTATTATCGAAGGTTTATCATGAAGTTTTCTCAGATTGCCTTACCCCTATCACGCCTCACCAGGAAGAATGTGCACTTTATTTGGGACGAAGAATGTGAAGAGAGCTTCAGAGTTTTAAAGAGAAAATTGACTAAAGCCCCAGTGTTGGCAATACCAGATTCTGAAAAGAGATACACCGTTTTCTGCGATGCATCCTCTAAAGGACTGGGTAGTGTACTTATGCAGGGGGAGAATGTGATAGCTTATGCGTCTAGACAGCTCAAGACTCATGAAGAGAATTACCCCACCCATGATCTTGAGTTAGCAGCTATAGTGTTTGCACTAAAGATATGGAGACATCATTTGTATGGTGCGCAGTTTGATTTGTTTAGTGATCACAAAAGTTTGAAGTATTTGTTTGATCAACGAGATTTAAATATGAGGCAAAGGCGATGGATGGAATACTTGTAGGATTTTGATTTTGATCTGAAATACCATCCAGGAAAAGCAAATGTGGTAGCAGATGCTTTGAGTCGAAAGGCTTTAGTTAAGGCTGAAGTGATGATGCACACATGTGGGTTATATGAAAAGTTTAGAGATCTTAATCTACATGTTATTGAGTTGGATGGTGGCATCTTGCTGAACAAGTTAGAGATTTCGTGCGACCTACGATCTAGGATTGCACAATCGCAAAACATGGATGTGGACCTTCAGAGGAAAATTGGCCAACCGGGGTTTTCTTTAGCACATGATGGAACGCTACTGTTTGAAGGAAGAATTTATATTCCAAATGATACGGAGTTGAAAAGGTTGATTTTAGAAGAAGCGCACAAGAGCAGTTTTAGCATTCATCCAGGTACCACCAAGATGTATCAAGATTTGAAGAGAGATTATTGGTGGCCTAGCATGAAAAGGGATATTGCGGAATTTGTGTCGCGATGCATTGTATGTCAGCAGGTAAAGATTGAACATCAAAGGCCTGCAGGAATGTTGGTACCTTTGGAAATTCCCCAATGGAAATGGGAAGAGATAACGATGGACTTTGTGAGTGGTTTACCTCGAACGCAGCGAGGACATGACTCCATATGGGTAATAGTAGACCGGTTGACCAAGTCAGCTCATTTCTTGCCGGTTAAGACTGCTTACCGAGCCTCACAGTACGCCGAATTGTTTATTTCTGAGATAGTGAAACTCCATGGTGTACCTGTTAGTATTGTATCTGATCGGGATCCGATCTTCACATCTCACTTTTGGAAAGCTTTTCAGAAAGCTTTAGGGACAAGATTAAAGATGAGCACGTCCCATCATCCTCAAACAGACGGACAATCCGAAAGAACTATTCAGACGTTAGAGGATATGTTACGTGCATGTATCCTAGAAGATGGAGGAAGTTGGAACGATCACCTACCATTGATTGAATTTTCTTACAACAACAGTTACCATTCTAGCATTGGAATGGCACCATATGAAGCTTTGTATGGTAGGAAATGTAGGACCCCACTTTGCTGGGCTGAGGTCGGAGATAAGAGTATATTGGGACCTGAGATAATTCAGGAGACGACCCTGAAGATTAAGTCCATTCAGGATAAAATGAGAATAGCCCAAAGTCGTCAGAAAAGCTATGCGGACAAAAGGCGAAGGCCTTTAGAGTTTGAAGTGGGAGATCATGTATTTCTCAAAGTCACACCTAAGTTGGGGCTAAGAGGAGCATTCAGAACTAAGAAACTTTGTCCAAGGTATGTGGGACCATTTCAGATACTTCGACGTGTCGGTCCAGCAGCTTATCAGTTAGCGCTGCCTCCGGCCATGTCAGGTTTGCATGACGTCTTCCATGTCTCTCAACTGAGGAAATTCATTCCCGATCCTTTTCAACCAGTGGAGTTGGATAGTATTGACTTGAGATCAGATTTAACCTTTCAACCTGAACCAGATCAAATCATTGATCGTGATGTTAAGTCTTTGCGGAACAAAGAGATCCCTATTGTTAAAGTGGTATGGAAAGGTTCTCCCGACGGCGAAGCGACGTGGGAGCTAGAGTCAGAGATGCAAGAGAACTACCCGCATCTATTTTCAGGTAAACTCTAAATTTCGAGGACGAAATTTCTTTAAGGGGGGTAGATTGTAACATCCCGCTTATAAGTATCCGTTAATCGTGTTAGAACTAATTAAGAAGCATGGCAAACTTGTAAATAAGTGGCATGGCATTTTAGTAAATATTTGGAAAGAGGAGATTATTTGAGAAAGAAACAAGATATTTCTTGCTATCTTTCTTCATTTCATTCATTCTTCTAAAAACAACATTTCCTCTCCCTCCTTCCCTCAATCACACGCCCCCATCTCTCTTTCCCACACTCATCAACTTCATCCCAAACCTTGTGAGAAATTTCATGCTAGCTGTAGTACCCTAATTTTGTCCTAAGCATTTTAAAACAAAAAATCAAAAAAAATCAAAGAGGGGAAAAAGTCAAAAGTCAACAAAAGACAACAGAAAAGTCAACATTTCAAAAATGCTGACTTCGCACTGCGAAGCTCACTTCGCACTGCGAAGTCTGCGATTTTTCTGCAGATTTTTGGTTTCTTTGATTTAATTCCAGAATTTGTTGCATATCATTTCCATAATTATTTTAAGTAGCATTCATGGCTAATTGGGCCAAGCAAAACCAGAATTGAAGGACTTGCCATTAATGCCAAGGTTGGAAGCTTTTTCTTCCAACCTAGCATGTGACAAGCAAGTGGGCTTGCCCTTGGGCAGCTCTAGTCCCTCCCATGTGACCTGCTAACCACCACAAGGTTGCCAGCCACCTGCTTGAGGACTTTCCTCCTGCTTGCTTCCCCAAAAACCAGTCAAACTAGCTGGATTTTCTCACTTGAAAAGCCATGAGTGCCTACCCTGTTTTTGCAGCAGCTTTTCACCCCTCACACCAGCCATAAGTAGCCTTTTTCATCCCTCAATCTCTGCACATTACAGTGCACGTTTTCATTGATCAACCATTGAGATTGCAAGGATTGATCCCCAAGCATTAGCCAATTGCAATTCAGCTTTGTTCTTCATCATTACCTTCTAGAATTGGTTGAATTTGTGGCTGAAATCAGGCTGAATCTTGCCCCTTGGTACAAGGCAAGGTTGCCTCTATCCATTAGCATTTAATGCAAAGGGATTCAGCTTGATCTTAGCCAGAAATCAGCTGAATTTTGGGATTTGGTAATGATGAAATAGATTTGGTTTTGGCCTATAAATAGAAGGCAATGCCCAAGGTTTCAAACACAACTGATAACAGCATTTCAAGAGCAGAAACTCTACTCATTTTAGCTTACAAACCCTCACAAACAACCAGAAAAAACCAATCCAACACAAAGCTTTACCAAAGTTCAAGTTCATCACCAATATCAAAAAACCTTTGTGAAAGCCTTCAACCAATTCAAATCCATTGCAGCTGGAGCTTTGCTAAGGAGTTCTGTAAGTTTCTAAGGCTTTGTATTGCATTTACAATTGTGTTTGCATAGCTATTTTGGTTCAAAACCATTTGATTCTAAAAAACCCCTTTTGAATTTCAAAGAAATCCCAAGGTTTTCAAAACATCAAAACTGGTTTGTCCAGCCTTTTTCACCCCAAAAACTCAAAGCTTTTCACTCACCTAAAAGGTCATGAGTGTGTTCAGAAGTTGTTTCTGAACAAAAGTTCAGAAACAGCTTCTGAACTCAAAAATTCGCATGCTTCGCAGTGCGAAGTCATGGTCGCAGTGCGACCATGACAGAACTCAGAATCTGAGTTTTTGTGTTAAAATGACCAATTTTTGAGGTTCTAGCCTCATAGCTCAGAACCTAAGAGTTTTTAAACCCATGTCTTTCAAACCATAACAAGGATTTCGCACAATTTTGGCAAAATCACAAGTTCGTATGACATTATGTGGATAACTTGCAAAACAAGTTATGTTCCCAAACTTTCAAACAAGCATGAACAAACAAGCTATGTTCATCATTCCAATCTAAACTTGAACAATAAATATTGTTCATGATTTTCAAAACTCAAGCATGAACATACACCAAATTTGTTCGCCTTTCAATACCGTTCGCAAAATGAGCCGAACTTGTGCGTTTTCTAGCCAAATTGCTAAATCTTCCCATTTTGGGTTTTCAAACCAAATGTTTTGACATACCTTGGGATTTCTAAAGGATTCAACCCAAAAACATGAATGAAAAAGGGATGGTGTGACGTATGTCTCTCCATCGCCCCGATTGTACGAATGCGTGACGTATGTCTCGTCGTTCGGACAATCGTCATTCCTTTTCCAAAATGTACAACCCTAACCAAACCAAACCTTGGCCCCTTGTGGTCAATCCAAACCTTTTGGTCCCCCGTGGCCATTAGACTCACCCCTCGACTCGTTTGAGTCACTCGGTCAATGTTCGACTCGTCCGAGTCCATTGTACCTGTTCTTGATCTCAGTGGATCAATCGAACAATCGCCCGACTCTTCGGAGTCCACTCGGTCAATGATTGACTTGTATGAGTCCATTGCACCTCTCTTGGTCCCATAGCGACCAATTCCAACCTTTTACCCTAACGGGCGTACCTTTTAACAATTCTAATGCGATTCACGAACAAACGCTTAATAAGTCTCCCAAGCGCGAGCATACAAGCTACGTTTTAATCGCAAGAATTCGGTTAAAACATCGTCCATTTAAAATCAACCAACACATGTACGTTTTTCTACAAAGAACTACGTACGCTTTGAATTCTCCGACTACCGGGAGATACGTAGGAGCAAGATCGACATCTTGTCAAGCGCAATAATAAAAAACTTTTTCTTTCTTTTCTTTCGTTTGTTTTTATCTCTTTCCCCCCTTTTATTATATTTTTGACATAAATGAACATGCGCGCAAAATATTTAAAAACAATTCAAGCTTTAACCAAATAGAAGGTTCCCGTTGAGTACAACGGACGTGAGGGGTGCTAATACCTTCCCCTTGCGTAACCGACTCCCGAACCCGACAATGGTTACGATGACCAATCCTTATCCTCATCGTCGAAGGGTTTTATTATCGTTTCCCTTTAAACAAAAAAAACTTAAGGGTTTATCAACGTTCCCTTTACACAAAAACTTTGGTAGCGGCTTCACAAAGGCCCTCCGAGCGTTTGCGAACGACCTCGGAGGATTTGCGCGTCTTTTTCCCAAGGAAAAAAACGAGGTGCGCACACTAGCAAGCTGGGTATTTCGGAAGTTAGAGCAAGAAGTAGTAAAAGAAGAAACAAGGAGAATTAAGGAAGAGTCAAGAGAAGTGATAGATTGAAACTAAGGCTTTGGAAATCAGAGTTACCAAGCACCAATTGAGGCTTAAGGTGAGCTCCACAGGGTTTTAGAACCCGCTTGAGTAAGTTTGAGAGTTTATGGTTTTATGATCAAAGTTATGAATTTTAGTACCCTAATTCTATGTTGTGAGTAATTCTTGATCATTACATGTTGTAATCTGATAATATGCATTAGAAATCCTTGCCTTAAGCTGTATGATGTTTGGGTATGTTGGATGAGCCTAAAATGGTGGAAAACATGTTTTAAACTTGCCTTATGCTGTCCAACTGCAGGTAAAATCGTGTCACGATTTTACCACCGTGTCACGATTTTACAAGCAGAAACTAACACGATTTCTGGGTAAGAAATCGTGACACGATTTCCAAATCGTGTCACGATCCCACAGTGGCAGCACCATATTATTTTCTTCGTCAAAACTTGCACCATTCCGGCTATTCAGCATTGCTTCAGACTCAAGAAACAACATGAAATGATTAAGAGTCACTAATAAGCATTCTAAGACCTATCCTTAGAGAATGAATAGATTATTATAGAATGAGGATAGGCACAATATTGAGAGAATGGATGCCTTAATCCATAAGTTAATATAGAGAAGTATAAGAGCTAGTATTGGGATTATCCCTTACTAAGCAATTCTCAAACACTCAATTAAGTATGTGTAAGCCAAGAATGATATAGAATTCAAGTTTAGAACCTTTTATAGGTTAAGCATTCAAGGTTATTAAGATATAAGCTGTGGCCTTCGTTGTTCACGCTAGTGGGACACGAATGGTTCATGTGATGTAAAGACTATTATAGAAGATTTCTAAGTCGTGACTTTCGTCGTTCACGCTAGTGGGACACGAAAGGTTCATGCATAAGTTAAAACATATTAATTCGCGTCTCTCGTCGTTCACGCTAGTGGGGCACGGGAGGTATACGCATAAGTTAAGATTATTAAGTCGTGTCTTCTGTTGTTCACGCTAGTGGGACACAGGAGGTTCACGCTAGTGGGACGTGTTATTCCGCAAGGATGACCGCACGACGACAAGAGGAGTCCGGTGTTAGCCTGATATGATAGGAATTTTCACCGGTTAGAAGGGAGATGTACTTCAGGGTTATTCCACCCGGATGCACTCCGTAAAATGAACTCAGATAATTATTGATTGTTCAACGCTAACTTCTAACTTAAGATATGAGAAGATGAATAAGTTTATTTATATATGTATTGAGGAAATAGGACAACTAGTTCGTAGTGAACCAGAAGTGATCATAAGATATTCCCCCTTGATCACTAAGTACAAGATAAGTTAAGATAGCATATGATGAGTTATGATAAAGACATGTAGCGACCTTAGTTTTTCCCTTGGTCGCGAAGTTAGCAAAGATTGACGGCGATCGTAGGAATCCCC
This sequence comes from Medicago ruthenica, assembly GCA_018208015.1. Taxonomy (NCBI): domain Eukaryota; kingdom Viridiplantae; phylum Streptophyta; class Magnoliopsida; order Fabales; family Fabaceae; genus Medicago; species Medicago ruthenica. The sequence goes on from WNNG01000415.1 coordinate 153,603, forward strand.
AAGATTGCCAAGAGTAGGCACGGCGACCCTAGGTTACTCCCGTGGTTGCCAACAGTTGGTAGGGTAGGAGCTCACTGAGACGTTATGTCTCATCCCTTTCCTTCTGGTGCAGGTTCTTCGCAGGTAGCACGACGTAAAGGTAAAGAGAAAGCTACGGATTGATCGTGCTGCTTATGTTTATTTAGATGTTGTATATGAAAAGGTATCATGATGTATATTATGGAGATTGTTTTGTATCAGATATTTGGGATTGTATCAGGAAACTTATGTATTGAATATTTGTTAAACAACTTTCTGTATTGTATTTAATGTATCCGGTACGAAATTTTAATACTCGTAAGAGATCCTAGACAATCTCTATATGGGTGTTACATGAAGACTTGTTCTAAACATGGAGATGCTTCTATTCAACACATTGGATTTGCCAAAATATGCAGCCAACACCAAAATACTCAACAGGGGAGAAGCTTAGGATTTTAAAGTCTTTAAGTCTTTATGTTTTAGGCCCAAGTAGGTCAGTGATCAATAGTTATTGGAGTTCTTAAAACTTCAACTTTTGCCTGATCACCTTTGTTTGTTAAGTTTTTTTTTTGTTTTTGAACCATATATGATGTAATGAGCATGATTGATTAATGAAGTAAAATGAATTTGGTTCAAAAATTTGCATCTCTTAATTATGCCATGAATTATAAAAGTAAGGGGGAGCTTTTAAAAACTCTTAAAAACTCAATGTCATGGATTATAAAAATGAGGGGGAGCATAAAAATAATTTTCAGCTCTTAAACCTCTCATATTTTTAATCAAAATCCATAATCCTAAATCATAGGTTTGTCATCATCAAAAAGGGGGAGATTGTTGAGGCAAAATCCCTAATTAATTTTAAAGATAACAAACCCTAAATGATTAAAGGAATAATGGACTTTGAGTAGTCTCTTGGTATTTAACTTGTGTTCTTGAGTGTTTAATTAAGACAGGAACAAGATATGAACCATACTAAGATACAAGGAATCAAAGATCATTAAGAAGAAAGAACTTAGTCAAAGTTCAGAAAGTTGAACAAGAGTTCAGAAGGTTGGACACAGTTCAGAAGCTAAACATAGTTCAGAAGCTGAAATGCAGTTCAGAAGCTTGTTCACAGTTCAGAAGCTTTGTCATAAGGCTGCTCTTACACAAGCCCAGAAATTCAAGAACACTATCAAGAACATGCAAGACACACGTGACATGAATAAATGTCCAGGAAAGTATACTTGCATGGATCAATCAAGCAATAAAGGCATTTACAAGAGTAATGTCAAAAAGGACATTCAATGTTCATTTAAGACTATGAACATTGAATTGATAGGAATGTTCCAAAAGGGAATATCATCCTAGATGTTTAAATTACTGCACTTCATTGATGTTTCACTATTGGGATTTGATTACATCAAATGAAAGTCTTACAAATCATCCTAAGTGAAACAAAAAGAACATTCTGAAGTTTAGAAAGTTCAAACGGCACATGCTTTAATTATGACAGTACTGCAAAGTGGTTGGTAAAGTAAAGCAAAAGCAAGATAGCAATCTCAAAGTCAGAATCCATGAGATTTCGACACCTAAGGGATTTGCTAATGTGACAGACCAGCAAAATCCCCTAAAGCATGGGCATGAAGTGATAGTTCCACTTTCCTCTCTCCTGCACACAATCCAAGACAGATCTGTAAAGCTCTTGGCACAAAAACATTCTAAAGTACTGCACGCATAACAAAAGTTCATCAACAATCCAGAAACTCATATCTTCATTCATACATGATGAACCCAGATGAAGATCATCAAAGATGCAACAACGTTCTGAAGTATTCTCAAGAACACAACAACATTCTGAGGTTCAGAATGTTCACCCAGATTTTCAAGTAAAAATAAGTGGGGTCCATGACACGTGGCACAAGACTATTGGTCACCTTCCAACGGCTACAAGAGACCAATAACTCTATAAATAGAAGTGAAAGGCTCAACATTATACACAATTGCAAAGCAGACAAGAAAACATTTGAAAAGTGTTTGAAGCTTTAGCATCTCAAATTGATCATCACTGAGATTCCAAATTATCTCTTAAAGTGTAAATCAATTCTCTTTTATCTTGTCAAAGATAAACTCTCCCCCTTCTCTTCAAGTCTTCATCTTAACCTCATTTCTTCAAATATCCAATCAATTGTAAAAGAGAAAATCTCATCTAGTTTTAAGGGTATTAAAGTCTAGGTTGAGTAACATAGTGCAAAGTCTGCTGTGACTTAGTACTGAAAGTTGAGAGCCTGCTGAGGCTTAGAGAATACAGTTTGTAACCGTTCCAAGTGAACAAGATTGTAAGGTGTAGGATTTGAGAGGGTATCTCAAGCATCATAGTGGAAAACTCTCACAAGACTGTGAGGAGTGGACTAGCCCACATTGGGTGAACCACTATAAAATTCTGTGTGTCTTTCTTCTCTCCTTATACTCTTTACATTACTGCATACACAACACACACACAATACTTAACTTAAATATCTTATTCTGCAACTAACACTTCAGAACGTTCTGAAGTCTGTTTAACTTTATTCTTCCAAGATTCAACTTGAGAAGTATTTTTAAGTACATGATTAAATTTTAAAAAGGGTCACAATTCAAACCCCCCTTTCTTGTGACTATATTATCTACTTCAAGGAGTTCGTACCTAAATAGCTAAGTTTTGGGGGATCAACTCTCGCTGACTCAAAACGAAGTGAAATATGGATTTCAACCCACTAGAAAATCTTCCAATGAGATTTTCTGAATCAAATGTTGAAGGTCATTTGTTTTGAGTAAAATAGTGGGAGCATATTAATTAAAGACCTAATTAAATATGTTTTAAATCATGATACATTTATTTTATTTATTTTTGTATTTAGAATTTCTTTGGCGTATATATTTTATTATACTGTTAAATGTTCTTATAAGGAACAAAATCTTCAGAAAGGAGTTTCTGAATTGGTACAAGAATTGAGAATTGTTCTCAAGTACGAGAAAAACTGTTAATATTTTGAAAAGAGTCAAAATATAAGAAAGAGTAAGACTTCTTCTTTGCCCATATAGTTATAGAAAGTTAAAATTTCTACTTCTGCATCATAAGTATATGATACTTGATGATTGATCTCATATTTGTTGAAATATAGAGAGTTTTTAAAGAAGCAAGCCATTAACTATAAGTGAAGTCCACCTACGTCTAGAATGGAACAAATTGTTTCATTGACATAGGAGCTAATGCTTGGACTTAAATTTAACTTGATATGGAACCAAATAATTGTTATTAAATTCCATATAAAATAGAAGCATTAAATCTTAAATCTTGTATTGACAAGAGAAAGATTGTGTAGTTGAATAAAAGACAAACATTGTTCTATTATCCAAATAATGTTTTCTATACAAGTGTGATAATCAAGTAATGGACTTGAGTTCCATGATCTTGATAACCTGGTCTATAACATATGAAAAGGGATCAATTGAGATTTGAACTATTTGTATATTATTAGCATTATTGTTTAGTACAAATAAGTTTGATTCACATTTCCAGATTCCATGAATATGGACTATTGGACTCATTTGATTTTATATCATTTGAAGGATGTGAGTTTCCCCTTTTGGAAAATATTTTAGTGTATTAATCACCAACCAAGGTGAAAAGACATCTGATCTATTTGAACCAAAATACATATAAGATGTATATGAACCACTGAACATATTTGCTAGATATACTTTATTTCTCTTACTTCGTTTACATTACTAATTAAATTAGTATATGTGAATGTGTGTGTTTGACACGAGTTAGACATCTTTGAATTGGTTCAAAGAGTTCAACGATGGAGTAAAGGAATAATTTTGAAAAGTATAAAGACCATACGAGTATGTCGTGATGGTTAATACTTAATTAAGGAGTATATTGATAATTTATATCGCTTCATGTTTGACATGACTCAATCTGAAATAGTTTGATTATAACTCCTTGACTCTTGAAATTGATTAAATTACAGTTATTTTTCACCCACAATAAGTTCTAATCGAGGTAATCATGGAGACACCATATTAGATATGGAGGAAGAGTACCTAGTTTGACTTTGTGATAATTTGGGGTTATGATGTTTATTAGATAAACAAAATTCCAAACTAGATGAATGTATACTTGTGGAGGTATCCTTAGGAAGTTAAAGGATACTAATTCTACATCACATGACAAAAGTTGTCTGTCACTAGAACTGGAGTATTCCTCTTGAAGGAGTATATCACTGCAGGAGCCAGTGGGAGTGATGTAAAACTTGAATTAAGTCAAGTACCACAAAATACATGTTTCTCTAAGAATGGAACATGAACTAATTCAACAAAGGGTTGTTGTTAAATCACCAGTTCGACACAAGATCTAGATAAGTCTGACATGTCATATCACTAGGATGAGAAACATGATTTTGTCATGGCTCAACAAGGTGATATGATGCTAATGGAAGATGAGCGCATGACTTACTAGAAGGCCGTAAATGGCTTGCATTCTGAGAAGTGGCCAAATGCCATGGGATCTTATATAGAGTTCATGTACACAAACCATATATGGATATTGGTTATATCATCTAATGAGTACGACTCATAAGATGAATGTGGATTTTCTTATATAAAACTGACATGGATGGTATTATGAATACCTTTAAGATGTGATTGACTGTAGAAGGCTTCATGCAACTCATGATGCAAATCATGACGAAACCATTACATCATCGCAATGCTTATATCTAGCGATCCCGCTTGTCATTGTTGTATAATACGTGTTCTCAAAGATGGATAACGAGGTTGTATTCCTTACTTGGAATAACCTTATATATGTATTTGACATATGTAGGATTTTGTTAATCCAAAGGATACTAGAACGGTACATGTATTACAAAATTCATTTATGAATTAAAGCAAGCTTCTCGAAGTTGAATTGTTTATTTTATTAATAGAGTTTTATAAAAACATAGATTAATAAAAGAAAAAATTTAAATCTTGTGCACACAAGGAGATTAGTGGGAGCATTGATATTAGTTTGGTGGAGTATGTGGATCACATACTAGTCACCAAAACAATTTATCTACACATGTGAGACATGGTTAGAAAATTATTTCTAATTTGTACCAAAATTTATTCTAATGTTCGACACTAGAATACTTTCAAGAACATCCTTGGATGTCTTAAAGGACTTAGGATTGTTTCTTGAACACGGATGAAAAGGAACATCGTAAAAGAGTTACAATGATGACTTTCATATCAGTGTACAGTATATCCAGATCGCAATCTGGAATAAATGTTATGCTTGGATATCAACTATGAAATTTGTAAAAGTACAAGCTTCAGATAGTTGTTGTTTCTATTACAGATGTCAAATATATAATTTGGATTGTTTAGCTCATAGCTGAGCGAAAACATGTGTTTCTTGCGTTGCGGATTCCATTGATCCCGTCTGAGGTGAAATTGGTTTAATCTTGCGAGCAATGAAAACTAGATCTCACCAATGATTCAAATGTATATGTTGACACTTCAATTTCCTTTTGATAGAAGATCAAAAGTGGAAATTGAAAGAAGTACAACCTACCAACATAGGAAAGGTTCCTTATCTGCTAGTAGAGTATCTTACTCATAGTGTGCTTGATGCTAACATTTGACCAATAGATATTGAATTAATATTTGATTGGCTTTTAGTGCTAGTGGGAGATTGTTGGAGTAATCCCTAATAACCAATCTATTTTGATTGGATTTGGCTTTGTATCATGACTTATATATATATATATATATAAGGCATTTATTTATTATTTTGTTTTGTTTCAAAATAATAAATTCCCTAGAATAATTGGTATGTTTAATGGAGCATTAAGTGTGACTTAATCGTGAAACTGATTAAGCGAAAGGACATTATTCTTAAAGTATCTGTAGTCAAGCTTTATTGTGAAATGGGATAACATTAAAGCATAGAGACTATTATGTGGGTAGACTGATGATCACATCTCACGAATCATAGATAAAGAGTTATCAAGTCTTCACATAGGTATAAATATTAGGAGTAATATTTATACTGGATTGACCAGCCATGAGAATACTACATAGTAAAAGTTATGAAAAGTGTCATAAGATATTCTCATAGTGATAGTGGTGTATTTCACCCTTTGACCTGAAACCACTATGTACCCTAGATGTAGGAGTCGAGTGCTTTATCATCATTCAAACGTTGTCTGTAATAGGATGACTATAAAGTTGGTTGATGGGTACTCCATGAATCATGCTAAGGGACATGAGTGACCTAGATGGAATGTAATATCCCGCTTAACACTTGGATATTTATCAGTCTTGAGACGTTACATCAGAGATAATTTAAATGGACGCAATGGCAAGGTTGTAATTAAGAGCAGTGGCATAGTTGTAAATAAATGGAAAAGGCTTAAAGGATATATATGTGGAGATTGTTGAGTTTTCTACTCATTCTCTCACTCTCTCAAATCTGAAATTTTGCTCTCCCTTTCTCCCTCATTTTCGCCCTCCCTCACCTTCATCATCCTCTCATCAATCATCATCCCCTAATTCACTAAACTCCTCCCTAAATTCTTGTGTTGCAAGCATGGTTTTTGATGAAGAAGATTAGCAAAGAAGAAACAAGAGAAGAGTAAGAGATGGGCTAGGGTTTGAGTTATGCTTGGCAAAGATTGGAATCATGTTTGAGGTGAGCTCCCATAGATTTACACCCCTTTTGGGTAGTTATTTTTGAGGTTTATGAGGGAAGGAATAACATGATGATTTTGTCTAGATTTGTGATAGATAATTTCCCTAATGTTAATACTTGATATGCTATGATCAAATATGTTAAAAACCTTGGATTTTGATGTATAAATGCTTGCTGAACTGTGTTGGTATGGAAAATACGTTTTTGAACTTTCTGGAACAGCTACAGGGCCTGGCACCCCTGGATTCATCGTGCCACGATGGCACCCATCGTGCCATGATCATAAGGATCAGCACGCCATCGTGCCACGATGGAAGCCTGTCGTGCCACGATGGGAGCAGTATGCTACCCCATTTTTGAAAACTTGTTTTAATGCCAGAAACCATCCGCACAGTGCCAGTATGTTTTTATGCATTTAGTAATGGAAGAATGGATCATGGTTCATCTTGTATTAGCATGAGAGTGGGGTTAGAAACTTCACATAGCTTTGAGACTTAACCTCATAGGAATCAAGGATTAATCTTGACCATGGGTAGATTGAACCCTAAGTAACGAGCAAGACAAGGGGCTTAGTTCCCAACGATGAGTAATTGGGATAGTAAATCCCTAAGATTGGCGCATGTCTTGATAAGGCAAGAACATATAATAGGTGAACAAGTTATAGACGTATCCTTTTGGAATACATAAGCAAATGGGAATGCTTTGGCAATCATAGTTATAGATAGGTTTATAGTGTTGGTTCATCAACAATTATAGGAGGCTTATGAGAACGATAAGCCAAGGTTATAGATTACAGGTTATAGATTACGGGTTATAGATTACAGTATTGTTATAGAATCAAAGTAACAGATTATATGTTCATACGTTAAAGTTAAAGAATTAAAGATTAAAGGCATTGGCGTGTTTACACGTTTTATAGTGGCGTGCTTGCACGTTTTACAGTGGCGTGTTCATCAGACTCCGGGATTCGCCGGATGGGACTTCTCCGAGAGGGTTGTCCACACGTTTTATAGGGAGTCCGGTGATAGCCTGATATGATAGGAGTTTCACCGGTTCATAGGGAGACGTATCTCGGGGTTGCTCCACCCGGGGTGCCCTCCGTAAAATGAACTCAGATAATTGTATGTTCAACGCTAACAGCTAACATAAAACTGCTATCGAACTGTTTATAGGTTTTATGTTTTACAGTTATAGTCAAAGTTACAGTTACAGTTATAGTCACAGGAAACTTACAGTTATAGTTATAGACAGTTATTGGAAAGTGATCCTAGGTTTCCCCTCGATCACTAAGTCATAGATACAGACTTGATCACAGTTATGGATTTAGGCAATTATAGTTATAGCCATAGGCCGTTACGGCAATGGTCACAGACAGCTACAACAAAGATTATAGGTAGTTTAAGTTATAGTTACAGGAAGATTTATAGTCATAGGCAGTTAAAGACTTGGCGATCCTAGGAAATCCCCGAGATTGCCAAGGTAGGCATGGCGACCCTAGGTTCCCTGTGGTTGCCAACAGTAGGTTGGGTAGAGCTCACTGAGACATTATGTCTCATCCCATTCCTTCTGGTGCAGGTTTACAGGTTAGTCAGCGGTTCGTGACGAAGATCTTCATAGAGGTACTGGATGGAGTGCTTTTACTCGTGGTGTACCAGCTCAAAAGCATTATGGACATTTGTAAAAGTATTGTAACAGTATTGGATTATTGTACAAACGAGTAAACATGTATTTATTCTGTTGTGATGTAATATTATTATTGAAATTTTTAAATGTATCCAGTATCAGTTTAACGCACATGCTAACATACTAGTTAAAGTTAGTATGGGTGTTACAATTGGTATCAGAGCAGGTCGATTCAGACCGTGCCATGGGTCGTTTAAGATTCAATAAAAGTAGTGGAATCATTGGGTTCCAGATGTTGTTCTAAATGTCATGTCTAGTTGAGCCTGATCAACTCAGTCTAGTATGTGACAGTTAGGACAAATATCCGAGAGCTGAATGTGACCAAGGAGGTAAGAAGTGTACGAAGGGTGAAGGTTAAGACGTCAGATTTTAAGACGGAAATTTGCAAAGTGTTTAAGGTCAAAGGATGGTTTCTAACAGTGAAGTAATTGAGCCAGTTAATGGCAAAGTCTCAGAATTATAAGAGGTATTTAAGAGAAGGGTCAAGTACCTTAACTAGTTGGACGCATCCTTGAGCGATGCTTTCTCCGGGGAGATGTGTAGAGTAAAGGATTATAGAATACTCCGAAGAATGATTTGGAATCCTAACGGGAACCGTAATTTGGAAAGTTAAAGTTAAGGGTTGATTAGAGTTTTATTTCTGGCTACAGATGCAATGGATTGTGTTACCAAACCCAGCGACTTGGAATAAGGAATGAATAGTTAATTATTGAAAACTCCGGGCTTTCCGTGAGGATATAGTGTGTAAGGTGGAAGGACTTGCACACTTAAAGCTGACGAGATTTAAATATCTGATAGGTAAGAGACTCATTTATGGATTAAGCGAAATAATGAACAGATGGAACATGTTACCTTCCTTTATTTTGGGTCATCAAGATACTTGGTATGAGGAACGCGAGTTTAGCAACAAGTGAAGGAAACCCCGGTAAGGGTATGGAGTAAGGGTTGAATTTTATGTTGTCAGATTATAGCAGACCACTTTCGAGGATTAAACAGGAATTAGCTAAGAACTATTGTGAGGCTCTGGCAACAGGAAGAACGTCACTTATATGTAAGTTACAGTTAAAGTATGGTTGAAGTTAAGGAGTTCTATATTCTCTTTCGATGGGCTCTTTGCACACGTAATCGGGTAAGCCGACAAAGATCACACTATGTTGGTATGTGTTAAGATGGTAGAAAATACATACTTTGGATTGTTCGAAACCATGAAGAGGGCAACGGTCGAGAAGTCATATGGACTATTATTCAGATAACAGGATTAGAATGGAATTGTGATTACAGTAATAAGTTATAGGAAGGACTCATTGGAAAATGTTAAGTATTGAAGCTTACAGATTTATTAATCGGGTATTCGAAGAGGTGTATCATGTATTTGAATTTACAGGAGAGCCGAAGAAAGTTGAGTTATATCCAGACGGATTATTTTCGGAGAAAACCCGAGAGGTAACCAAGAGTTATGTTAGAGTTATGTGGACCTAAGTGTCTTGGAAAAGGTTGTGGATGAGAAATCCCTACGGATAATTACAGGATGAGACTCGATTCATTAATCGATTAAGTATTCGGAAGACAAGAATTTCCAGAAGTCATAGAATGTTTCTAGAAGTTACCACAAGTAAATAAGATGTGAACCTAAGTTGTTTTAACAGGAGCATCATTGGGCTCGAATTCATTGTTAAAGATTGTCTACAGGGTTCGGTGTATTTCGTGGAAGTAAGAATTTTGTTTATGTTCGAAAGGAAACGCAAAGTCAAGCGTCGAGCAATCAGTAAGTTGAACAGGTGGATTAAACCACAAGAGAAATTATAAGATAAGATGGTCATGGGTGGTAATTACAAAGTTAAAAGATTGGCCAAAGAGATTTTAGAATGGTAATAGTGGTGTGTTACTTCCATCCCAAGGTTAATTGTTTAAATCAGAGTTGCGCAGCGGAGAAGTAATCCAATTATGAGTTAATAGACAAATCAAAGCTGAAGTTTAGAGAAAAGGATGTTTGTGAAGTCCTTGTCAGAGGAACTACAGGAAAGGTATTCAGAGATTAAATCTCAAGTTACAGAATATGTGTAAGTAATGATGACTTGAACTTATCATCAGTTCTAACAGGGAATTTTAATAGATAAGTCGAGGAATGTTTCAGATATCGAAACTCATAGGATAAGAGAATCGAAGCAGTTCGATAACTTAAAAGGATGTGTTTATAGCAAAATAAGTACATAGCGAAGGAGGTCACATTTAATCCGGTAATCTAGCTGTTTCAGCTCAGTAACTTAAAGTTGACTTGAATAGTAAGTTTAAACAAAGAGGAATTATGCTGTGGCATACAGTTGTTCCGCATCGTATCCACGTTATGCTAGCATGTCGCATGTAACAGGCATGTAACAGGTTATGATTAGTATTATGTATACTAATCAGGCAGAGTTTATGCTACTTAGATAGTAGTGTAACATATTGTATAGTCGTGTGACATGTATGGGTAACCGTGGTACGCAGTCGGTAATGTTTTAACAGGAAAGACTTAAGCAGAACAGGTTTGTTGTTATTGAACAAATTTCGGTAGAGGAGTTCAGAAATTCTTGAACTTAACGTTAACAGTTAAAGGAAGGAAATGTTTTACACAGATCAGAAGAGTACTCATAGTTTACAGTAAAAGACTACGTGAATTGAAGTTATGAATTAAAGGATTCAGAGTTTAAGAGTGCTATTTTGATAGCGAACAGAATAGAGTTTTCTTTTCGAGAACGGAGAATGTCCTTGGAGGAAATAAGTTATAACACCAACGGAATGTAGCCATAACTTACGTTATGGGATTGTGAATGTTCAAAGAATACAAGTATGAATTAAAAGTTAAGAGAGTGACCTTGATTGAAGTGATTTTGTCTTAAGTATATGTTGATTAAGTATGGTGTCCCATTAGTTGGACAATGACGATGCGGCGTACTGTGTACCCGATAGGAGTGTACACGTGCTCGATCATGTATAGAGGCTATGTGCTATGGACAATGATGAAATGTGAGACGGCCTATGTCACACGTCACTTATACTGGATTTTCATAAGTTTGAAAGTATTGGTAAAGAAGAAGGTTCCTAAGACCTTTGGCTACATGTTATTGTTGATTATTAATCGGAGCATAACCGACTTGTGAAATTTCTCGAGCTTAAAGGATTTCCGCAGTGGGAATGTGAGTAATGCTTATGGTTGTGATAATAGCTACACCAGGACGACAGAAAGAAAGGAACGTACCCCATAAGTTCAGCCGCCACCTTATATTTGAATTGTGAAGATGGTTGTAATAGATTTCACCTTCGTTTGAGAATACTTAATATCAGATGTTTTCACTGCAAGACCAGTCTATATGAAGAATGATACGAATGTAACAGTAACAGGTCGTCTTGCGAGACGAAAGTTAAAGACAGAAGTTCTTGAAACTAAACGTTATGTAATGGATCCCTCGGAAAGTTGGAATAATTGAAGAAAAACAGAATGACTCGACGACTTCAGGTTAATATGGATATGTTGGTGCAGATAACCATACGCCTTAACAGATAATAGTTATGTAATATACGTTAGACCTTTCGGCAGGAAAGAGATTGTCTTATGTGTTGATGTACAGTGATGGGAAACATGGCTAAGGAACAAGTATTGACCAATATGGTTTAATCGAGACGCGTGACTAATCTATATGACAGACATTAGAGTTGCCATGGAATTCTAATAAGCATAAAGAATTGGAAACTTTAATTGTAGAGAAAGAGGTAGAAAGGATTTATCTTTTCAGGATCTTCGAAGGATTTTCTAAATTTCGAGGACGAAATTTCTTTAAGGGGGGTAGAGTGTAATATCCCGCTTAACACTTGGATATTTATCAGTCTTGAGACGTTACATCAGAGATAATTTAAATGGACGCAATGGCAAGGTTGTAATTAAGAGCAGTGGCATAGTTGTAAATAAATGGAAAAGGCTTAAAGGATATATATGTGGAGATTGTTGAGTTTTCTACTCATTCTCTCACTCTCTCAAATCTGAAATTTTGCTCTCCCTTTCTCCCTCATTTTCGCCCTCCCTCACCTTCATCATCCTCTCATCAATCATCATCCCCTAATTCACTAAACTCCTCCCTAAATTCTTGTGTTGCAAGCATGGTTTTTGATGAAGAAGATTAGCAAAGAAGAAACAAGAGAAGAGTAAGAGATGGGCTAGGGTTTGAGTTATGCTTGGCAAAGATTGGAATCATGTTTGAGGTGAGCTCCCATAGATTTACACCCCTTTTGGGTAGTTATTTTTGAGGTTTATGAGGGAAGGAATAACATGATGATTTTGTCTAGATTTGTGATAGATAATTTCCCTAATGTTAATACTTGATATGCTATGATCAAATATGTTAAAAACCTTGGATTTTGATGTATAAATGCTTGCTGAACTGTGTTGGTATGGAAAATACGTTTTTGAACTTTCTGGAACAGCTACAGGGCCTGGCACCCCTGGATTCATCGTGCCACGATGGCACCCATCGTGCCATGATCATAAGGATCAGCACGCCATCGTGCCACGATGGAAGCCTGTCGTGCCACGATGGGAGCAGTATGCTACCCCATTTTTGAAAACTTGTTTTAATGCCAGAAACCATCCGCACAGTGCCAGTATGTTTTTATGCATTTAGTAATGGAAGAATGGATCATGGTTCATCTTGTATTAGCATGAGAGTGGGGTTAGAAACTTCACATAGCTTTGAGACTTAACCTCATAGGAATCAAGGATTAATCTTGACCATGGGTAGATTGAACCCTAAGTAACGAGCAAGACAAGGGGCTTAGTTCCCAACGATGAGTAATTGGGATAGTAAATCCCTAAGATTGGCGCATGTCTTGATAAGGCAAGAACATATAATAGGTGAACAAGTTATAGACGTATCCTTTTGGAATACATAAGCAAATGGGAATGCTTTGGCAATCATAGTTATAGATAGGTTTATAGTGTTGGTTCATCAACAATTATAGGAGGCTTATGAGAACGATAAGCCAAGGTTATAGATTACAGGTTATAGATTACGGGTTATAGATTACAGTATTGTTATAGAATCAAAGTAACAGATTATATGTTCATACGTTAAAGTTAAAGAATTAAAGATTAAAGGCATTGGCGTGTTTACACGTTTTATAGTGGCGTGCTTGCACGTTTTACAGTGGCGTGTTCATCAGACTCCGGGATTCGCCGGATGGGACTTCTCCGAGAGGGTTGTCCACACGTTTTATAGGGAGTCCGGTGATAGCCTGATATGATAGGAGTTTCACCGGTTCATAGGGAGACGTATCTCGGGGTTGCTCCACCCGGGGTGCCCTCCGTAAAATGAACTCAGATAATTGTATGTTCAACGCTAACAGCTAACATAAAACTGCTATCGAACTGTTTATAGGTTTTATGTTTTACAGTTATAGTCAAAGTTACAGTTACAGTTATAGTCACAGGAAACTTACAGTTATAGTTATAGACAGTTATTGGAAAGTGATCCTAGGTTTCCCCTCGATCACTAAGTCATAGATACAGACTTGATCACAGTTATGGATTTAGGCAATTATAGTTATAGCCATAGGCCGTTACGGCAATGGTCACAGACAGCTACAACAAAGATTATAGGTAGTTTAAGTTATAGTTACAGGAAGATTTATAGTCATAGGCAGTTAAAGACTTGGCGATCCTAGGAAATCCCCGAGATTGCCAAGGTAGGCATGGCGACCCTAGGTTCCCTGTGGTTGCCAACAGTAGGTTGGGTAGAGCTCACTGAGACATTATGTCTCATCCCATTCCTTCTGGTGCAGGTTTACAGGTTAGTCAGCGGTTCGTGACGAAGATCTTCATAGAGGTACTGGATGGAGTGCTTTTACTCGTGGTGTACCAGCTCAAAAGCATTATGGACATTTGTAAAAGTATTGTAACAGTATTGGATTATTGTACAAACGAGTAAACATGTATTTATTCTGTTGTGATGTAATATTATTATTGAAATTTTTAAATGTATCCAGTATCAGTTTAACGCACATGCTAACATACTAGTTAAAGTTAGTATGGGTGTTACATGGAATTTGCCCCTCCTACATAACATGAGAAATGTCTATGGGCCCAATATTGAACTAGACAAGGATGACTCGGTCTATGCCTTGTGTTCAATATAGACATGAGGGCAAAAGGGTAATTATACGCATGATCATTATCACGGAAAGGTTTCGTCTGATCACATGACATTCTCGTCACTTGGGTAGCAGTGATGTGTTGCTAGATACCGCTCACTGTTTATAATATTAAATAGGTGATTTAATATTATTGCCAACGTTACGGGAACCTATAGGGGTCACACACAAAGGACAGATAGATGAGAGGAATAAATAAGTAAGACTTATTTATAAAACAATAATTAGGACTTATTAGTAATTAAATAATTAAGTATGACTTATTATTTAATTTATGAAAAATAGAGAAACACGGTCCACCGTAAGGTACAGTGTGTTTAAATGAAATATGGTGCACCGTAAGATACGGTGTATTTAAGTGCTTGACTTGTTGACCACACAAGTGGTTCTATAAATAGAACCCTTGTGCTGAAACATTACATACTTTTTGAAACGCTTAACCTAATTCACAAAAGTTGTGAAACCCTAGCCGCCGCCCTCTAAACCTATTCTCTCCGAATCTCCGTTGGAATTGGCTAGCACCGGTCATCGGAGAAGGTCTGTTCGTGTGGACTGAATAGAGGCATCGCTACGTTGCTTTGCTCATGATTAGAAACAATTCTGCCACAAAGGTTCTGCTCTTCAAGAGGTAAACACATGAATCCTTAAAGTGTTTAAGTTTAAGTTCTATTTGATTTGTGATTAATGATTTAATCAAGATCCGTTTCAATGAGATTTGTTCCGCTAAGAGGATTAAATTTTGAAAAACCCCTCTTAAATCCCTTCAAAATGGTTAAGGTACGATTTTTGGTTTTCGATTCTTCGGCATTCGCAATACCCATTGCTTTTGAAGTTTCAGATTAATGGCTGCTGACGGAGCTTTTGACATCTCGTTCTTGCACGGGCACTTCGTAGGTTTTGTAGCTGCTGATTCTGCTACAAAAGGGGAATCATTTGTGATTGCTCTGAGAATTTTGAGAGATACAAACATCTCACTGGGAACCGTTGATTTCCCTTTGATACTTTTAAATCAAAGTGATCATGATTTCATTAAATTTTATGTTATTACTTTTTATTTCAAAATTGTATCATCAAAATAAATAGCATTTATTGGAGATAAAATAATGACAAAGGTAAAATAGAAAGATGCACTTTATTAATGATCAAACACGATTCAGTACATGGAATGGCAGCACACTAAAAGTGTAACTCCACAAAGATGAATAAGAGAAATGAAGATGGGAATAGGGAAAACACTGGAAGTTCCCATTGAGTCATGACGACCGCTGTTTTCTTAATAACCCTAAGTCAACAACACCTTGCTTCTGGGGATGGCGAAGGAATTGGTTCTTCAGTTGATGTTAGGAGCGAACTGTCTTGATGTAGTTACCTGCCTTTTTTTTCCCAACTTTTGCCTAAATCGCCTTTTCAGGTTTTCAACTTAGCGAGTTTTATTTTGTTTTTTGTATCCCTGATTTTTGCCTGGACCACCCTTTCGAGTTTTCAGTCCACCGGGATGCCCCTTTTTGCCTAAGTTTCCCTTTCAGGTTTTCAACTTAGCGGGCGTTCTTTTGTTGTTAGGCTTAGTATTTCTTGACTACATCAGAATTCACATGACGTGGAAAGTCCTCGTCGTCCATTGTTGTGAGAATCAAGGCTCCTCCAGAGAAGGCTTTCTTCACTACATAAGGGCCTTCATAGTTCGGGGTCCACTTTCCACGCGAATCTTTGTGTATAGGTAAGATCCTTTTGAGCACTAGGTCGCCTTCTTGGAACTCTCGAGGACGGATCTTCTTGTCGAATGCCTTCTTGAGCCTGCTTTGATATAACTGACCATGACATAAGGCTATCATCCGCTTTTCATCGATCAAGTTTAACTGGTCAAACCTTGCTTGGTTCCATTCCGCTTCTTCTAATTTGGCCTCCATTAGGATTCTCATTGAGGGAATTTCTACTTCAATGGGGAGGACTGCCTCCATGCCATATACCAGGGAGAACGGGGTTGCCCCTGTCGAGGTGCGAACCGAAGTCCTATAGCCATGTAAGGCGAAGGGAAGCATTTCGTGCCAATCTTTGTAAGTTTTCACCATCTTTTGAAGGATTATCTTGATGTTTTTGTTTGCTGCTTCTACGGCTCCATTCATCTTTGGCCGGTATGGTGAAGAGTTGTGGTGTTCGATTTTGAAATTTTCACACAACTCTTTCATCAGTTTGTTGTTCAGGTTAGTGCCATTGTCAGTGATGATTTTGTTGGGGAGTCTGTAGCGACATATTATCTCCTTTTTGATGAATCGAACCACCACTTGCTTAGTTACATTGGCATATGAAGCAGCTTCAACCCATTTGGTGAAGTAGTCGATGGCGACTAGGATAAACCGCTGTCCATTTGAAGCTTGAGGTTCAATGGGTCCGATCATGTCGATGCCCAACATAGAGAACGGCCAAGGTGATGTCATCACATTCAAAGGAGTCGGAGGCACGTGCACCTTATCAGCGTAGATTTGCACTTGTGGCACTTCCTAGCGTAGCTGAAACAATCAGATTCCATGGTCAGCCAATAGTAACCAGCCCTTAGGATTTTTCTAGCCATTGCATGTCCATTGGCATGAGTACCGAAGGACCCTTCGTGGATTTCTTTGATGAGAAAGTCTGCCTCATGTTTGTCCACACACCTGAGAAGAACCAGGTCGTGATTTCTTTAGTAGAGCACATCACCATTCATGAAGAATTTAGGTGATAGTTGTCTCAAAGTCTTTTTATCCCTATTTGAAATGTTTGCAGGATATTCTTGATCTCTGAGGTAGACCTTGATGTCATGGTACCATGGCTTGCCATCAGATGCCTCTTCGATGGATAGACAGAATGCCGGCTCGTCCCGGCGCTCTACCTTTATAAGTGGCGCTTCATTGTGAAACCCATTATAAGTGTAGGGTTTAGGGTGTAGGGTTTGGGGTTTGGGGTTTTGGGTTTGGGGTTTAGGGTTTGGGGTTTGGGGTTTGGGGTTTAGGGTTTGGGGTGTAGGGTTTGGGGTTTGGGGTTTTGGGTTTAGGGTTTAGGGT